>ML675624.1:71685426-71749165 GCA_007922155.1 Mesoclemmys tuberculata
CACACACACACACACACACACACACACACACACACACACACACACACCCCTATTATCAGTGCCAATGAAGTTGCATGAGTGTAACTGAATGCAAAATTTTACCCAGAATTTTTTGCAGAATCACTAATTTCCTGTTAATTTTTTTGCTAGACTAAATAAACTGAAATTTTCTTCATACAGAACAATATTTTGGTCTCTGTATAATTTTAGTTTTTCTGTGCACAGGTGAATAGTGTGTTAGAAATATATAGGACTTATTGAATGTACATAGGTCAGAGGTGAAAAGAGTGGAGTACTGAGTTACATACTATGTACATTGCATGAACCAATCAATAACATACACAACCATTCATTTTCAGCAATTTTAAAGCTCTGAGTATTTAGGGCTCAGTCTTGCTCCCACTGAAATCAATGGGAGGTTTGCTATTGATTTAAGTGGGAATAGGATTAGGCCCCACAAGTATATAGTGTCACCTGTATGGTAAAAGTTTGCTCTGGTGGTGGCTGTCATATCAGCTTGAAAAGCCAGAGTGGCTTATAATGTAGTGGATACTGCACCACTTTAAGTGTGAGTAAACCTACAATTTGAGGGGACATAAAACTGGACAAACATTTTTTATGCTGAAACTGGGGCATGATTTAGGGCCTGTTTCAAACCTCATTTGTGACAACGATTTGCCATTAACATCAGTGGGCTTTGGATAAGGCCCTAAAGAATTAACCAACACATATTATGCCCAAATGAAGGAAAAGGAAGTGTTAGGTTTCATTTCAGGATGGGCAGGCATTTGGTATAGCTGAAATTTCATGATGACCGGGCTTTAGTTAAAAGAGAATTTGAACAACAGCCGAAATATTGAAAATGAAGGAAATTATGAATACCAGGAGCTGAATAACTCTGAGTTTTTCCCTTCTCTTTCCCCGCCTCTTCCTTTATTTTCATTTAAAAACAATCAACAGACCTTGAAATGCTATGAAAAAATAGCATGAATACAACGTTAGCTGAGTTGATAAATGTTAAAAATCTAGGAAATATAAAGTTATGGAAAAATGCTCATTGTTTGCACTGCCGCCTTCTGCATACGCATTAAAATACTGGCCTGATCTTAGCTGGAAGAAATTGGTCTAATTCCATTGAGGTCAATGGGCCATCAATATGCAGGTTAACAGGGTGGCCCCTTCATAAGGTTTCATTAGTCATTTTCACCACAGCAGCAGAGACAAACTATTTACATCAGCTGAGGATCTGGCCCCGTGGCCTCATGTATTTTATATATGACAAATAGGAAATTCTTATGCCCTCAGAAATTATATATATGGGCTTGATTCTTCTTTCACTTGCTTCAGTTACAGACAGGTGTAAATCCATTGACTTCAGTACAGATAATTATTTATACAATTGCAAGCAAGAGAAGAATCAGTTACCCTTGTTGTTTGCCATGTGGTACTACGGTGCATTACGTACTCTGCATCTAACCTGATATTAATACAATTTACAAGATCAGAAATACAATATTTGAAGCTTACTTTGTTATTTACTAAGAGCCCGATTTTCAAAAGTGCTCGACACTGAGCAGCTCCCCTTGTGACACTTATGGCCAGAGGGAAAATCCAATGTGCTGAGCTCTTTTCAGAATCTGACCCTGGACTATGGACACTGAGCTTTTTTGAAAATCTGCCCCTATATGTTAAGGGCTGATCTGTGCATGGAGGTATGTATGCATGCGTATATGGAAAGTATGAATGCCACTGGACAAATGACTGAGGTACCTGTTTTCTTTAGCTGCTGACGGAGACTACTGGAGACTCCTACCTCCTGGAACGTACATAATCAGTGCTCATGCTGTCGGATATAGCAAGGTGATGAAGAAGGTTACTCTGCCTGCCAAGATGAAAAGAGCTGGGAGGGTAGATTTTGTCCTTCGATCTCTAGATACTTGGCCTAAACATTTTCGCCGGAGGCCCACGGAAGACATATATGAGCGATATGACCCATTGGAACATTTTGATCCTCATGCCCAGCATGCGCATCCTGAAGCAACAGAAGAAAGAAGGCAGCCTACACGGCACAGCGAGAAGCCTTGGTGGTGGTCTTACTTCAGCTCTCTAGGCCAATATAAGCCACTGTGGCTGCTCAAACAGCGTTAAGTCATCTCATTGTTTCACTCATCTTATTATGACACCGTTCCATCAAAATCCTAATACCTTGATTGTTAATGGAAATATTTAAATCTCTTTAATTTGGAAATACAGTGTTAATTCAATATCACTTTCTGTATTTCTTTTATTTTCTCTTTGCACAGAATTGACTATATTCTAGTACTTTTATATATTAAAAAAATTAGTATGCATTTGTTCAAAGGCCAGGTTCTATTCAGTTTCCTAGTAATGTGCTTTCCTTATGCTCATGCAGTTAATCATCAGATTTATTATTTATTAGATTCTAAAGTACCTGCAGAGGAATCTTCCTGATCTTTTAATGCATTTTTATACATGTCTTAACACATTAATTATTGCAAACTGAAAACACCCTTTAGGAAAATTTGGAAAAGCCTTTTCTTCTTTATACATTATTTCTGCATATTAAGTTTAGTACATTAAACCTTCCAACATAGATTAAAATGATTTTAGAAAAAAACCCCTTCATTTGATCTCAGCATTGATTTTCAGAAAAAAAACCACTAGAAATGAGAAATATGGAAAGAAGAAATCTGTATTTTTGAATTAGGAAAATTTGCAGTAGGATGAGCTGCTTGTGAAAGACTCAGTTCTTAATAAAGAAACATATTTTAAAAAATCACATTTTCTCAAATTCTATTTGAGAAATTCTCATTCAGTTTCCATCTGGTAATGCTTGAAAAGGACCCAAGCAATTTTAAAAAAAAAAAAGGGGTAAAAGTGATAAAGGCCAGATTATGATATCCTCCCATCCATTGCATAGTGCCTTACATCATGAGTAGATCAACTGAAGTCAAATTGGAATACTTGGAGACTATGTTGCTACTCATGGGAATAAGAGTATTTGACCCTACTTGAATTTTAATACTAAAATATACTTGTATTTCTGAAAACATTTGTTATTAAAAAATTAGTATGGGGTGATGAGTAAATGACCTAATTCATGAGGAGACTAGGTTCAAATGTGACATATGTCATGCACGGATAATCAATGGTTTAGCTGTAGAAGTGCATCCAGATTTAACATACTTCTTAACTGACCTTAGCAAACATCAAAGGAATCTACAAGATCAGCTGATAAAACTTATATTCAAAGGAGTCACAAGAAAAGCTGGGTGAATACTGGGCTTGCAAGATCTAATCTTTTATAAAACATGCTGCTGTAATAATCTTATTTGGAACTACTAAAATATCTTTAATTTGGATGAAACAAGTAGGTCCAGACCTTCAGCTGGCATCAACTGGTGTCAATGGAACTACACCAATTGATACCACCTGTGGATCTGACCTAATATCATGGTTTCTGAAAAAGCTGATTGTTTGGAGTTGCTGTACTTCATGCAGACTCTACTAACTGGACTCAAGATCACCCTATCATCTCTAATGCCTGGTTTCACCATCTCTGCCAATGATGCCTATGCTGTATGTTTCATGATGGATGGTACATGCACACACACCTCATGCCTTGGTTATCTAAGAGAGATACAGAGAGATGTTTTCATGGCCCCAATCCAGCACACCTTTACTCACTTGAGTAATTCAGTTGATGTTATTAAGTCATCTGCTCACATGAGTTAAATTACTCATGTGCTTAAATGTTTGCAGGATTCTAAGATAAAAGGAGAGAACACAACTTTACAGTGTTAATAAGAAAGAACATATTGACTTGTACATGGTGAACTTTGAGGCACACTGCAGTCCATATAAATCACTGTTATGCCCATGATTAGCTAAGGGAGAGAAAAGAGGAATCACCAAAACATAAATTTATCAAAACTAAGCAAACAAGAGTTTCTGTCTCTAAACTAAAAATACTCTGTTGCCTCCCTATAGTGGACAAAAAGTTTTTCTCCCATTAGAACTGAGTATTTACTATAACGTGATATACTATAATAGAGTTTTCAAAGCTACCATCCTATCAAGGAAGTGTAGAACTGACAAAGTCAGAACTCATACATGCTTATTTTTAGCTGCTCACTTTCTCTATAGCAATCCCCCATATGCTTTTTTAGTACTCCCCAAAATCTCACAGGGCTACTTAGACTTTTGCAAGCTATTATGGAAAACCTGAAAGTAGCATGACCATGTCAAAAAATCCACTTCCTTCCTTAAGTCCTCCCCTGAAATGGCAAACAGCAACAAAAAATGTGTGTGACAATTTGACTGGAAATATTGCAAAGAAGCTTTTTTGTGTGTGAGATTTTAAGTGTTTCCTAATTTGAACTAGGTGTGAAATAGAGTGAGGATAACCTTCCCTGTGCTATTGCTGTCCTGGCCAAAATCAAGAGTTTTCAGTTGGAATGAAGTGCTGGTGGGTTTCATGTATGGTAATTCAGATGCAATGATTGGGTTCTGGTTCGCTAGCAGGAAACAGCGGGTGAAATCTTGGGAAAAGTTACCTCAGCCTCCCTGAATTCCTGAGTTATTTCCTTCTGCAGACGATAAACATTTCATTTTTCAATTACAACAATTTTAAGGGAAAAATAATTTTCAAAGTATTTTTTAAAATCAAGAAGAATAGACTCACCTTGGTGAGACTGCAATAGCTTCCACATTAAATAAACAAGCAAAAAAGGATTTTCCTTTAGGACCACAAACAGAACATTCAATAACCTTACATCTGCGAAGGGCTATTTTTCTCTGACAATTACAAGTGGACATGTTACAAGTAGCAGGCTTAAATGTAGAGATGAGGGGATATCAAACTCACTTTTTTGAGCGAGCAAATGACTTGGCTCAGAGCATTACCAGTTAGACGTTAAATATTATTGTAGTCTGTAGTACCCACTATTTTATTGATTCTTCTTATGCCCACAATGAAAAGTACAAGTCCTCTTTTGATACTATTTGGTAGAAGACTTTGACACTAGAAATGGGTGCCATCCTGATTTGTCTCTGCCTTTGTTGAGAGAAAAGAGGTCTGTTTCATTTGTGAATAGTAACTGGACATTTCCCCTTCTGACAGTCAACAATCTATTTCAGACTAGATTCAAGAAATCTTTATTGGTGTGTTAGAGAGAAAACAAAATAAAAATAGTCAAGTGCTAAAGTTAAATACAATTAAATGCAATATCACCTTTATATTTTAAGATCAATTCAGATTCAGCACTAGACTTAACTAAGGGAAGAAGGAGAGTCTTCTGTTTATGGTTATGGACTACAACTATGGAGATCTGAATTCAGTTCACAGCTCTATAACAGACTTCTTGGGAATCCTTGGGCAAAACACTTAGTTACAATGCAAAAAAAAAAAAGGTATGCTCTTAACTCAGGTCAGCTAACTGGGGTTAAAATAGCAGTGAAGATATGATAACATGGCTTTTAATGTGGGTTAGCAACTCAAATTTGAAGCCCATAGGGGAGCCTGGGTTGAACTCGAGCTGCTAACCCTTGTTAAAAGCCAAATTGTTCTCTTCACTGCTATTTTAACCCAAGTTAGCTAATCCAAGTATGTTCTTAACTTTTTTTTTTTTTTTTTTGCAGTGTAGACATGCCTTTTGTCCTAAATTCAACAAAACACATAAGCACGTGCTTAAAAGGATTGCTGACTAGGGATGGATTTAAGCTTATGTTTAAGTGCCTTGCAGAACTGGGATCTTAATCTTAGCTGCAAAGCTGGAATAACGATATTTCCCACTTGTGTCTGTCTTATCTATTTAGTTCAAACTGTATGGGACAGGGACTATCTCCTACTACATCTATGTCTACGCTGTGAGATGGGGTGTAGTTCCTGAGTACATATCCATGCTTCTGCTGCCTCTACCTATACTGCTGTGACTGTGCTGCTATTTATACTCGGGCTAGCTTGATGAGCGCTTGTGTATGTGTACACAAGCAGGGAAATCACATCCCTAGCTCAGAGTGTATGGGACACTGATTTCTTGGCACTTCTAGGCACTACTATACATAAATGCATGGGAATGGTCACTATGAAAAGCACTCTCATACCCTGATTCAGGAAAGCCCTTATACCTGTCTTTAACTTCACGCACGTGCTACATTCCCACATGCTTATGTGCTTTTCTGACAGAAATGGATTTACGTATGTGTTTAAGTGCTTTGCTGAATTGAGTCCTCATGCAGCCCTAAGCTTTAGGAACATAAGAAATTAAAAGCAATGGAAGTTACCTGACAGCCTCCATGATGCTCAAACCATGTCATTAGACTTGGCTAGTCTCTTTTTCAGCCTGTTAGAACTACTTTGGAGTGTGACATGTCTCCCAAAAGGACTTTAAAATCAATCTAAACCCCACACCCAAAGATAGCTCATTTTATATGTGAATTACAGCACATGCTAGTGAGACTCCCTCTCCTTTTAAGTCAAAGCTTATATTTTTTTCAATTACCTCCCAACCACATATTGAACATTATTGACTTATGTTTTTGTAGCATCCTCCTTAATAATTAATTTCCCAGTCTCCATTGTTGTCTTTGTTCATTTCAAGCAGGATCATCTCTGCCATGCAGAAAGCTTTTTTCATTAACAGGCATTTGGAACTGCTAAAGGTTTAGGAACACTCTTCAGAGAGCTTCATCATTAATATGCCAGTGCCGAAACTCCTCAATGGATGCACGGTATTCAGATGTAATTAACATCCTTTAAAAAGGTGGCAAGCAGGGAGAAGTGTTTTCTAATGTTATATTTGAAGTTTCTCTTTCAATTATGCAATAAAGAAAATTTAGAATAAGCAAAATGCCAGAGGAAAAGGAAAGCTAATTCATACTTACAAGAACTGTGAAAACTCCTATTATTCTAAAGAAAGTCTTGGTCAGATTATAGAAGCCCCTTGCACCTAGGTGTTGGCGGAAACACCTTCTTTTTATTCCCCCTGTGCAGGAGGTGGCCACGGCCATGGTCCCTACACTCCTTTGAAGGATTTTCTTGCTTTTCCGAAGAGGGAAAGAGGAGAAAATGTCTTAAGCTGGGCATCCAAAAATGGAGACACCCAAAATCATTAGCCACTTTTGATTGACCATTTCTCTTTGAATATAATATACAATGTTTATATTTGCATAATTTTCCAAATGTTTACACCTAGATACGATGCTTTGGTTGCACAGTTGAACTAGGCTGCTTTCAAATGACCTCTCTATTTGCATGCTGATAAAGTCCTATTCAGTAGCTGTTGAACTGAGCAGGTAAGCCAGTCCCTATTCCTAGAGGCTATCAATTGCTAGGGTTTCCGTTTAATTTTTTTTTAAAGAAATGTTTAAATGGCAATGAAGACAGCCTGCAAAATGTGAACAGACTGTAAACTGCTGCAACGATGGCCACAGACAGAAGCAAGATCTCTGACAGATAGGCAACCTTCTTCTTTGTCTCAGTGGGTTAATCGCAGAACCTGGTGATGGTACTCTAAATGTCACCATTAACTCTTTCGCTGTTGCATGCATGAAAGAAGAGGGATTAAGATCTACATGGTATACAATGAATTGGTATCATATTTTGATGTCATGAGTGAGCCAAATTGGTTTGTGGGAGAGCTGGGGAGAATATTACCACTTTCCCCTCCAATTCTGCCTTTTTCTAGAACCTTTAGTAGTAAAAAGGCCAGTTATTAGAAATGTATGCAAAAGCATTTGAACAGGAAAACAACATTTTGAAATAAACAAAGAAAATTTGGTACACTGTTGATTTTACTTATATTTGAAAGGCAACTGTAATTAGGCCCTAACTTCAAAAGAGGGGAAGTCTTAATCAACATATATACATTTGATACAGGTATTTAACTGAGAGAGGTTAAGGCCCTGTGTATTGCTACCTGGAGTGACTCAACAGCATGAGTACCTGTGTCAGGGCAGACTGTTAGGAACCAAAGCACAAACCCCACATTTATTGTGAGTTTTAGATTTAGATTTCACCAAACCAATTATCAAGGGGAAACTCCTTAGTACTATAAGAGTCTTAACATGGAATCACAGATAGTCCCCTTGGGTACTCTGATCTATCTTACCATCCAGGTGAGCACACCTTTTTGATAGATGGTCTGTTACACCAAGAATCACTCAATATGCAAAGGACCAGTCACTTACCCCAGGTCAATTTCACCTTAGATTTCATGCCAGAGAGTGCTTGTTGCCAATCCTATGATGAACTATGTAAAGATTTATTAAATAGTAAAAGAACACGGTTAAAGCAGGTAAACACACACACACACAAATGATTTATAATCTTAAATTTCAAAAGGTAATAGAAGTGTCTATAATAAACATGCTCTACATGTCCTTTAGGTCTAACCCAGCTCTCTTTCCTTCGCCCCCTGAGGCCAAGAGGCATAGAGATAATCAGTGCCGCTTTCTTAGGGGTTTTATTTCCCTCCTGCCATGTTCTCTGAACTGCAAGCTCAGCTGATGGGAGGCATCCACTTGCATGACTCATCTTCCCAGGAAGGAGGGCAGAATAAAAAAAAGACTTTTGTCCTTTGCTTGACTGTAACTAGGAAATTCCAGTTGTAACATCCCACAATAGTCCATTGGTATTGATAGACCCCTCCTTTTGGGAAGGGCATCACACTCTTTGTTGAAGCTCAGCCCTTCATACTAATTAATGTGTCTCTCCTATCTGGTGATTTACACAGTCATAGAGGTTCACAATAGAACCAGTCAAATATTACCTTACAATCTGAGATACAGATATTATAAATGAGATTAATGCATGCAGCAACTCATAAGCATTCAATAGAATCCAAACACTAAACACATTCTTATAATTCTAACATCTGTTTAACACTACTAACACACAGGTGAGCTAGACCAATTCCAGCTATGTAGTTGTCAGTGTTCATTTGAGAAATGGGGACCTCAATAATGAACTGGCACCTGGTTTGCCAGCGTCACACCCTGAAACGACTTCCCCTGATTTGTGGGAATCCTTCCAATGAGTTTTCCAGTGATAAATCTAAATGACTTTTTTGGGGCCATACATAGGAAGTGGGTGTTAGAGTCAGAATTAAAATGTGGGTGCTTCTGGCATCTATTTCCATGCTCACTCCACTATATTAACTCTGAGTTTGTGTTTTAATTTACTGGATGAAATTCTTGCCCTATGGATGTAAATGGCAAAATACCCCAGATTTCACCCATTAAGTACTTCCATCAATGATTTTGTCTAACTGGTAACCAACTGATAACTGATTAGTTAGCTAACGCAGCCCTGAAGATACCCTTCTGCTTATCTCCATTCTGCTGCATAGAGAAAAGAAGATGCAATTAGCCAGGTGCAACCAATGTTTACTGCAGACTGATGCCCAAATGTTCAAAGCAATATTAAATTTAGGTCCAATAACAGCAATTACATTTTTAAGGTAATTTAAAAAAATGATCATTTCTATTTCAGCTAAACATATAACAGTGACTGCAGACGACCCCAATAATATATGATTAATGAGGAGGATACTGATAAAACCTACATAAGTTAGAGTAATAAAAGATGACTTCAGTACTCACTCTTTACTTTATTCATCTTTAACTGGAAATAAAGATAACTTTTGTCAGCAGAAGATAAAATGGCTTAGATAAAATCACAATCAAATTTTCACAGTATATAGCAAGCCTCAAGTACCACCAACTAAAACAAAAATCATATACTACAGAGGTTGTGCTGCTAGAAGGTGGCTGTAATGATATTAAAACAAAATATTTATTTTAACATTAAAGTGGCCAATATTCAAATACGTTTTCTAAAATTGCATTCTGGTTGGCTTAATCGCCTCATACATCACACATTCAAAATCCAGTTGAGAGATAATTCATAAAATTTGCCTGTAAACATGACACCTTGAATCTAGTGGAAGAGTAAATTGCTAATAAATAGACTCAAACACACACAAAGAAAGAACTGAAGGTGTCACATGTAGTCTATGAACAAAATGGAGAAAAAAAGGCTTTTTAAAATCATGAATTAAAGAATTAGAATATGCAACCATTACTCACTATAGAGAACACAAACACTTCCAAGTAGTCCAATGGGAGTAAAGGATGGCCATTCTAGCCTTAAATATACAGCACAGGAGAACTGAAGAAACTGTAATTGAGGCCCTGTCTATACTAGAAAAGTTTGCCACTTTAACTATACAAATATAATGAAAGCTGTACCCGCCCTGTAGTGTGGAGGTAGTTCTATCAATATAAAGGCGCTTAATACCTATATCTGAAGAGGAATAGCATTCCAGTATAAGTCATCTTTATATTGATATAGCTATTTCCACACTAGAACATCCACTGGTGAAACCATTTCATTACAAAATCACACCTCTAAGAAATAACTCTACCGGTGTAACTTTCAAATGTAGACCAGGCTTTAGGAATAGATATTTAAACATCAGAGATTGCTAAGAACATTGCAGATGGCCCACATGCTCTTCTTCTGGCTATTATGATGTCATCACTATGCCAGGGTGTGCCCTTGAAAGGAATAGCATAGGAACACAGGAAATGCTATGCTGGATCAGACAAGGGGTACACCTTGTCACTGACAGTAACCAGTGCTGGGTGCTTCAGGGGAGGAAAGAGAAACCTCACAATGGACAAATATGGAATATTCTATCCCTAAAGAATTGTTCTTCGCAATCCCAGGCAGTTAGAATTGTATCTGGGGATGATAAGAACATAGAAATAACATGACAGTGTAGGAGGCTCTTCAGGGTAGGTAGAATTGCTGTGTCAGAATAAAGGTGATCCTCGGCCACTCAACAGAATCTGGTGCTAGACTGGCATACCTACTTGGGTTTTCTAGGGCATACTTTGCCTATCTACTATAATCCCATTCTGTAGCAATCGTGCCTACTGTGGATAAGCCTTAACATATTTTTAAATAAAAAACAAAACAAAAAAAACAGGATATAGATTGATTTTATAGTGGCAAAATATAGGGTGTCTCAAGCTGGGCACTGTTAAGATAATTGGGCTCACAAATTTACCTTAATTGTGAGCTCCACTGCAAAAAGTATGTAAACATTCAAAAGATGTCACAATAACTTATAACAATAAATATTGATGGGGAAAATATGAAAGAGTGATAGAAAGACTAAATTAATCTAAACAAAAAAGCCTTCAAGGACTATGTTGAAATAATGCTTGGTAAAAATAGAAGACATGGAACCAAAAATTAATGAACCAAAATTGGTGTATCGGGTATTAGACCAAACTAGTGGACAAAATAATGAGGAGATGGGCTATTCCACCTAGCCCTCCCTTTTTAGGTCCTTAAAGAAAAAGAGATTGGGGGAAAATTAGGGAAGAACAGACAGAGGTTACTGGAGGGAGCTTCACCATCATGGCTGCTACCCCCACCATCTCCTGAGACCCTGGACCTTCTTTGTCATAATCCTGAGGGATGTCCTGACCAGTGAGCCAGAGAGGGATCCAGAAAACATGCCAATTCTACCTGCTCCAGTTGAATGTCAAACATCAGCTGGAATAAAATGGGATTGTTACCCAAGGTTCCTCGACCCAGTAACTTTTAATCTCTGTGAATTGGTAGCCGTCAATAAACCAAAGAAATGCAGTACATCCGCCTGCTATAGGGCTGGCAAAAGACAGGTCAGAACCAAATGCCTATTAAAACCTTTACTTCTAGTCTCCAGCAATCCCCCTTGGAATTGCTTTCACCACAGTCTCCATTTATCAGTCTTAAGCACATATGGTACAATAGATATTAGAGTACCCCCAAATTTAATATTACCCCCACAAGTCTGTGGCAATCTTCAGGCAGTCTTCGGGTGAATCACTCACAGATTTCTGGATGGTTGGTCCTTCTGTCTGCACCTGGGGATCTTTTCAATGTGTCCATGAAGTGATCCGCCTAACTCAGGCTTGCTACCTCCCTCTTAAACCCCAAAAGTTACACTAACACGTCAACCAAAGCATTGCATTGCTGATCAAATGGAAATAATTGTCAAGAAAAGGTAAGAAATGTCAAAACAGGTTGCGTTTACATGGTTTTGAGTAGTTAGTCTGGAGGGTGTACCAACCGCCTGCTTTTCACCCCTGCACATTTAAAGTCAGGTTCAAAATGGCACAGGGAATCATGCTCACCTCTCCTCCATTCCGGCTCTGCCTTGGCTGAACTAGATGCTAATGACTACTCCTAGAATAAACAAAGAAGCAATAAGCAAAATAATTGTCCATCTCAATGGTTGGCAGTGTCCTAGGCAGCTGGTGATTTGCTAATATACTCCCCTACAGGATCAGACTTTAACAACAGCAGCAACAAAAATAGCTCCAGCCCATCTCAACTAACTTCTTTTTTTGCCAAAAAGACAGTTTTGGACATTAACAACAGCATCAACGACAGCTCCATCTCATCTCAACTAATTTCCTCTCTTCTATCTTAAAGGGCAGTTAATACCATCTAAGGCCCGGTCTACACTTACCTTCGCGATTCGGCGGCAGTCTACTGGAGATACACAAGTGACGTAAATCACTTGTGTATCTCCTGTGGACTTCACTGCGTCCCTTCCGCGCGCCGTCCACACTGTGCTGCGTCGACGTAGTCCCTTCGACGCAGTGCTACGCCATTTACTGGGGTGGTTTTCCTGTGTCAATTGCTGGATCGACTGAGCGGGTCTACACAATCAATCTGATGGTGGCGAATTTGCTGCCGTCAGTGTGGACCCAGCCTAAGAGACTATCAGACAAGGATTTTTTTTTTTGCTTCTAAACTTCTCTCCAACTAAAGGGAAAAGGGAACAAGAAATGTTAGTAAAATAAAAGCCTTATTTAATACTTTACATTTTAGATGCTTCAACTACTTTTCTTTCTTTTCTGTATCTTTAATAAAAGGCTAAAAGGATTCTTAATGGTGTGTTTGCCATGTTAGAATAATGCTATGTCCTTTGGACTGAAAGAAATGTCAGTGCCTTAGTCAAAAGTGGTTCTGGCTTTGAAGACATGGTACAAACTTTTGATTTCAAACCAAACACTAAAGGTTACAGAATCTGGTGGGTCATGGGAACTTAAATTTTTTTTAATTAATTTTTATTAGATAAATTAAATTAAAAAATGATAGTCTAAATATTAAAAAGTTCCCAGCCAGATACTAAAGATCAGCTCTGATTGCTATAAATTTAATTTAGTTAGTTCTGCTGATTTTATTTATCTATCATGTCATACACAAGGCAGTTTACCAGACCCAGTCCTGCAGTCCTTCTGTGTACAGAGCTTCTACTGAAATCATTGGGGAAAGGAAAAGGACAAGACTTGTAATAGATTAAACTATCAGGAAAGTTGAATTGATAAACCCACGAAAGGAAGAAAATGTACAGTGGAGAGATGTGGTAACCTGAAATGAGATGTTATTCTGCAGCAAGCATAATATTCATGAATTTTCTTGTGGCACCCAATGGATGTGTAGCCAATTGGAGAAAAGACAGTTTGATCATTATTTTAGATTAGATAGATAGATAGATTGATAGATAGATAGATGCTTTGCATTGATTAGTTTGCTGCTGGTCAAATTTTTACACCTATATCTACATGTAAACTAGATAGACCCTATTTAGTTTGCATATGTGTGTGTGTGTGTGTGTGTGTGCACTATTTTCCATGAACACATGTTGGCATAGTATCAGAGTCCGCAGTCCAGAATTTTTTACATGTCACAGAATGTGTTTAATAATTTCTCATGCATACTCTGATTGTCTGGACTGGAGAAGCACATTGGCAAAGGCTACAAGTGGTCTTTGCTCTCACTGCTGGCAAATCTGAGAATATTGAGAAGACACAAGGAAGGAGCTTTGAGCACTGTTCTTTTCACTGTGAGCAATGTACATAAACATGCACTTTAATTTAATTTGGAGTAGGGTTGTTGTTATAGTTACACTTCATGGAGGTATTAAGCACACTTTAGAATACAGAGCTAGCTATTAAGCGTTATTCTATAATATCAATATGGGCATCACAGATTGTGGAAAAAAATGGGAACAGAAAGGACCATCTGGCCCAGCCTACCACTTTTTCATAAATTCTAAAACCAGAAGGGACAATATGATTATCTAGTCTGACCTCTTGCATAACAAATAACACAGAACATAGAACATCACCCAGTTTCACATTTATCTTATTACCCACTTCCCTGCTTTTTCACCAAACTCCTCTTCTTTGTCTTTTCCTTGAAACAATAGGAGCCTGATTCTGAACTCATTTAAACAAAAAGGAACTTCTAATAAGAGGGTAATTCTGTAATTGTTCACTACAGGGACAAGTCCCAGTTGTTTCCATGGAAGGTGTAAGCAATCCAGAAATGGATGATTATAGAATAACAGCCTTGTGGAGAAGATTCTTCCTAACTTCTATTTTTTAGTAATAGGATTATATTCTGAATCATAAAGATTTATATCATTTATACTGTTTTTAATCATATTTGATGTAGTTGTGAACATTTTCACTCTCTACTTAAATGTCTAATTCTACTAAATTCTTTTTTAATCTTATTAAGCTTTTTAACTCAATTATCTCTTGTGGCAATGAGTTCCACAGGTTAATTAAGCACTGATAAATATATTTCCTTTTAACAGTGTTAATCTTGTTGGGGTGAGACCATAACATAGACACTTGCCTAATCAGTGCTTGGCCTCCCTGCTGAGACTACTAATGAGAGCCACAGTGTTTGTGATGCAGCAATTTGTCCTCTGGGAATTGGCAGGGTGAAGTGAAATTAGTGGAATTTTAGCATGTGCCTAAAACTAAGCATGTGCTTAAATGCTTTGCTGAATAAGAATGAATAACTGAATGTGGGCCCAAGAAAGAATATTGTAGTAGAAGGACCACTGATTATACTGCACAGCAGTTCCTCTGCTGTGAGAATTGGCTACTCTAAGGCCATATCTTGAGGCACCACAGATGAAATACGCCGAGGAGCGCCACACTTCTGCTCCCCATGATGCTCCTGCCCTGCTAATAAAGTAAGAACAAGGGTCTTTAGGTCTGTCAGTCAGCCCTGATAAGAACTAAAGATCCATTTTAAATGGGAGAGAAGCATTGGGTAAGTCAGGTAAATGCTGGAGTTTGAAACTGACATAATGTGGTCTTTCTCCATTTTGTCCATGTTAAAAAGCACAAGAGACCCATGCAGTCCTGCTTATTTTCTCCAGAACTAGTTTATCAAAACAAAACATGGGGGTTAAGGGGGTGAGAACAGCACTGAAAATCAAAGGGGGTAGGGGTGGGGGAGGAGATGAAGATGGTTCATCATATGGTTAATGCTCCTTGCTGAGGACATACCATGGATCTTGCTTGCTGAACAGCAGCAGGCAAATTTAAAATGGAAAAAGCTTGGACAAGAGAAAAGACTTTCCAGCCCTGCTGTCGGAAAATACTGAGAAATACTTCCAAGATGTATTAAAAATTGGCCAAAATATCTGAAAAGCCTAATTCTTCTTATTCAGAAGGCACAAAAGCCAAACAAACCGCACCAAGCAAATGACAACCTGTTAAACTTGACCACTCATCACGTATACCCAAATTCTGCTACTCTTACGCACCTTAAGTAGGCCCTTGCACCATGAGTGGTTCCATTGGGCTAAACATTGCAACAAGGACACAGCCCTTAGGGACAGCAAATTGCTGTGTCGCCCCTAGAATATTGCAGAGAAGAGACCATGGCTCCAAAAGCCACACTTCTCTCCCTGCTCTTCCTTGTTCTATAGGAGATACCAATCTGCCGCCTCCCAGCACTTCTTCCCAGTAATCTTCCACCCATTTCCTGTCCGATGCTCACCTCACCCTATGTTCCCAGCTCAGAGGCCAGAGTAAACTGTATAAAGTAGGGGTTCGGTGCTTAGGCCATTACCCTAGGATGTGGAAGGCCTAATCCTTGCTCTGGTGGAGACTACCTATGGGAACCTAAGCAAGTCACGTAGGGCTAGGTTTTTAAAGGCATTTAGGCACTTAACTCTCATTAAGTTTGATAGGAGTTAAGCACCTAAATCACAGAATCATAGAATATTAGAGTTGGAGGGACCTCAGGAAGTCATCTAGTCCAAAACCCTGCCCAAAGCAGGACTATCCTCAGCTAAATCATCCCAGAGAGGGTTTTGTCACGCCTCAGCTTAAAAACCTCTAAAGATGGAGATGCCACCACCTCCCTAGGTAACCCATTCCAATGCTTCACCACACTCCTAGTGAAAAACTTTTTCCTAATGTCCAACCTAGACCTCCGCCACTGCAACTTGAGACCGTTGCTCCTTGTTCTGTCATCTGCCACCACTGAGAACAGCCTAGCTCCATCCTCCCTGGAACCCCCTTTCAGGTAGTTAAAGGCTGCTATCAAATCCCCCCCTCATTCTTCTCTTCTGCAGACTAAACAGGGCTAGTTCCTTCAGCATGTCCTCATAAGTCTTGTGCTCCAGCCCCTGAATCATTTTTGTTGCTCTCCGCTGGACTGTCTCCAACTTGTCCACATCCTTTTTGTAGTGGGGGCCAAAACTGGACACAGTACTCCAAATGTGGCCTCACCAATGCCAAATAGAGGGGAATAATCACTTCCCGCGATCTGCTGGCAATGCTCTTACTAATGCAGCCCAATATGCCATTAGTCTTCTTGGCAACCAGGGCACACTGCTGACTCATATCCAGCTTTTCATCCACTGTAACCCCCAGATCCTTTTCTGCAGAACTGCTGCCTACCTCGTCGGTCCCCAGTCTGTAACTGTGCATGAGATTCTTCCATCCTAAGTGCAGGACTCTGCACTTGTCCTGGTTGAACCTCATCAGATTTCTTTTGGTCCAATCCTCCAATTTGTTTAGGTCCTTCTGTATCCTATCCCTCCCTTCCTGGGTATCTACCACTCCCCCAGCTCAGTGTCATCTGCAAACTTGCTGAGGGTGCAATCTACCCCCTCTTCCAGATCATTAATGAATTTAAATTTTAAATACCTTTAAAAATCCAGGCCTGAGCTTTTTTGTGCCTCATTTCCATGTCTGTACAATGGGAATAATAGCACTTCCTTACCCCGCAGGGCTGCTGTGAGGACAAATACGCTATAGATTGTGAGGTGCTCAGTTACTACTATAGGGTCACATACTTGGGGGTATACTTCTGGATTTAAGCCAGTTTCTAACTATTAGAGCTCAGGATGAGACCTATGTGGGCAGCAGATTATCCCACATCTGCCTATGGTAGGGCCCTTGCACCATCCTCTGAAGAATCTGGTACTTGCCACTGTTGGGGAAAGGATACTGGACTGGATGGACCCTGGTCTTTTGTTATGTTCCGATGTCTCTTGGGAAAATATATAGCTGTATGAGTACATTGATACTAGTATAACTGTGTCCACACTAGGGGGTGGTACTGCTTATCAATTACTTTGGCTGAGGCATTCTTGAAGACTGGCTCTTCTACACCTACTGAGAAACAAAACCAAGATAAGGAGGAAAAAGAAATGGAAAAGGGAAGACATGTTTTCTGAACTGGGCAGGATTGCCAAGTCCAGAGCCTATGAGACCCAGGAGAGATGGGACCACATGCTGGATGAAAGACAGAAAGATTGAGGTGAAAGGCAGAAGGACTGAGAGGTGCCTCACGCCATTCTGCAGCTCCAGAAACTACAAACTCAGATGCTGAAACACACCATGGAGCTCTGAAAGGGCAACACCCCAGCAATTCCCACCCTGCATGAACAACAATTCCTTCTTCCCGAGACCACACACCTCCACTGTGCAAGACACCAGTGATCCCCGCAGCCGTATGCCTTCCACTCAATCCCCACGACAATAAGGAGAACTGTCTGGATACATCTACACTGACCTGTGCTGCAGCTCCGAGCAGTCAGCACCTCTCTTTATTAGTTTGTTTATTTATCTGTTTATTGTTTATTATTGCATAATCATATTGTATTTTGTCAAAATGAAGATTCATTTTCTTTGCCCACAGTTGCTGTGGTTCTGAAAATAAAAAAGAATCTGTTAGCAGAGCCTTAAAATAGACAAGAGAGCTCCTCTGATTTGGGCAGCACCCATGTCTTTGGCAGTGAGATGACAAAGAGGTTGAGAACAGGAAAAGAAATGGCTTATGGGAAAGAAATGTGGGAATCTTTAAAAAACAGTGCAAGAAAAGAGTAGGGAACAGAGAGAATTGGGGGAAGTTTGACTCCACTCTCCTGCAGTTCCCTGAGAGGAGTGATGTTATCTCACAATACACTGCAAACATTTCCCAAAAGGTAGTGCATTAGATGGTGCAATAGGAACACTGGGATGCCTTCCCACAGCGTCTTTTTGTTGATCCAACCTGATGCTATGAGACGGTATATACGGCCTGGCCAAAGCCTGCCAAATGTGAAATAGCTACGTTGACAGCAGTATGTTGGCAGAACTTTTGTGGGTAAAACTTTCTAGTGTAGACAAGCCCTTAGAAACAACACTGCCTTGTCATGACTGCAAAGGAATAATAGCAGTCGCAGCAGCTACCACTAGCCTTCCATGCCTTTAAGTGATATGGCTGTAAGGCATGGGTCTGGGTCACCTGTAGGGATTTCTCATGTAGTTATTATCTTCTCCTCTTGTAACTTTGCAACCATGAGACACCAGAGAATTCAGGGGAAAATTCCCACAGCAGCACTGTCAGAGTGAATCCTCCCACTGCAGAAAGTTGTGATGCTGCAAAAATGAGTTTGCAATGCAAATCACTCAGCTCCAGACCATCGGAATGAACCGTCATTGCCTGCTGTGGGCATGGGCTGTTGCTCGGAGTTTAACATGTCTTTTGTCTAGATATTGTGAAGCTATTTGTTTTAAATTACTTGCCCAGTAAAAAATTATTAAGCTGAAATGAGCTCTTTTAGTGTGCTGGCAATGACAAATACAGTAGAAGCTATTTAATTAGTCCATGATAAATGGTACGCCCAATTAATTATGATTATTGCCTAGGGTAAAAACCAATACGAGGGAAACCAATGACACTAAACAATGGAAAAGTCTGCTTAAATGTCATTCCCAGAGTAGCCTGTAGTCTAGTCACAATAAACAGCCATGTATTGGTGGTTTCTAGCACTAACTTTGTAATCGTGTGACCTCTTGTTAATTTTTTGCTGGTTAAATGAGTCAAAGCTACCTTAATAAAGTGTTTCCTCTGCGATGAGTTTTAAAAACTCTAATTCATAAAATAAACATGAATTTCAAATGAGCTCAATGGGCTTCATTATCCTTTCACTCTTGCAGGTGTAAATGAGGAGTAACTACACTGAAGTTAATGGTGTTATGCTGATGTTAATCTGCTGTAAATCAGTGGAGAATCAGGCCCAACATATTCTGATAAGAAAACAACAGGTGGGCCAATCACCATGCATTCATACTTATTTAAATTAAGGTGCCATTTTAAACTGATTTAGTAAAACCCAAGACAGTGACAAAGGCTGGGTGAAGATTGTTTTTGGCTTAAAGCAGTAAATGATTACACACAGGAGAATTAGGTCCCTAATGTATCATCTGCTAGTTTGTGGTTCATTCACTTTTTACATATCTGAGTTTAGAAGCAGACACCTTTTGGTGCCTTTACATAATAGTGTCAAGTTATCTGTGATGATCACCACATAATTAATGTTTTCAGTGTTTATCTGCTGATTTGAACACTGGAAGATGGATAAAAATGCCTAATAATCTAATATATGACCATTAATTCTTTAGAAATGCTCAGTATAGATCAGAGTTAATTCCATTATACTTAAAATATTCTTAAACCTATCTATCGATATTTAGTATTATCAATTTACAACACTAATAAAGTCAGTGAATGGCCTCTCCTGGAATTAATGACTGGAGGAAATTAATGTCTTTTGGCTACCTGTTTGTCCATCCATTCTTCTATTCCAGTCACCAATTTCCAGTAAATTCCCATTACCTTAACTGTTCTCACTTAAATCAGGAGAAAGTGCATAGTAGTATATTATGAAGGTGTGTAGCAATATTTCATGTTATTTAGGGAATGATTGGAAATAAGATGTTTATTAATGTTTTGTATTTCTGCAATGTCTTTCATTTCAGTATCTGAAAGCACTTTACAATCAACAAGAACCAAATTCTCTTGTAATTTATTTGCAGTGTTCTTGTAGCCTTGTTGGTCCCAGGATATGAAAGAGACAAAGTAGGTGATGTAATATCTTTTATAAGTTGGTCCAGTAAAAGGTATTACCTGACCTACCTTGTTTCTCTTTTCAGTTATATCAGTCTAATTCTGGAGTAGCTCTACTGATTTCAATGGAATTATGCTCAATCCACATTGCTGTAGGAGAGAACAAAATGTGTCCATAATTAATTGGCCCAAATTAAGACAATGCAGAGCAAAATGGGTAAGTATTAATTATTATTATCGTCATTATAATACCTGTATTATTGTATCCATTTTCCAATTGCCTAAGGTCACACAGAGAGTCAGTGGCAGAGTCTGTAATAGAATTCAGGTCCTGGCTCCCATTCCCTTGGGAGTCTGTCTAGAAATCCTGGCTCCCAAGCCTGCACTCTACTCACTAGACCACACTTCCTCCAATAAAAGGGGAAACAGTACATAAAATACTGTTACTTTATTTGTAACTTGAAATAGATGGCTAGTTAAAAGTGCTTTTGGAACCACTTTTTTTTCCCCCCAAAAGAAGCTGATGCTCAATGTAAGCTGCACTCAAAAATTCAGTTTTAGGTACAAAAGGGAAGGTTTTTCTATAGCTCTCCTGTGAGTAGGCCTTCTACAGGGGAGAAGTCTCACAGTAGATACTAAAGACTGCTGCTGTGATAAAGGGATGGCAGGACTGGACCTGTATATTGCAGAGAGAGGAAACGAAGAGATGGTGTTTGCATTTTTTCTTGTTTGAAATATATTTTTAAGGCACTGCCCCTTTAACCTTCTCTTCTAGTTAACTGATGTCAGAGAGCACCCTGCATGCCATATGGTTCCCTCTACCACTCCATTTGGTGTTGGTTAGAAGTAAACAGAGCCCCACAGCTGATATCAGGAAGTGACCTGCCCATTCAGCCAGGAATGAGTTCACCTCCACCAATTGAAATCTGAGTGGTGGAGCTAAAGACTTCATGCTGGAAACTGGAGTACCTTGAACAGTGGTGCTTCTCAGCAATCAAAGATAGATTATAAGACCAAAATGTTCAAACCCAGGCCCATAAAGTCAGGTAACTAAACCCATATTTATGCACCTATATCAATCAAGGTTAGGTACTATATATGTAGACTGTGGATCGTATTTATCCATAAGGTTGAAAGAGGCCTTTCAGACATTCACCTTTCATGGCTTCTTCATTTCCCCCTACAATTTTCTTTGTTTTTACTAAACTTCTAATAGACAAAGCTGCACATTTGGGATCTAATATTATATAATATAATATATTGGATGGTACCTTTATGCCTAGTCAAATAGTGTAAAACTAAGCAGGGATAAAAAATCTTGAGGGTCTCTACCAGAAGTAAGAGTCTTGAATTTTTTTAATAGAGGCGTCATTTTTTGAGAGATGCAGAGAAAAATCTTCTAAAGCTGGAAGCTCAGAGTCCCCGAGTGAATAGAGTTCAATGTACCATGGATAATTTGTTTGCTTTGCAATTATTTTCCATCAGTGGAGACAAATTGATTTGTACAATAAAATTGACAGTCACTGCAAGGCAGCTGGCTTTCTAAACTATGAAAGGATTTGACTAGTTGAAGTGAGTACCAAATTTTTGGAGTCATGGAGTTTCATATTTACTGTAAAATCAGAATGATAGCAATTGCGCTTAACTGGAGCAGTATGTTATGTAGGAGGATAAGGCCCACCAGTGAATGCCTGTGTGAAATTCACCATTGTGTAATAACAGAAATGATTATTAACAACCTGGCAAACAGTATAATGTATTGGCCTGCTTTGAAAGCTATTTATAAAAGGGAAAAAAGGCAGAAGTAAATGATGGCAGAGCAGATGAATACCATTTCTCTTATTGGTATGAAGCAAATATAAATAATTACCTTCAAAATGTCTGCTCAATTATTAAAGAAAATTAGTTCTTTAACATGAGCCACAGTACAGGATTCTGTGTGATGAGATGGTGTATGCATTAGAGAACCACAGAACAAAAGCTTTTTTTTAAATGCAGATACATGAGCAGAGACTAAATGATATTTTCACAAAGTATTCCTCCCCAGCACTTACCCACAAGTATCGTGGGATGTTCGAAAGGAGGAGAGGATGCTAAACTTTTTTGCATCACTACTAGAATTTTTGGCTGGGACTTGGAGGTATGTCTACGCTGCTACTGGAAGCCTGCTTCCCATTCTAGGGAGACAAATATAAGCTAGCTCTGCTCAAGCTAACACACTGGCTGCAGCTTCATGGGCAGCAGCTCGGGCTAGCCACCAGAGTATAAACCCATCGAACCCCTGGGTATGTCCTTGGGAAGCTAACTGGAGGTGTTGCTATGGCTTCACTGCTATTTTTAGCATGCAAGCTGGAACAGAGCTAGTGCATGTCTGTCTACCTTTGCTGGGAAGCATTCTCCCAGCTGCAGTGTAGATGTGTCTTTTGTGTTCTTTAAAATTCCAAGCCTGTTCCTGCTCTCATCGGAGTCAGTTGCAAAACTTCAGTGGGCACATGACTGAACAGTGTAATAACGAATACTGGTTAATTAGACTGTGGTTCTGCTTTTCACAGAACTCGTGTATGACTCATACATTCTGCCATATTCCATCTGGAGCTTGGATATGCTAAGCAAATCACTGAACCTAATCTGCTTCCCAAAAACTGGGCAATCCGTTCTTCACCATACCCAAAGTTCAATGAATCACGTCAGTTAAACTACGTTCGGATGCTCCGAGTATTATAACGTCTCACACGCCAACATCAGGATTATATTAGTAATGCTGTCAGTTTCACATATAGCCAAGATCAGGGCTAAACAAGATAGAAGTTTGCCAAGATCAGCCTAGTTTCTCTTTACACAAACCTAAAGGACCAGGGAAAAACTGATACTGTACAGTTCAAGCACATATGACTGGGCTAATATATAAGGTAAACAAAGGACTCCAAGCACTGATCAAAGTGCAGTACCAGGGGCCAGTGGCATGATCTTTAGGTGTGAGAAAGAAAGTTTTGAGGAAGAAGGTCACATGTTTGAAGGTTCAGACAATCAGGATTTGGCTTGACCTATCTGCTTAACTGGGAGTAGTTCTCCCCAGCTACTCATGTGAGATGGGGTCAGAGGTCACCAATTACTTAGGGAGGCTGAGAAAGTTGTATGAAGCTGCTCTCAGCTGCCATATCACATTAGTATCAGGCCACTTGCAGGTAGGCCATAGTGGTTAATGCTTCATTTCAGTTCATTGATTGTGTTCAGTTTTCTATTTCAGTGGCAGCAATTTATCTGCTACGTCAAGCTACTTTTTGTATCTAAGATACAATGGGGTACAGTAAAACTTTATTTGGGAAGCTTGTTATTCCAGGCAGAGCATTCATATGTAAAATATTCTCATTTGCATTACATAGGTGTTATTTTAATTGCTTAACTGCTGGCAGTATAACATGGTTTTCCTTTTCACAATTCTAATCGCTGAATCTTATATTGAATGCATACTACACAATAGGCAACTGCAGTTTGTTACACATTGTATATATAACTGTAGGCAGTTCTGCTAACTAAGGTTTAGGATTTTCATCAATTAAAAAAGTTACTGAAGCTAAATATGGAGAGAAAAATGTGCAAAGAGAAATATTTTTGCGTGCCATGTTTTCTTTCCTCGGTCTGTGGTTTTCCTGTGCATTCTTTGAAAGTAATAACTAGATCTAGGAGAAGCTTTAAAAAAATTGTCATTTTTTACAACTCATTATAAACTATTATTTATTATTATTTGTATTGCCAGCGCCTCTAGGAGCCCTAGCCATGGGCCAGGATCCCATTGCGCTAGGCGCTGCACAAACACAACAAAAAGACAGTCTCTGTCTCACCAAGCTTATGATTTAAGGATAAGACAAAAGACAACAAATGGATATGGATGCACAGGTGGAGGAATACAAGGCAACAATGAGAAAACACTGGTCAGCATGATAAGCCGTGATCTCTGCCTAAATATTACAGGAATATATTTGTACATAGTGCTTTCCTTTTGTATTGCCTAAATCTAAGTGCGGGTGGCTCTGTACCTATGTCATAATATCAAATAGATACTTTACGTTATTTCATCCATAATTTTGAAGACCATCCAGAGTTATAAGTGATGTCAACAAAAAGTGTAGAAAGGATATTCAACCTTGCATATCAGGGCTTAAGCCATTGCTAGCTATCAGAGATCAGGATAAGATCTATATGGGTGCAGATTATCCCTCATGTACCTAGTGTGGGTTCTTACACCTTTCTCTGAAAAATCTGATACTAGCCACTGTCAGAGACAAGACTCTGGACCATATTCACCTTGGATCTGATCCATCCTGGCCATTCCTATCTTCCTAAATAGCACTTTTTTTCTTTCTTTTTTTCTTTTCTCAGAAATATGCATGCTTTTAACTACATCCCATCAGAATTTCACTGGAAAATGAGCTTGTTTTTACTTGAAATATTCATGTACTTTATGAAAATTTTCTATGAAAAGCAAAGTCCACTTTGAGTTTACAATGAAATGCAAAAATACCTTGAATTTAGATTTAGATTTTGTTATTATCATCACACATCCCTATCATACATTACAATTACAATTTTCATTCAGAATGCTCCCTGAGATCTTTATAAGCTTAGACAAATTTGACGTGAAACTGAAAGACTCATATGGAATCATTTTATCCATGACTGAAACTTCATTCCCCCTTTCCACTAAATACACCTAGGGTGAAAGTTAGCAACTGTTAACCAGCGCATCATAGCACTAAACATATGTTTCCCAGTACCATATGATGTATGTTTATCTGTATCCACTCATGGTTACTGGAAGTCATTTTTTCCATAAAAGTACAAGAGGAAGAATGAGTAAGAATATCTATCAAAAGGGTGGCCAAACCCTGGCTCGTGAGGCACATGCGGCTCTTTTACAGTTAAAGTGCAGCTTATGGAGCTCCCTCCACCCCACCCCATTCTTCACCTACCAGACTGGGGCGAGGAGCTCAGAGCTTCTGCCCTGAAGCAGGATAGTGAGGCTAGAGGATTCTGCCCAGCGGGGGGGAGGGTCTCATGGGATCAGTAAGTTTGGCCACCCTGGTCTATGACATCATGAAGATGCAGTCCCAGTATTTTGGGCTCACAGCACATGACGCTGCACAGATTTTGGCACTATTTTTCAGGAACAATTGTAACCCATTACTTTCCTTCAAAATCTTGTTGACTATTTTTCTTTCTCTATCCTGCTTCCGATTCTTTCCTTCATTGTTAGATTTCTCCTTTTTCCTTTAATGTTTCCTTTATTTTCTTATCTTTTCCCCTTCTTCTGACAGCCTGCTTAACAACTGACGATGGTTTAGTCATCTACCAGTAACATATCAATTATGTTACTTGAGAAGTGACACACACACACAGTTTTTTCTTAGGTGTAAAGAGAGAGAGATGGGCAGGGAGAGAGAGAACTTGAGGTGTTTTTGCCCGACTTTCATAGTTCAGTCACCCTTTGAAATGCATCTTCTTGAAAGTGACCCCTATATAAACTTTTTCCCAGCTGTGAGCAAGAAGACATGGAGTCTGATGGGGATTAGGTTTGCTAAATTGTTTGCTAAAATGCAAATCTGTTTTTTCTATCTCCCTTTCCTTGACAAAGAATGGCCACTTGATAGGTGATGGCTCATCCACTTTGATGGCACCTGGCCAGACATCAGCTTGTCCTTTGTCTTTGAGAAACAGGTTTACCCACTTCTCAGACTTGTCTGGTAGACATGCTTCAGTCATGATTTCAGTTTATACTCAGAACTTTACATACAATGTTGTCACATACATTCCACCATGATATTATTGACAAGTGAGTTATTCATTTTCAAATGATGCTTTACAAGGCATATTTTGTACAACGATTATTATAATAGTGTGTAAGGTGTGAATACAGAGGTGTATTCTGTCACAGCAATAAATTACCCGACTATATATTTAATACTGGTGTCATTGAGACACTAAGGAGTTTTACCAGTAGACATTGTTGGCCCACTGCAGACCTGGAGAAAGTGGCACAACTCCACTGAAGTTAATGGGCAATTCTGCTAACCATAAAATCCCCGCTGGGTTTGGGTTACGATTTTCGAAGGTGACTATCCATTAGCTAGTTAATGTTTTCTTAATATTATTGTAGTGGAAACACTGCTGAAACATTTGTTTGGGAAAAGCGCAGGTGGCAAATTGCGTACGGTAGCCTTCACACATCAGGTAGATCTGTTTCCCGCAAGTCCTGCATAGACCTGAATTGGGTTGCAATATGCCAGTCACCATCTACTTCACACATGCCCTTCTGCAGCCTATGCCACAGGATTCCTCAGCAGAGCCACCTATAGTTAGCTTCCCTGCTTTGCTACCTGGCCACTGCCCTGCCCGCAGATAAAGCTTACTTCCTGTGTCAGTGTTTTTTATAGAGTTTTTGCCCCCTTTCCCTATTGGCCAGGGATGCCTTATGTGTCCATCCTGAAGGGCCATGGGTCAGTGGGGAGCAGCAGATTCCTCACACTTGCATTCTGTGGTATAAACTGCAAAGCTGTTGCACAAGTAACAAAAGTTAACAAAGTGCTATTACAGTTAAATGTATTCACTAATGGGACACTTGAACTTTATATGAAATGGCATCCCAGTAGGCCTGTGTTTTCATACCATATGGTGGTAGGAATGGCAAGGATTAAAAAACATGTAATTTCATTAGGGTAACAAGACTGCCACTTGAACAGTCCTTTTATGACATGTTTAATGGTCCTGCCACATGGATGGCTTGTAAAAAGGAAAAAAAAATGGAAGGCTAGATGAAGTAAAGAATGCATACATCTGGCAGGAGGTATCCCATTATACTTCAAGTGCTTACAGCCTTAATAATGGTTCTGAGCAGCGTGTGTTTATGAAGAGCTGTAATTTAAGGCTGTGTTCATTTGCGTTCATCACTGCAGCTTTCAAAATTAATTTCACTTTGGCTAAAGTTGAGGCAAGCCTTGGGATATTGCTTCATTGATTTGTTTCATAGGGGAAGTGATGATGCTGTAAACTGGCGAGCCTAATTTAGCAATTGTTATTATGAGTGTTTTTATCATTTAACGTTTATGTTGCTGCGGTTCCAGTGAGTGATGAATGCTATACAAATATATATGGTCAGAAACAGTCTCTGCACTGAGGAGCTTACAGTCTGCAGATAAGTGACATACAAAGGATGACAGAAACACTCAAATCTACGCATTTCATATACAGAGATACGTTTGTTTTCTTTTGTCCTAAATCGATAAAGCAAAAAGTCCGTTATCCCCAACTACTTCTCAACCTAGCATGATGCCGGAGGTAGGTTTTGATGAAGGAGCTGAAGCAGGAGAGGGAAATGGCCTTACTGATCAGTTTGGTGGGGAATTTCATGTGTAAGAAGCCAAGTGGAAGAAGGTACAGAGGTGTTTTCATGAGAATCTGACAAATGGGAGTAGCAGGATGGCATTCTAGGTGGATTGGTAGGGTTGACATGATGAGAGACAAGTGGATACAGAGGCACAGTTATACAAGGCCTTGAAGGTGACGACAAGAAGTTTAAATTTGCTGCAAAGAAACATGGGAAACCAGTGAAGGGATTCACAGAAATGGATGATGTCAGAGCAATAGGCAAGGCGGGTGATCTAATACCTGCGTTTGGTATAGACCACAGGGGCTATGTGTGTCTTGAGTATAATTGTGTTAATAACCAGTTTTACAGTTCAGTGTCTGAACCAAAACAATTTGGAAAAGTAAAAAAAGTTTCACATTAACCTACAATGAAAAAGTAAATAAAACAAAATATATGTTTCAGGTTAAATTAAACATTTTGTTTTAGATCAAGCAAAATGCTGTGTTTAATTTTCAAGGGTTAACTTTTTTTAAAAAAAGAAAAATTGAAGCAAAGTTTAAAATGAAAAGTTTTTTTTTAATTTGTTTTTTTCCAAAAGAATCTGGCAAATTTGAGGGGAATTCGCAAATTATTTGTATTGACCGGAATGTTCTCTTTTTGGTGGAAAAATGTTTTGGCCAAATAATTTCACCCAGGTCTAGTCTTGAGAGAATAAGATTACAATAATCAAGAGGGGGAATGCTGGGGAGCCGGATGAGAGTTTTAGCTGTTGGGACAGAAAGCAGAGTAGTTCTGAGAAAGGTTATTATGGAGGAAGACGTGACAAGATTTAGATATGGCATCATTTGAAGGAAGTGAATATAGCAGAACAGGAAGAGAAAAGTATAAACTTGTAGAGGATGAAAGTTGTGGGATTTTCTCCAGAGGCACTCAGTGGCTCAAGTGCTAGGGTGGAAGAGAGAGATGTGGAAATTGCCAATAGCCCAATAGATGAGAGCTGAAGGGACAGAATTTGCAGAGGAAAAAAGGGACCAAAAAAGCATAGGGTGGAGGAAAGAGTAAGGAAGGGATTCTACCAAAGCAAGCAAAGAAGAGAGCAGTGAGGAGAACTTACTTTCATATTTGACTTATGCCTCTTTATTCCATGTGGAACATGGAGTCTTCACCACTGCCTTCCATTTTTGGCAGAATCTTGCAGCAAAGCTGAGCAATAGCATAGGTTTCTGTAATTGCTTTGTTTCCTTTTTTTTTTGAACAGGAGAAGGTTGCTGGCTTACTCCCAAGGGAGGATGGGGAGAGCTAAAAACATCAAAGAAGCCACAGACATTGACAGACTGGAATACTCAGAAGGACTCGGTAGTGGGGAGTCAAGAGGCAATGTTGAGATGACGTGATCATTAAAAAGAAGGAACTTGAGGTGATTCATTGTTACGTGGGGAATAACATTTCTGAATTCGTTGTGGAATCCTGTAAAGCAATTCTGTTGTCCGTTCCCTTGAGGAATAATTGCTACTTTTTGCACTTTTTTATGGCTGAATTCAGGGCTCATTAAAAAGAAAGACTAATAGCACAGGGTTGAGCTCTACAAAGTGTGAGCAGATGTTGTGCAACCTCTCATGTGTAATTCTGCCAATGTACCTGGCTTGTCAATTGTAACCTGTCGTAACACCTCTGATTTCATGACTGTGTGATGATTTTGCAATGCAGACAAATGGGGAATGGTGTTAGCCTAGTGAATTCACTTCTAATAGTATCCAGACATGGGATTTTAGGTCTCTAGAGGTGATCTGCCCCAGCAACACAAAAATTGGGATGATTTAAAAAAAAATTGCCAAAAAGCAATCCAGCATTTAATCACTTTTGATGTATCAAAAATGATTAAAACTTTAAAAATGAGATATTAAATCTTGATAAATTACTTTGGCATGTATACAGTAATTATTCTGCATAAGGATTGTCATTGTGCATTTCCACTGATTTTACATGTTCTAAATATACACAAATCCTTTGACACGAAGCTATTTTTGAAAGATTCTGTGTCCCTCTCCACAGATGGAAACCATTCAGCAATGCCAGGTTAGTCATGGAAAAGATTATCAAAACCATACTATTCATTTCCAGCCCATCACCTATGTAGCTGAAGTTAACAACTCCAATTTAACAAGATTTTGCTTCTAGATATAATGTAGCTGGCATTGTCCAAGACTGCTGCCCACATGGAAAAAACCTCAGCAAATGGAATTGTGAACTTATTCATGCATATTCTTAATATCTTTTAAAATGAACTTTTTTCCAAACATTATTTTAACATCCTAAAAGCCATTAATAAAGGTCCTGACCTCAGAATAGGTTCAAGCAAAGCTGGGACCTCTGTTAAGCTATATAAATGGACCTTCACTAAAAGGACAGTATTCAGTGGGAGGGAAATAATTTGCCTCAAAACATGGTGCCATAGTGACAAGTGGTAAAGGTGGGAAAGCAATAGGGAATGTGTCAAGAACGAGCATATGCATTTCTGAAGAGAGTTTGGGGGAGTACTGGATGGAGGTTTCCTGTATAGCAGGAATAAGGAAAACCTCTGATGTGTAACAGCTTGTATAATTCTATCACTTAACACAACTTAATATTTCTGACTTCACAGCAGGGTTTGAACAGCATGCAGTAAATAAGGCACAGGGCCTCGCGTTGAACAATGAGTAGAAAACAATTTTTTTCATTGATTCATAGATTATAAGGCCATTGTGATCATATAGGTCTAATGTCCTGTATAATGCAGGGCATATGATTTCCCTGAATTAATTCCTGTTTGAACTAGAGTATATCTTTTAGAAAAACATTGAATCTTGATTTTAAAATTGTCACTGATGGAGAATCCACTGCAGGTTTTGGTAAATTGTTCCAACAATTAATTACCCACACTTTTAAGCGTGTATCTTAATTCTAGTCTAGCTTCAACTTGCAGCCATTCGATCTTGTTATCTTTTTGCCTGCTAGACTGAAGAGCCCATTATTATCAAGTAATTGTTTCACATGTAGATATTCACGGACTGTAATCAAGTAACCCATTAACCTTCTCTTTGGCAAGCTAAATAGCTGGAACTCCTTGCATCTAGCACTGTAAGGCATATTTGCCAATCTTTTAATCATTCTTGTGGCTCTTTTCTGAACCTTCTCCAATTTATCAACATCCTTCTTGAATTGTGGACACCAGTAGTGGTCATACCAATGCCAAATAAACAGATAATATATAACTTCCCTACTCTTATTCGAGATTATTCTTTATACATCTAAGGATCATATTTTTGCTCTCATCTGGCACAATTATGTTCCCCAAATCCTTTTAAGAGTCCCTGCTTTCAAGAATAGAGTACCCTGACTTGTAAGCTTGGCCGACATTCTTTGTTCTTAGAATATGACTTTACTTTTGGTCATGTTAAAACACACATTGTTTTCTTGTGCCCAGCTTACCAAGTGATCCAGATTTCTCTGCATCAGGGACTTGTCCTCTTCTTGATTAACTGTTCTCCCAATCTTTATCTGCAAATTTTTTCAGTAATTATTTTGTATTTTTTTACAGATCGTTGTTAAATTTTGAATATCCATCCATATCTGCTCATTAATTAATCCATCCGGTGCAATGAATGAGGGTAGGGTTCTGTGGAAAAAATAGTATGTGATCAAGCAATTAAAGACTGTCATAATGCATACACACGAGGGGGCCCAATTAAGGTTGCACAGGCAACCTAAATTCTGGCATTTTTTAACTTATGCATGCTTGGCTTATATCCTTAATAATAATAATCTTTTAATGCCATTTTTGTGTCTGTAATACATATATGGAAGGGAAACGTCAGCCCTTGGTGAAGAGCATTGAACAGGTCTTGTTCAAATCCAACAGTTTCCAATATCCAACATGCTAGATTAACTGGAAAAGTGTAGTTTGAAAACCATCATTAACAGAAATACTCTAGACTTGCAAGCCATGCTATCTTTCTTGCTGTCTATCATCAGACATTCTCCAGAATGGAAAAGGCTATTGGGCTGCCAAGGAATTAAGGACAGAGGAAGCACAAGACATTTATGAAGGTTTAGAATATGTTAGTGTTCGAGATGGGGCTGCTGGTCATTTTACTTTGAGGTTTTTCCCTCTGTACTGTTGTGTTATGTGCTATTGTTGTGCCTTTCAGTAAAGTATAGATAATTAGCCGTATGGGGCTTGTAATGAGATTTCCGTTACACGAGCAAAAAAAGGCAGTAAAGATAGTGAAGTTTCTTTACTAAATCACATAGAGGGCAAATCATAGAGGCCAGCCAAGGATAATAAAAGTGTATGATTGACAGCTGACAGAATGCCAGTGAAATTTCCTCTCTCCCTTAGGATATTGTTTGTGTAAAATTTGCCTATTTTATACTTTACAGACCCAGATCTTTTTCTTTGGTTCTGTATTATTTTTTGCACTTGTCAATTGCGCTTGATAATAAGGTGGCTGGACACAGTAATGAAATGTAAACAACAGCTCCAGGTTTGTTTTCTCTTTGTGGGGTTTGGGGGATGTTTTTGCTCCTGAAGGTTAACAAAGTACGAGAGCAGCCTCAATCACTTCTTAAAGGACATTGGGCCAAATTCTGCTCTCTTACACACCTTTGTAACCCCACTAATTTCAGTTTTATTACCTGGATTTGTATGTGATAGCCAGTTAAATTTAGAGCACAGCAGTCCTCTGAAAAGTGACTACAAAACGATACAATTCGGTTCTCTGTTTATTGTGTCTCATCGCGACTCCATATCAAATTTGCTCCGATATTTTTTCTAGTTTCCAGTCCTACAAACTCATTATAGGCTCTGAGAGACAAGCTGGTCTCCTTCAGCCTTATTCAGCATCACTGGTAGTGAAGTTTCTGGAGGCTTCAATTATATCTATAGCTTGCAACTCCATTGTCATCACACATCAAAGAGTATGAGAAAGGACAGAATTTGGCCCCACAGTTGGAATTTAGTCACACTGCATATGATGGGTGAGCCAGAGGAACTTGCTTTCCCATAGCTGTGTTAAGTCTACAATGCTAAAAGGAGTAAAAAGAAGTCAAAACAAACTTTTTGCCACTAACGTAAGTAGATATGACTATGTGCACTGAAGAGGCAGACCCACTGAATTAGTAGTAGATGCCATTTGTACATAATCACTTTTCTTAACATAATTTTGTTTTTAAACCTCACTTTTCTACACGGTGTCCAATGTGTATTAATGATATTAAATTTGCTCAGTTTAAAAGAAAAATTTACGGCCAGCCCTGCAAACTAAGCCAACAATCTGAGTGCAAAGCTGGATATATCTGGTTTTGCATATGAGCACCATAAACAAAGGTTCTGTAGGCCAAATTCAGCACACGGTTACACCTGTGCAAGCCCTACCCTTCAGATGCTACCCTCAGTGATACTGATGCAATTCCATTGCCATCAGTGGGTTTACTGATTGGAACTTACTAACCATCCTGATGATGATGCACAAAGAGACAGAACTGAGCTCCCTCTCTAGATCCTCATCTGCAGTTGAAAAATGCTCCGTACAGCTGGAGAGGATGAAGGGGATTTTAATCTACCTCTATATATCCCCAATTTTGCAGACAGAGAAAAAGTAGAGATGAACCCAAACCTGAGGCTGCTTTAAGTTAAACTGAGACCCAAGACAGCCCCATCTATTCTGAGGCTGGAAAGAGACTATGATGATGAAGCCAAATTCTACTCTCAATTATAGCCACTCAGCCTCATTAATATCAGAACGGTTGCATGGATGCAAATAAAACCTGGATTTGGTGGTCATCTGCTGTTTTTAAACTGTTCATAGCTATGGAGAATCCATATAAAACAACATTGTTTTAATTAGTTTACTAATGAAAATAAAACCACTTTTTTTTTATTGTGAATGCATTTCCATAGACATTCAAATGAAGCATGTTAGTCTCAATGTCTTAAGCATTCAGTAGCTGTGGGAATAGCATTGTGCAAGTCCATGAAGGAACCAGGCACCCCTTGCTGATGAAACTAGCCTGCAAGTACGTGAAATACATTTTCTCACTGACCACAGCAGCAAAGGGGAGAATTACAAAGGCCCAATTTAGTCATTTGCATCACCTCTGATCACTGTATATCTGAAGTGATTGAGCTTTATTCACAGATAGTGTGAAAGGCCACTGAACTGTTGGATGTGTTGCCCGTTAGGCATTGGTTATGTCTGAAGTTTATTCTTGCCACTTATAATACCATCTGAACATGTCATCGAAATTCTTTAAAAAAGGAATTGTCCAAATGGGTGCCACTAAAATGGTAGATTGGTGGATTAGACACATCATTAAACAGGGATAGATATGGTATATATCGCATTCTTAAGAAGCAAATTTTGCAAGGGGACTTGCTGCCTGATGTCAGAAGGGGCTATGTTGGACAGTATTGGCAGCCAGGCCAGATTGGTTGGGCTCATGGTACCAATGATTATGTACATAGTTTCATTCAACTGAGTAGCCACTACTTCTCTATGAGAGGAACTAAGCCACACAGAGGAGAAATACTCTGCTACAGAATAGCACCAGGCAAGCCCAGAGTTGCTTAGGGTTTGCGCATTGGCTCCCCAGGTTGAATCATTAGCTTGCTGATCAGGTTTTTGCTTGTCTTTATTTTCAGCCAGGACTTGGTAAGGTCTTCTTTGAATGTCACGGCGTGGCCCAGTGGCAGACCTAAATATACAAGTTTGGGTTATAGTGCAGCCTGTGGCCATTCAGCAAGATGCTGGGCTGTTTGCGTGGCTGAAATGGAGACAGCACTAGCATACAGTAAGAATGAATTTGGGCAGAGTAACACCTAACGTACTATCTTGCTTTGGTATGGGAGTCTTTTGCTTTGCCAGGCAAAGAATGGATTTTGGAATATATTCATATATTTACACTTGACCTTACTCACAAATTTGGGGACCAATGCTGCAAACACCCCTCGAGTAATCTTATACATGTAAGTGGCTCCAGTGGGGTTACTCTATGGGACTACTCTGTGCAAGACGTTACTTATGTCACATGCATGAGTTGCTGTATCTGGCCCTTTTATACAACTTTGTCAGGAGCATTCATTAATATATAGCAGATGGTTTGGGTAGAATATTCACTATCAGTTCTATGCAATTGCCTGTTCAGCTGACTATGGAGTTTTCTCATCTCAAATATATGCTGTGTAAAATGTTGCAAATCGATATGCCTTTGGGTATCCTGTGTCCCTATGATGTTAGTCAAAATATTTCCCCTTTATTATGTTCTTAGCTTTGTTTTGTTCCATATAATGGACTACATTACTCTCACTTTTCTTATCGAAGTGGGAGGGCAAGATCAGAGTGTGAGTGGCAAAGTGGGGGGGACTTAAGACATTCTGCGTATGCAGGGAAGGATTGTTTAGAGGAGGCTTCAAGGCAATGGTTAGCAGCATTTTTTAATGCCACTCTAAAAATAAGCATTGTAGGCTCCCACTCAGTGCCTGCTGCCTATCTGGATCATGATCTGTTGCCACACATGTATAGTAGGGAAAAGAAGAAGCTTTCTAGTTTTTTATGTTGCCCTGTTGTCATATTATTTTCTGCCATGTTTGCTGCCCTAATACTTCCTCTGCATTGGACTATTGTACATGCTGTCAATAGTCACATGCTCTTTTGCTACTGATGTAATTTTTCTGTTTCTGTGATTCTTGATTTCAGTATTTAAAACTAAATGCCATTGCCAGGTACATAAACTTTTATGGGAACAGAGTGTGTTCTTCACAGACAAAATTAGTCTCTTTTTAGATTTCTTTTAAGGTGGATCTGCTTACTTTAATGAGAGTTATGTTATTAACATGAAAGTCAGTATGTTAATGAGATAAAGATGGCCATGAATTAACTAGTATATGAACAGTCCTCGGAAGGTATTATTTTTCTTAAAAGTTTACTGGTTTTCAACTTGTACAGAATCATAACTCAGAATGACTAGATGAGACAATTTCCATCAACGGAAATTAAAATAATGCATTAAAATTGTAACAAGAGTTAAAACAAGGAAGAGACCATTCATCACCATAGCCAGAGGGAAAGGAAAGCTAAGAGAAGAAAGGTAAGTATGATAGACCCATGTGTAACAATCTCTTATCACAACATGTTACTTGAAATGTAGAACTGGCAGGGGACTTGCCTACTGAGAGAGTGCCTCTTTCTCTATGAGTACTGCTAAGCTGCAGTCAGTAAAGGTGCCCGAGTAGGAGGGCCTTCAATTTAAGAGAGGGTGGGATTTCCTTGAGATCCTGGGCATTTGTTGGTCAATTTGTTGAGTAATTTTTGTTATAATAAAGTCACTGGTGTGTCAGTATTGCAATAAAGACAAAATATGATGTCACATTCAGCAGGCTGATATGTATTCGTAGTTCTGAGTAGTCTGTGTGTGATCTGCAAGTGAATATATAAGGAGAGATTTTGACCTGTAAGGTGTTCAAGTGTAAGGGCTCATCTGTAAACATATAACTTCCTAAACCGGAATTATACTGAAGTAGTCTCGGATTAAAATGAATGCCTGTTGTGTTGCTCATTAAATGTGTGCTGTAATATTCTAGGAACGGTGCGGTAAAATAATGGGAGGACTTTAAAAGTGAGTATTTGGTAATTTTGCATTTTTTCAAAGATTAACTAGCAGGGTTGCGCATAGGGCTGCTGACACATGCATAGGGATTATAGAGTTCAACTATTCTTGGCCCAGTCATATTTTGGAAAAAATCTAAACAGAAAGCCAGTGGATAGATTCTAGAAGGGTGGAGTGAAGAGGACTGATAGAATCATAGAAGATTAGAGTGGAAGGACCTCAGGAGGTCATCTGGTCCAGCCCCCTGTTCAAACCAGGACCAACCATCCCAGCCAGGGCTTTGTCAAGCCGCACCTTAAAAACCTCTAAAGATGGAGATCCCACCACTTCCCTAGGTAACCCATTCCAATGCTTCACCACAGTCCTAGTGAAAAATTTTTTTTTCTTAATATCCAACCTAGATCTCCCCCCCCCACAATTTGAGACCATTTCTCCTAGTTCTATCATCTGCCACCCCTGAGGATAGCCTAGTTCCATCCTCCCTGGAACCCCCTTTCAGGTTATTAAAGGTTATCAAATCTCTCCTCACTCTTCTCTTCTGCAGACTAAATAAGCCTAGTTCCCCTCAGCCTCTCCTCATAAATCATGTGCTCCAGCCTCCTGATCATATTTGTTGTCCTCCGCTGGACTCTCTCCAATTTGTCCACATACTTTCTTCGGGGGCAGGGGTGGGGCTAAAACTGGACACGATACTCCAAATGTGACCTCACCAGCACCGAATAAAGGGGAATAATCACTTCTCTTGATCTGCTGGCAATGCTTCTATTAATGCAGCCCAATATGCCGTTAGTCTTCTTGGCAATAAGGGCACACTGTTAACTCAGATCCATATTCTTCTCCATTGTGATCCCCAGGTCCTTTTCTCTAGGACTTGAGCAAACTGATAGGCAAATAAGATTACTTCAGCTGCAGAGTGTTGAATACATTGGAGTGGGAAGAGATGAGACTGGAAAAGAGGTCAGTTGTCTCTGTGCAAGTCTCTATGCAACAAAAATTCAGCAATGGGGGACGGAGGGAATGGGAGGAGTTAGAAGATGTTGTAGAAGGTGAAGGGATGTGATTTGGTGAGGACCTGGATCTGAGGGGGAAAACAACAAGGAGAAATTGGAATGCCACATCCAAGGTTGTGCACTTGAGTAAGCAGGAGGTTGCTGGAGTTGTCTGTGGAGATAAAGAATGAGGAGGGAGGGCAGCTGTGTTAGAAGGGAGGATGGGAAATGCACATTATAAGGCAATATGTGAGTATTTGCATTGTAATCCTCTGTAACCGTAAATCCCTAACAGGAAAAAGAAATTAACAAGTGGGAAATGCTGGCTTCCAGTAGGAGGTATTACATTCTGCCCCACAGAGAAGGCCCATCGGTGCTAGATGATATATTGTGGAATCTTAAATGGGACAAAAGATTTTGTTGATTGCTCTTCCCTCCTCTTTGGAGAGTGAATTCCTCCCATCAGCTGAGAAGCAAAAGCAAGGTCTGGAATAAAACCCCTTCATAAAGAGAAACTGTATCTCTTTGCTGCTTGGCCTCTTGGCCTTTCCAGGTATAAGCAAGAGATCCCCAGTACTTAACCTGGGTTAGCCCTGAAGGACGTACAGAGCTTGCTTATTATAGAAGCTTCAATACTTTTTTTGAAACTTAAGATTGGAACTCAATTGAGTGTACATGCATTTATCTGCTTTAAACTTGTAAATAATTCATTTCCTTTGCCTCATTAATAAATCTTTAGATAGTTTATTACAGGATTGGCTACAAGTGTCATCTTTGGTGTAAAATCTAAGATGCAATTAACCTGGAATAAGTAACTGGTCTTTTGGGATTGAGAGTAACCTGAATATTATTGTGATTTTTGGTGTAAGGGATCATCTATCAGAAAGGCACACGTACCTCAGAAATGAAATAGATCAGAGTACCCAAGGGGACTGTCTGTGGGTCCATGGTTTGGCTGTTACAGTGCCTGAGGAATTTACACTTAATGAGTGGTTGGTGAAAACTAAGTATAGAATTCACAACCACATTGGGGTTCCGGCCCTGCTTCTTAACAGTCTGGCCTGAGGTTGGTACTCATGCTTTTGAGTCACTGCAGGACAGCTTGACTGATATCACCCAACATACAAGCAGAGAGGGGAAAAAAGAATAGACTTTGAGGAACATTTAAAGGGGATGGGGTGGAGTGGGAAGAAGAGGATCTAACAAAAGCAATAGGGAAGTAGGAGATATGAGGTAGTGGTGTCAGACTGTTCATCAGTGTGGAAGCTGAATCTCCTAGGGTGAGGGTAGAAGATTGAGGGAGGAAAAAGAGATGAAGCCAGAAATCAAAGTTAAAGACAGGCTGTGATATTTCTGGAGTACGGTAGATGATGGCCATCCAGAAATAGGTGAGAAAAGGACTAGATTTTGAAGGCAGGGAAGGAGTGAGAAGGAGGGAGGGAGGGAGATACTTTGGAAGCAGCAGAAAGGCGAGAGGAGCATTTCTACTCTATCATCTTTGACTGACAAGAATGGGAGGAAAAGAGTCCACTGAAAGTGGCTCCCTGTGCCAAGAGGGACAAGATAGAGGGAGGTTCCTTTGAGTATGAAGAGATACCATTTACCTAGGAAAGAGAGTATGAATAGCCGTGATTGTGTTAGTGCAAGAATTTGAGTTCCGAGAGGAGTAGGACAGAGGATGCAGGTAGGGAAGCAATGGATGGGAATGAGGTTTGAGGAAGAAAAACCACAAGGTAGGGGATGATAGGAAAGGTGGAAGACAGGAAAGGGAAGAGCGGTTCCTGTGGCTGGGAGATGAGTACTAGAAGCAATGAGTAAATGGAACCAAATAAAATGACAAAGTACAGGAGTGCGGGTCAGGGAAAGAACTGGAAAGAAAACATGAGATATAATTCTTGGTGTGGAGTGGGAATGGGCACATGAATGGGGAACTGATGGAAGAGAAAGGTAGGCAAAAAACAGAGGGAACAAAAGAGATACCCTGAGCAGGTGTGACAGAGCAAAGAGATAGCATGAATCAGTAAATGGAAGTGAATAAGCAGGGTGCCAGAAGCAAAAACAGCCAGGATAATAAATGACCAAGCCTACAAATTTTCTTAATTATTCACTGAGACTCTTTCCAAAACTGCAACTTTATTATCAAGATGTGTTGCTGTCTAGTCACCGAAATAAAGAACACCGATCATGCAGTTGGAGAGAAGGCTAGCCAGTGGTCAACCAGCTGATTTTCTGGTCACAGTGGCCCTCTTGACCCATGTGGCGCTAGTGAAGCTGCAAGGATCCAGTGGCATGGAGTAGATCCCAGTGGGTTCTGATGAGTGCAAGTGAAGGGTGGAAAGGCAGTTCTGGATATCTCTCTCTCTCTCTCTCTCTCTCTCTGTCTCCTGAAGTGCTTGCTGGAAGCAGTATGGTCTAGTTTCTCAAAAGGTATTAAGATGCCTAAATATCTTTGAAGATCTGAGTGTTGGTGACTCTTCTGGGGAAAGCTAAAGTCTTTAGTAAGGCCATCACAGAAGAAAGGGGGATCAGCTGGTTATGCTGAATCACAAAGAGAGAGATCTATTGTCCTGGTGTAGATGCTACTGTGTTCTAGAGATGAGCTGGGAAAAGAGTAGGCCAAATGGATTTGGACTGAGGAGTGGGAGAGTGGATGCCAACATCTGGAAAATGGTAGCAGCTGTCAAGGCCTGAGTGTTGGGGACTTTTATTGCTGACTCTAGGGAGTAACAAGAGAGTCTTGACCACATGGAGTGGCTGCTGGGGGTAGTAAGGACAGGGATGGGGAAAAGGTGGCAGGCCCCTGCTCTTATTCTCTGGATCCCTGGTAATGTATTTAAAAGAATAGTGTATTGTTCATATAGGAAGTTACTTCTTTCTGGCAGAAGTCACATTAAAAATAACTGACTTTGGGCCTTAGGGCCTTGTACTATAAGTAAGTTAAAGGGATAAGTGATATTAAATGTCTGAATAATGCTTGTTTTCCTAATCATTTTGTTAAACTACAGTAACACACAGTCATGTCACTCTTAATACTTACTGCATGTGCAGGAAAAAAGAATACAAAGAATAAATTGATTTTAGGATGATGTGGTTTCTATTGCAAACATCTGGAAAATTTATTCGTCGATACATTTGGCGATAGTTTTGGAAGCATCCCATTTTTATCATTGAAAGGGAGCACACAACTGCTTAGAATGGTACACCTACATCTGTACAGTATTATATGTCTGTTATTACATGATCATCTCTGTGTCTTCACAGCACTAATTTTATTGAGTCCCATAATTCTGCAGCTGGGCAGCCTGTTAAACTTGTCAGACAGGACTTGCAATCCAGCTGGGTTGGAGAGTTAGCAGAGTGGCCTATTTTTTTTATTTTAGACGAGCTGTGATAGGAAGCTTGGAGGGCCAGGCATCCTAGTGGTTAGTACACTAGAGTTCCAGCTCTTTGCCTCTGTCAGGGTGTACCTGCTCTTCACTGTAAATCAGGGATTTTTGGCTTTCCACCTACATCTGGGTCTGGGCCCTTAAAGGATTATGATGTGGGACCTGGACCCTCCTCCACCAACTCTCAGCTCAAGGCCCTGGGGGAAGTAACAGCATCAGAGTCCTCACTGCAGTGAATCTAAGCGTCTTCCCTCAGCTACTTCCTACCTATAGATCCTTCCACTTTGCGGCATGGCTCATATAGTCCAAACAGTCAATCATCTTACAACAAAAGAGTTCAAAGCAGCAAGGCCCTGCAAGTTCTCAAAGGGGGGGGGGGGTGGTCAAAGAAGGCTCTGCTTGTGGGCCTTACCCATTCTGTGGTCCCTCCTCAGGTTGACTCTTCTGCCTGACTTCCTGGAGAAGAATTCCTCTCCCCTGCAGCCTGTCCACCACTCACCCTATGCCTGGGCTGAGGGCTCCCATTTTAACTCACTCTTCCAGCTGGAGCATGCTCAGCTGGTCTAGAGGGTGGGGCTACCTGGGCCTAATATTGCCTTTTAACCTATTCAGGCCCAGTGAGGGCTTCGTATACCCCATCACACAAGCCAATTAACATTTGTCATTTACATCAGCCTTGTAAAATTCTCCATGCCTGCAGAGAGTAGTTGCACTTTTGACAGGGATATATCAAATACTTTGTTTTAATTCCATGGCCCTCTCCCCCTGTGTTTTATCATCTATCAACATGGTAAAGGGTAGGCATATAGCTTTTGTGCCCGGGCTGGACAATTTTCATAACAATTTTGCCAGGCTGATATATACAAGTTAGATTTTCAAAAATGTAAAGGGCGGTTAGGTGCTAAATTCCCAATTCCCATTTGGCCCATGGAAAGTCTACACTCAGATCCCCAAGTGGGCTAGTTGTTTTACAGACAAAGGCACTTACTAACATTGACTACTACTGGAGTGAGAAGTCCAGTTCCCTCCTGCCACCAAGCATCCTTCCATCCCCTTTTACTAAGTTTCCTTCTCTCCCAACCCTTTTATCTGTGTCTACACAATCCAGGGACACGCTCTCCCATCTCTTTGTTCCATTATTGGCACCGCTTTCTCCTCCTCCCCCTGGTCTGTGCATGTTTTTCCACCCATCTCTTGCTGTATATCTGTCTTTCCTCTGGGGGGTAGGTCCCTAAGTGTGTCTCTGTATCTCTCTTTGTCCTCAGTCTGCCTTTTTCTCTCACCCATTATTCTGTGTCCTACTCTCAAGCGTACACATCTCTTTCTCCACTAATCTGTGTTTCTCCCAACTTGCTTCCAGCTGCAGCTGTATTCAAGGTGTCAGTGCATCCTGGAATACAACACTTTAAGCTTCTAAGCCCCACTTTTCCTCTCTGCAGCTACGCTTGGTTGAGCTGCTGCCCTGAGCACATCCTTTCAGATCCTTCCCGCTCCCCTGTTACTTCACTGCAACACTTCAGAGCTTGCACAACTCTGCATCTTGTGCTGCTGCCTCCAGGGAGCAGGCCTGCACAGAGTATACTTCCTTTGGAACCCCTTCTTTTATTCTATAGTGCTCATCACAGCAGTATCTCAGGAACCCCTTTACTCTGTGTGGGCAGCTGCCCAGTACAAGAGCGGGGGGTGACCTTCAGGTGCTGCATAAAGGGATGATTTGAGAACCTACCTTTGGATTTCCCAAGAACAAATCATGGTAATTGTTACACTTTCCTCAGCACTGGGGAGACCTAAGCTTGAATACTGTGTCCACTTTTGGGTGACCCACTTTAAGAAAGATGGACACATTGGAGAGAGTCCAGAGGAGAGCAATCAAAACAACAAAAGGTTTAGAAAACCTGACCTAAGAGGAAAGATTAAAAAAACCGCGTCATGTTTAGTCTTGAGAAATGAAGATGTGCTATCCGTCTTCAATTATGTAATGGGCGACTATAAAGAGGACAGTAATCAATTGTTCTCCATCTCCACTGATGGTAGGACAAGAAGTAACAAGCTCAATCTGCAGCAAGGAAGATTTAAAATCTTAGAAGATTAGAATGGAAGAGACCTCAGGAGATCATCTAGTCCAAGCCCCTGCTCAAAGCAACTAAATCATCCCAGGCAGGGCTTTGTCAAGCTGCATCTTAAAAACCTCTAAGAATGGAGATTCCACTGCCACCCTAGGTAACCCATTCCAGTACTTCACTACCCTCCTGGTGAAAATATTTTTCCTAATGTCCAACCTAAACCTCCCCCACTGCAACTTCAGACCATTGCTCCTAGTTCTGTCTTCTACTACCACTGAGAACACTACTCCCTAGAACCCCCTTTCAAGTAGTTAAAGGCTGCTATCAAATCCCCCTTAATTCTTCTCTTGTGCAGACTAAATAAACCTAGTTTCCTCAGCCTCTCCTTATAAGTCATGTGCTCCAGCCTCTAATCATTTTGTTGCTCTCCTCTGGACTCTTTCTAGTTTGTCCACACCTTTCTGTGGTGGGGGGCCCAAAAATGGACACAATGCACTAGTGCCGAATAATCACTTCCCTTGATCTGCTGTCAATGCTCCTACTAATGCAGCCCAGTATTCTGTTAGCTTTCTTGGCAATAAGGGCACACTGTTGACAACTCATATCCAGCTTCTTGTCCACTGTAACCCCCACATCCTTTTCTGCAGAACTGCTGCCTAGCCAGTCAGTCCTCAGTCTGTAGCAGTGCATGGGATTCTTCCATCCTAAGTGAAGGACTCTGTTCTGTCCTTGTTGAATATCATCAAATATTTTTTGGCCCAGTCCTCCAATTTGTCTAGGTCACTCTGTATCCTGTCTCTACTCTCCAAGATATCTACCAAACTCCCCCACCTCAGTCTCATCTGCAAACTTGCTTAGTGTGCAATCCACCCCATCCTCCAGATCGTTAATTAAGAGGTTGAACAAAACTGGCCCCAGCACTGACCCCCGGGCACTCCGCTTGTTACTGGCTGCCAACTAGACATCAAGCTGTTGATCACTACCCATTGAGCCTGATGATCTAGCCAGCTTTTTATCCATCCATTCATCCAACGCATACTTCAACTTGTTGATAAAAATACTGTGGGAGACTGTATCAAAACTCTGCTAAAGTCAAAGTATATTAAATCCACTGATTTACTCACATCCACAGAGCCCATCGTCTCATCATAGATGAGATATTTAGGTTAGATATTAGGAAAAACTTTCTAAGTATAAGGATAGTTAAGCACTGGAATAAGCTTCCAAAGGTGTTTGTGGAATCCCCGTCACTGGAGGTTTTTAAGAACAGGTTAGACAAACGTGTCAGGGATTATATAGGTATATTTGGCCCTGCCTCATTTTAGGGGGCTGGTCTAGATAATCTTTCTTGGTTCCTGATAGCCCTACATTTTTATGGTTCTATGGGGAATAAATATTGGATAATGGGCTCTTCAACCTAGCAGACAAAGGCACAAAAAGATCCATTGATGGAAGCTGAAGCAAGAGAAATTCAGATTGAAAGTAAGGTGTACATTTTTAAAACAGTGAAGACAATTACCATCCGGAACAGTTCACCAAAAGTGGTGGATTCTCCATCACTGGCAATTTTAAAATCAAAATAGGATTTTTTTTTTTGACAAGAGATGATGTAGTTCAAAGGGAATTATTGTAAGGAAGTGCTCTGATCTGTATTACATAGGAGGTCAGACTTGATGATCACAGTGACCCTTGAAATCTATACTCCAGCCGAATAGCTGTCACAGGGAGAGTCAAGTCACTCTGTTTGACATTAACACTTAGGCCAGTTTCTCAGCCTTTTCAGGCTAGAGATACCCTGTTTGAAGTTAAAAAAAATGTGATCAAGTGGGCATTACAATCAATTCAAGTCAAAGTAAAACACTATATCAAGGATAACAATGCTTAGCAAATATCATTTATTTGTGTGCGTCAAGAGGTTGACAGGGAATATTTGACCTTGAAAGGTTAAGGTCTGTAGGAAGTGGGGTAATCAGATGTTCTTTGCTTTAGATTGTAATAAAGTTTTCAGTGCGCTGAACTCCCTTATTGCCTTTTGACCCACCCTGGGGGTTACTACCCACTGTCTGAGAAATCTCGATTTAGACTACAGTTCTGATGCCAATTAAGGCAGCCTGTCCAAATTATAGGTGGTTAAGTGATAGGCAATCTCTCCCATCTCTCAACAAAGGGCTATATGAGACATTCTGACCCAAAACAGGAAAACACTGTTTGCTACATTTAAATTTAGGTGGAAACAACAAATTCTCAGGAGTTAAATACACATTTCACACTTAAGAAATATATGCATATGTGATGTTTTTGATAGTAAGGTTATTTAATTTACAGCTGTTTGAGGTGGCTGAGGAACTGTTCTGTAGATGCTGTTCTGAAATAGATTCTGGGGGATCTATACACATACATACAAATATGCTGCCATTCACCTGCTGCAGTTAGAAAATTTACCAATGTAAGAATGCTGAGGTAGAGGCATCCCTGTATTAATAAAATTTGGAAAAAGGACACAAAAACAAAGTTGATAATTTACACAGCACAGTTGTTGTGACTTGTGGTTTCATTCAGTTTCAGGAAGCTAGCCCATGGCTGAAAAGATTAGTTGAGGGTTTTTGTCAGTTCAGTTGGTTACTGGAGTCGAATTGTTAGCTAGTTAGCTCCTGGGTTTTATACAGGCCCCTCTTGTTCCTGCCCAGCTGAGCCTGCTTCTAACTAGTGGCCTCCTTGTAGTGCACATTTCTCTCCTATTTGCAACTTATAACATGGGGTATAGATGTTAAATGAGGTTAATACATGCAGCATCATTTAATAAAGTCTAAACACTAAACACAGTTTTGTAAATCTAAAACCTAGTTTAATAATACTAACATACAGGTGAGCCAGACTGGTTTCCAGCTATGCATTTCTCAGTGTTCAGTTGAACCCTAGGTGCCTTGGCACAAGCTGATACCTGGTCTTCCAACATCCCAGTGGGGTTCAATTAGGTCACTTTATGGAAGTAGAGATCCTGCCATTGCAGCCTGGAAACTCCTCAAAATACTTGTTTTAGTTATTCTGAGTCTCTTAATTTGGAGGAGCTGAATTCAGCTTCTCTGAGTCATAAGATCTACAGGGCATCCTACAAAAATTCTTACAAAAACCCAAAATAAATTAGAAAAACCAAACTAGCAGAACGTTGGAAGTGAAATAATTAAAAAAAACCCAATTGCTCTAACTCAGCCATGAACACAAAGGACAGTTCCTTATTTTTGAACACTAAGGCCAAGTGTCTTTCACAGGAAAGTGTCTTTCATCAACATAGCTACCATCTCTTGAGGAGGTGGATTATCTATGCCAAAGGGAAAAGCTCTCTCATCGGCATAGAAGCGTCTTCACTAAAACACTTCAGCTGTGCAGCTGAATCAGTGCTGCTGTGCTATTACAACACTGTCCATGTAGACAAGCCCCAAGCAATTGTTCTTCTATTCCACAGACAGATGCTAAATGTATCTTGATGAGGAGACAGAAAAAATGAGACAGAGACATGATAATATAGTTAAATGCAGAGGCTGCAACTTTATTTAAATTTTTACCAAACTGGGGTAAGGATTGTTCTAGTGTGTTTCTCAGTTGGCACAAATAGCTCAGTCAACCTAAATCTGAAGATGAAAATGAAGGCCTTGCCCCTCATATGCTATCAAGCCTTCCAATGGACCCTGAGTGGAAGCCAGAGGCCTGACCCATTCCCCAGTTCTGTGCAGAAGATAGAGGCACACCCACCGCACCATGCATGACCATCTCCAAGCAGCCCACTAAGTTACAGTACCTCATTTGGACACTTTCTTACCCACCAAATACACTGAAACCTGCTGAAGTTGTGACAATTGTAATTTAACCCCCCAAACCAGAACTTCTAGATATCGGGTGGAAGGTGAAAAACTCCACGCTGCAATTTGTTAATGTTGCCATGGAAAAATCCCTTCCAGACCCCAAAATTGGTGACCAGCCTAGCCCCTGGTATCATCAGAGATTCAGAAAAGAGAGAAAGGATGGAGCTGAAACAAGAAACCCACAATGGCTACCTAGTCTTGGCAGCAAGCTGCATCCACCCCCCTCATACTCTAGCATCACCAGATGTGAGCCAATCACCCAGCACTTGTCCCATCACCCAATGCCAGAAGCAGAAGCTCCTGGAATCCTGGTCCTAGATGAATCAGGTGACCTCCTCTGACCTCCACTATTTCTACCCATGCCCTGAGCACAAGGGAGGAAGGGCAAGAAAAGGCAGAAGAGAGAAGTAGTTCTCACATACTGAAAACAAGGGGTGGAGAGAGAGAGAAAGGAAATGCAAGAGGGCACGTGGAGCTCTGCCTCACTGCTCCCAGTTGAGATTTCTCCCCCAGACCTCAAAGTGTGTCTCCACTGCTCCCAGTCATGTCAAGGACACACATTGGCTTGTGCGGTGTGTATTTGTATATTTTTGATACTCGGTGACTAGCAGTTCAATGTTACAAAACAGGTGTCAAAAGCTAAGCTTGAGCACTGTTAGAATAAGATCTTTTGCTCTTAATCATGGTTATGGGTTCAGTTTTCACATACAGGCCTACCTGCCTCACCCTTGGAAAATTTCAAACTTATTTTCTAACAATTTTATGTTGCATTAGCAGAGACATAGCATGCAAGTCATGGGAGGTGATAGTACTGCTCTAGTTGGTGCTGGTTAGGCCTGAACTGGAGTACTGTGTCCAGGTTTGATCACCAATGTAGAGAAAGGACATAGAGAAACTGAAAAGGATTTAGAGGAGCAACAAAGATGATCAAAGGGGTGGAATGCAAGCCATATGAGCAAAGGCTAAAGAACTGCGTATGTTTAGTCAGGTGAAGAGGAGATTGAGGGGGATTATAATAGTTTTCAAATACTTAAAAGGCTGCCATAAAAAGATAGAGAAAAGTTGTTCTCTCTTGCCACAGAGGGCATGACAAGAGGCAATGGGCTCAAACTACAGCACAGTAGATTTAGATTAAATCTCTGGAAAAACTTCCTACTGTAAGAACAGTAGGACAATGGAATAGACTACCTAGGGAAGTTGTGGAAGCTGCTTCACTGTAGGTTTTCAAAAGCAGGCTGGATAGCCATCTGTTTTGGATAGTATAGACCCAACAAATACTGCCTCTTGGCAGGGGGGGTTAGACTAGATGACCTTTGTGGTCCTTTCTAACCCTATGATTCTATGAGGCAGCATGAGAGAAAGAACTGACATCACAATAGCCCTTACCATACAGGGACTGAGCACAAAGCTTCAGTTTTCTGCATGCTTCACCAGAAGGGGATATCCTAAGAACCCTAAAGAAAAAATATAAAATGTATGGTAAAATCAAACAAACTGAAAGCCTAGCATTGAGGAACTTTGCTAAATTTAGACCTATACACTTCTAGATTTTGCTCCTGTTATAAAAAAGTTCAAGGACATACATCACTACTGTATATGACAGCAAAAATAATGTTGCCACTATGCTCCATTATCATTCTGTACAAAATCAATATCAAAACATCCCAAGTCTAGACACATAAATGTCAAACTATTTAACAAGAAGCAGTTAGTGCAGAAAAAAACACTTAAATGGCAATTGAGGTAGTCTGATGGTTCTTAAAGTAGCTTACCAGGATTTATGTAAGATAAAAGCAGTTTAACTAAGCATGTAGAACAAAGCCTGAGGGCTTATGGCTAAGAACAATATCAGAGGAACATCTAAGCCCTTTAGTGTACCTGTCAGGTTGCAGTATTTGACTGTTTTGTCAAAAGTAGAGGGGCCTTCTTACTCTTACAAATTTCTTCCTTGTTTTTAGCTTACCTAATAAATTACCATACAACTGTCTACAGAAGACAGGGTACCCAACACAATGAAATAGAGTTTGGGTTACTCCTACTACTTGCATCAAACCTATGTGTCTTGGAGTGCATGACAGGCATCTTTGTATCACATCCCAATGCAGAGTACTTTCAGGTAAAAGTAAACAGGAAAGGATAGATGTTGATAAAGTACAGGTAGGAACTGAAGAGAAACAGTCGAATGAAAAAGAATCCCATTCAATTACATCAGATGAACGCAGACAACTACATATTGACAAATTTTACAAATGCTCGTATATAAGTGCTAGAATTCTAACTATGAAGATGGATCAGCTTGAATCCCTGGTATTAAATTGGGATGTTTATATAAGAGGCATCACAGAAACTTGGAGGGCTGATGATAATCAATGAAACACAGTAATACCAGTGTACAAAATGTATATGAATGACAGAGTAGGCCATGTTGATGAGGAGTGGTGCTATATGTGAAGGAAAGCACAGAGTCAAATACAGTAAAAATCTTAAATGAATCAAATTATACCATAGAATCTCTACAGATGGAATTCCATGACTGAATAATATAAGAGTATAACAGTAGGAATACACTACCAACCACCTGACCAGGATGGTGATGATTGTGAAATGCTCAGGGAGATCAGACAGGCTACAAAAAGAGAAAACTCAATATGTGGAGATTTCAACTATCCCCATATTGACTGGGTACATGTCGCCTCAGGATGGGATGCAGAGATAAAATTTCTAAACACCATTAATGACCACTTCTTGAAGCAGCTAGTCCTGGATCTCACAAGGGAAGAGGCAGTTCTTGATTTAGTCCTAAGTGGAGTATAGGACCTTGTCCAAGATGTGAATATAGCCAAACCACTTGGTAATAGTGACCATAATGTAATCAAATTTAATATCCTTCTGGGGGTAAAATACCAAAGGAGATCACCACAGTAGACTTTAATTTAAAAAAGGAGAACTACACAAAAATGAGAAGGCTAGTTAAATGGAAATTAAAAGGAAAGGAACAGTCACAAGAGTGAAATGTTTCACACTGCATGGAAACTTTTAAAAAACACCATATAGTCACAAATTAAATGTATACCCCAAACAAAAGAAATAGTAAGGGGACCAAGAAATGCCACCATGGCTACAGAATACACTGAAAGAGGAAGTTAGAGGCAAAAAGGTATCCTTTAAAAATTGGAAGTCAAATCCTACTGAGGAACATAGAAGGGAACATAAACTCTGGCAAGCAAGTGGGAAGTATAATTAGGCAGGACAAACAAGAATTTGAAGAACAACTAGCAAAAGACACAAAAATTGACAGCAAAAAAATTAAGTGCATGAAAAGCAGGAAGCCTGCCAAACAATAAGTGAGGACAATTGAGGTGCTAAAGAAGCACACAGTGAAGACAAGGCTGTGGCAGAGAAATTAAATGAATTCTTTGTATCTGTGACCCGTCCATGCCCAGAGTAGCCCACTGATAATGCCAGTGTCAGGGCAGGCTGTAAAAGGAGAGCAAATTCTCCCAGCACTGGTGGTGACACTGAAGTCAGACTTCCCAACCAGCCACAAACAGTGCTTCTGATTCCCCACACTGGATATCAAGAAGCCACTGTGCAAATACACACAGCTCCCTTTACTGCATTTCAGTCTCTGGCTCCCAAACTGACACTAGGTCCAGTAAAGAGACCAGTTATTTAAACTCTATGCTCTTTACTAAAAGATTCCCTCTGATCCCAAAAGATCAGCCACAGTACCAGTTCACTATAAGTTTGGATCTTACCCAAAATACCACGCTGCCAGCCAATCCTTTAGTAACTAAAACTAAAGGTTTATTAATAAAAGAAAAACAAACAATAAGAGAAGTGTTAAAGGCTTAAAGCAATCAGATCATACAAATGATTTAAAAGTCCATATACATCAGGTTTCTAGAACAATTGTGGAGTTGCAGGCTTGCATAGTCCCTCTGGTATACATCCAGTACCTGGATGGGTCTAAGTCCTTCAGTTCAGTTGCAAAGTGTGTTGATCCAGAGGTGTGTCCGCAGCTGGACAGGAACAAAGACAAAATGGTTTCTGTGGTTTGATCTTATATACTCTCTGTCACTGGCCATGCGGTTTGTGGAACTTTACAGGAACCAAAATGGAGTTCAGAGTCACATGGGCCAATCCTGGTAACTCTTCAGGTATGCCTTTAGTCTCTTCCTGAGCCTTCGGCTTCTGTAAAGGTCTTGATGGGCCATTAAGCGGGCTATTGTCCTGTGGCTTCTCTGTCTGGGGTGTGTCTTCTACAGCACAGTTTGAAATATAGGTATATCAAAGATCTCCATAACTTTCCTCACACATATCACACATGAACACGATTATCATCATCTTATTCAGCATATTATAATTTTTCTAACAGTACCTGACATGGCATGTCTTACATGAATTGTTATGATTTTGACATATTAATGTCAAATAACACAAATGCCCGCCCCCCCCCAATCCAGTCTGCATGACAGTATCAATCACACTGCAGAGAATGTGAGGGAGATTCCCACAGCACAGAAAGTCCTTTTAGGTGACAAATCAGAGGAACTGTCCTAAACTGAGGTGTCAATAGAGGAGGTTTTAGAACAAATCAATAAATTAAACAATAATAAACTATCTGGACCAGATGGGAAATAGATGAATCACCAAATATGAAATTGCTGGACTACTAATTGTGGAAGGTAACCTATCAGTTAAATGAGCTCTGTACCAGATGACTGAAGGATAGCTAATGTAACACAGATTTTTTTAAAAGGCTCCTGAGGTGATACTGACAATTACAGGTTGGTAAAACTAATTTAAGTACCAGGTAAATTGGTTGAAACTATAGTAAACAACAGAATGATCAGACATATAGATGAACATGATATGTTGGGGAAGAGTCATCAGTGCTTTTCAAAAAGAAAAAATCATTCCTCACCACACTATTAGAATTCTTTAGGGGGTCAACAAACATGAAGACAAGGGTCACCCAGTGAAAACAGTGTACTTGGACTTTCAGAAAGCCTTTGACAAAGTCCCTCACCAAAGGCTCTTAAGCAAAGTAAGCAGTCATGGGATAAGAGGCAAAGTTCTTTCCTGACAGGAACTGGTTAAAAGACAGGAAACAATGGGCCTGAATGGATGGTCAGTTTTCAGAATAAAGAGTGGTAAATAACAGTGTCCCCCAGAGCTCTGTACTGAGACCAGTTCTGTTCAACATAGTCATAAATGATCTGGAAAAAGGGGTAAACAGGGAGGTGGCAAAATTTGCAGATGACACAAAATTAGTCAAGATAGTCATGTCCAAAGCAGACTGCAAAAAGTTACAAATGGATCTCACAAAACTGGGTGACTCAGCAACAAAACGGCCGATGAAATTCAATGATAAATGTAAAGTAATGCACATTGGAAAATATAATGCCATCTATACATAGAAAATGATGGGATCCTAAATTAGCTGTTACCACTCAAACAGATCTTGGAGTCATTGTGGATAGTTCTCTGAAAACATCTGTGCAATGTTCAGTGGCAGTCAGAAAAGCTTACAGAATGTTAGGAACCATTTGGAAAGGGATAGATAATAAAACAGTAAATAAAATGCCACTATATAACTTCATGGTACACCCACACCTTGAATACTGCGTGCAGTTATGGTTGCCCCATCTCAAAAAAGAATTATTACAATTGGCAAAGGTACAGAGAAGGACAACAAAAATGATTAGAGGTATGGAACAGATTCCACATGAGGGGAGATTAAAAGGACAGGGATTGTTCTGCTTGGAAAAGAGACGACTAAGGGGAGATGTGATAGAGGTCTATAAAATCATGAAGGGTATGGAGAAAGTGAATAAAGAAGTGTTATTTACTCTTTCACAGAACACAAGAATCAGGAGTCACCTGATGAAATTAATAGGCAGGAGATTTAAAACAAACAAAAGGAAGTACTTCTTCATAACACACACAGTCAACCTGTGGAACTCATTGCCACAGGATGTTGTGAAAGCTAAAACTATAACAGGTTTCAAAAAAGAATTAGATAAGTTCCTGGAGGGTAGGTCCATCAATGGCTCTTAGCCAATATGGACAGGGATGCAACCCCGAGCTCTGGATGCCCTAAGCCTCTGACTGCCAGAAGCTGGAACTGGATGACAGGGGATGGATCACTCAGTAATTGACCTGTTCTGTTCATTCCCTCTGAAGCACCTGGCACTGGCCGCTGTTGGAAGACAGGCTACTGGGGTACGTGTGCCGTTGGTCTGGCCATTCTTATATTCTTAGCCATTACGGTGCTGAACTGCCGAAATGGATCACATCTTGGTGCAGATAAAGCTAAAAGGAGTTATTTTTATTGCACACAGACCTCTTCAAATTCACATTCTTTACATTTCTTAATCAGCTGTCAATAGGCCAACTCTACTGAATGCAGTGGGACTTTTGCCATTGATTCCAATCGGTGCAGGATCGAGTCTATTGTTTGGGAACGAATCATCTGGCAATTGCATAAACATGTCCGTGAACAGATACATACAACTTAAAAATTAAGCTCATGTGATTTTTTAAGTAAAACACTGTGCATTATTTAAGGTACTGAAGTGTAAAATTGAATTTGAGACATCGGTGTAGTCAAAATGTATGGTCATTTATACAGGGAATAAACTATGAGTCTTGCTGGTTCATGGACAGCATTGATACCTTATAATAACTTAGACATGGTTCATCTAATACATTTTAACGTTAGAAACCTCCAAAAGGCATGGATTATTTTTTCAATCTTCTCATAGGTCTATGAAAGCCAAACCCTTGTAATATACATGAGAATAAAGTATAGTGCTACTCGGGTATTGCATATTAAAAACAAAATAACAAACAAACACACAAACAAAGACAGGCACACACAACCTCCTCCCCTCCACCCTTGTAAAAAAAAAAACCAAAATAGATAATGGTAGTGCCTATTGTAGGCTCTGATCATGAGGATACTTAAAAGCATGTGCCTAACTTTAAGTATGGAAGCACTCCCAGTGAGTCAAAAGGATATTTGCATGATTAAAGTTAGGCAGATATTTAAGCACTTTGCTGAATCAGAGATTTAATCAACATCTGAGGTCTTATAATTTGCCATACAATAAGAGGTTGAAAAGAACTAGGAAGACTCTCTTTGATTGCTTCAGGAACTAAACCAGTCACATGCACACACAAAAGTGGACATTAAGCACATTTAACTTTCTCTTGATAGTTGGCAAATAACTTACTGTCTGACATGGTAATATCATTCATCTTTACCCATCAGGATTGTATAATCAGTAATTCAATACCTGTGGTTTAGCAATCATTGCATGATCCTCAGTACTCAGTCTAGCCTTGGCCCATTGATGTGCAGTTTACAAGCCATGATCAATACTGGAACCATCAATCTTCTGTTATGATTGGTAACTTCATCCATTGTAATCTTACTTTATAAGGAAAAAAATCACTTAAAAATTAGATGTACTAGTCTGGAGAAAAAGCACACTCAAACGTAGGCTTGTTGAATAGTGCATTTCTATAGTTTGGGGGAAAACCCTGGATACTGGAACTCAAACATCAGTGTGCCTATAAAACACTGTTCATTGCTCACTACCAAATTAGGGTTAGTAGACCATTATATATGAAAAGTAATCTTTACCCCCAAGGAATGATGTGCAACAATGGAGATTTATAAATCTGCTTCTCTTGCACCCATTACGTATTCCTGCATAGAAGAGCTTGTGTGTATGGGACAGGGATTTCTGCCTTTTTGAATGACCCGTTCTTCTCCCCACTACCTCCACTGAAGTCCATCTGCTAGCTTGACTTGTCTAGATTACCCTACTCTCCTACCCAAACACCCCTGGGGATACGCAATACAGGCTGCATTAACTTTGAGCACTTTCTCCTGTACCTTCCACCATTTATAAGGGTTCCAAGAGTACAAATCAAGTTGCAAATCATAGATTAAAGAGGTAAAGTCCCCGTCTCCTTCCATAAGACAATAAAGACTCCAGCATCTGGACTCATGTACATCATTCCGGGGATGGGAAATGAGCAGTGAAAGAATCAGACATGAGTATTAACACTTTGCTGCAGGAGTTATAAAGCTAAAAATGGCCCCTGTTCATCTATTCATATTTAGGCTGAGATTTTTAAATCTGTCTTGGGGAATCCGAACTCCCAGTTCCCATTACTGTTATCTGAAAATCTCATCTTTGGCCTGAACGTAGTATTACCTGGCTCATAATAATTTTTTTTTCAGCCCCACCCTTTGATTGATAATCAACGTCTAGCTAATGTTTAATATCTAGATTCTCTATGCTCCTGGCCACTGAGGGTATGTCTACCCCGCCGTGAAACTCATGGGACTCAGGCTGTGGGGCTATATAATTGCAGTGCAAACATCTGCGCTCGGGCTGGAGCCTGGGTTTTGGGACTCTCCCCACTCATGGGGTCTGAGAGCCTGGGCTCCAAACTGAGCGTGGATGCCCACACTTCAGTATTAAAGCCCTGTAGCCCCATGCCCATAAGCCTCAGTCAGCTAGATCTGATTCCCCCACTTTTATACACACACTTGCAAATAAATAGCAGTAGCCATGGTAGCATGTGGTAGCAGTGGCAGCCGCACAGCTGAGCTTTGAGTCCAAACCAGCCTGAAATCAGTGGGGACGTAGTCAGCCCAGCTCAGCCGACCTCCACTGCTGTTACGCATGCTACCACAGCGACACTGCTATTTATACTCATGATAGCTTGATGAGAGTTAGTGTGAGTATATGTACATAAGCACGGGAACCACATCTCTGGCTTGTAGTGTAGACGCAGCCTTAGATGGATAGTTCTTCAGGGCAGAGATACCTTCCCTTCCCCTGTGATTGTACAGCACCTAGCCCACCCCGAGCACTAGCAGAAAACTGAGTACAATAAATAAAGAATCATGAAATTTCATGTTTGCTTACCATGGCCTCATTCAGGATCTGCATCTCTCCTCTCATACAAATCTACAATCTGAATGATTTATTTAGGGTTGCTTGGTGATATGTAACTCAAACCCCAGCACTCTATGACCAAATTCAGGTCCCCTCTTTGCTCAAACAAAGACTAACTCTGCCCTTTAATTCGGGAGGCTTTTCAATATCATCACTATTGTTCTCACTGTCCTTCATCAAGATGCAGAGCTGAATTTGGTGGCCTGCCTTTGGAGAAGGAAGGACTCACTTTGGTTTCTGAGTTGTCTAAGAAAGAACACGTTGTAGCTGGCTACCCTGTTGAGTACCTTAATGTCCTCAGACATTGTCACAGTCTCCGAAGCATCCTTTTATCTATCTGTCAGACTCATAGGCTACTGTGTTTTACAATTGATGTGTGACAGCTGAACATACGAGCGGAGACCATAGATAGTAGAAACTGAGCCCTGACTCCAGGAATTACTGCAAAGAGAATTTTTCTGAGAATCCTATGTCATGGGTGCTGTGGAGACAAAGAAAAAGCCCTTTTCTTCTGCTGTTGCAACTATATACATAGATGACATCATCATACACCCTGTCTGATTCTGCCTAGACACAAAATAAGTTCTTTCTCACGGAAAGGTATTTGAACCTTCTTTGCAAGAGAAATCCATCAGCTTCAGGCTGTGTTTAGAGTGGCACAACGTTGGGGGGACAGAGGCAGAAGAAATCACTGAATTTTCTGGTTGAGTTAGAGCCAGTTTCACTTGCTGGTTTTAAATACTAGAAGTTTCATCTAAAGTTTGGAAGGTTTCCAAGTTTTGGAACCTTATCTTCATGCTTAGATAGATTTAGCGGGGAGATATCAAAGCCATTGTTAACTAAGGTTTTTAATGCCTAATTAAGAAACACAGGGCCCCATCTCACCTAAAATGTGGTTGTTAGGCCTTCCCTCAAGAAGCCAATTCTTTATACGGATGATCTCACCAATACTGCCCTGTTTCTCCCTTTTTTAAAAGAAACATTATTGTAAACATTAGACAGAGGCAACTTTTGGCTCACTTGCAGATCTTAGATTTTTCTGATCTCTTTTAATCTGGTTTACACCTGGGTAGGCTCTGAAGTCTGTATTACTTTACTGATTGATGCTCTCTTAGCCATGGACATTGGTTGAGCAGGGAATAGGGAAGTAGGATGGGTGGACCTTGGCACAACTTCCCCCCATGTGTTAGCCAGTTCAACTGACCTAATATGGGGGATTTTGTCATTTGCTGCTGTAATTATGCCAGCCACAAATTACTACCACTCGAAGGAGCACGGTGAGTTCATAAAAGGGAGATGTGCTCAGAGGAGTATGTCTAAGACACAATGACTCCCAGGGTTACTCCTGGGGAGATGCAACTTTTGCCTTCCTCAGGGTTAGGGTTGTAACTAAACAAATGAGATCAATATTTAAATAAACTCCCTTCTAGCTGCTTGTATTTGCCATATTTAGTGCAAAATACTCATCAGTAGGTTACACAGGCAGATTTTGGGTTCCCAAGACTGACCTCCCTAACACCACTGTGAATCCAGAACAACTCTACTCATCCCTGGCTCCAAACGCACTCTGATGGAAATAAATCTGAGTTAGAGCTGGATGAAACTGACCTTTTCATAAATAAATTAATATCTGTGTTCAATTTTTTTATCGCAAAACTTCATTTTGTGTTTTGTTTTGGCAAGACAGATTGAACTCTCATACTTTTTAATCCTGCAAATTCCTCCCCCCCCTGTTTTTTTTGTCTCCCTCCCCCCCATGGGGAAAAAAGTGTTACTTTGTGTTATTTTCTATCACTTAAAGTGATAGAAAATTAAAAGGTGAAAGTGTGTGTCACTTTTACTTCCTCTCTGAAAGTAACACTTTCAACATTTAAAAGTGTTAACGCTGAAAAGTGTGAATGCTGAAAGCGTAAGTATTTTGAATTTTAAGTTTTACACTTTCAAAACTAGCACTTAAATGTGAAAGTTTCTCTGAAAATACTGTTGCTGACTTTTTTTAAAGTGTTCCTTTCTTTTTTTAAACTTTATGACACTTTTCTAGTGATGGGATATTAAAAAAAATAACAAATCAAACCCAGAATAAAAGAAAACCAACAAGAGAAGGTGGCCATTTTCCTATAAATTTAAATTTTCCAGAAAATTTCTGAAATTTTCATTTAAGTTTTTCTAAACTAATTTTTTCAAGATGAATTTTATGATGAAAAAATTAATTTGTTGATGAAAACCCATTCTGGACAAAATGTTTTCATAGAAAAAAAATTCTGCCAGCTCCATTCTGAATACAGGAGAAAATTGTGACTTGCTTTCGGGACTATTCATAAATAGAAAAGGAGGTGGCATTTGTGGAGTAAATCAGTTCTTATGAATTATTTATCTAGCTCTAGTTTTCTTTCCTGGCTGAGAAGTTATATGCAGCTCTGCGCAGGGAATTTTACACATTATTTAATTAGATAATTTGTGTAATTACAAATAATTTGCAAATGCTCATATACATCAGTTTTGAAAACACGGTTTAAATGTAGTGATGGTTCAAGTCATTGGATTAAAGTTAAATTTCAGTTACAGCCACCCTCCATCATCACCAAGCAGTGGATGCACCTCTGTGGAAGAGGCAGGGTCTCATTCTTTGTCTTTCTTGAAGGGAAGGCGGGGTCAGGGGACAGTTACCCACAATAATCCAAAGGCAACTTGGTAGCAATAACCAGAGGAGCTTGAAGGGGTGTAGAGAAGATGGGAGAGAACCTGTGGGGACAGGACTGCTGCAGGTTGGCTCACGTACTTTCCCTGTTAGCCCTCATCCCTATCTTGTACACCTCTCGTTCCATACTGTAGCCTCAGTCCCCCAATAGCTCCCATATTCCCCTTTCCTTCAAGAAGGCCTTGACCTCACTTCCATTTTCCCCCAATTGCTTTCAGTTCCTTCCCCCAGTAGCTCTTGGTTCACCACTCTCCACACCCACACCCCCCATGTTGGGTCACTGGCACCACCTCCATCTCTTCACTGTAGTCCACATGGCTGAGAAGATCATGGGGAGTAGACAGCAGCTAGCAGGGAAAGCAGAGAGACTGCCTCGCTGCCCACTCAGCAGGTAGCCAAGTGTGCACAGGTGGTATTCATGGTGGACTGCATTCCGACTAGCTCAGGTGTGTAACATAAGTGTATCTGGATATTGGAAAAAAAAAGTGTGCTCTGAAGTTGGGTTAAAATAGCAGTGAAGACACAGCGTCTTGGTTTGTAATGTGGGTTAGCACTGTGAGTTAAAGCTGAAAGAGCCTGGAGTTGAACTCATGCAGCTAACCTGAGTTAAAAGCCGAACTGCTGTGTATACATTGCTGTTTTAGCCTGAGTTAACTATGAAGGTTAGCTAACCTGCATTAAAAGCAAACTTTTTTCTTTGGTTCGCTTTTTTTCCAGTGTAGACATACCCTGAGTCCAGGCTATGGGATGCATGAGAGTGCAGACACGCATGAGTGTCATGCAATATGAGTGGCGCTTGGCAGGTCTGCTACTTCTACTTATGTCCATGGATCACATTAAGTGTTTCATCTCCACCCTTGAAATATACTACTCAGATATTTGTAATGACCATTTAACCCAAAACGAAATTTCTGGGTCACAAATGCCAAAAGGACAAGAATTCCCATGCAAACTATAATATTTTTGATACCTTCAGCCAAATCTGCTAAGAGCTACCATGCCTGCCATGGCCAGGAATAAATCAGCAGGCAAGTATGTCCCAGTCTCTCTCTCACTCACACAATGCTATAAAAACATGCCAAAAAACTGGAAACGACCCAGAGAAGTAAGGAGATCATCACCACCCTGATTGTTTTACTCTATTTCTGATTTGTTTTTAACAACAAAGCATAGTAAAATTAAACAAACCACTTGACAGTCACAGAATTGAAGCAGACATTTCTGCAAATCCACAGATATAAATAATTCTTTACAAAATCTACAGGTACATACACAAATATTGTGTCTCTAAACCTGCTCCACGTGCTACATGGTTTTGCTGAGAAATTGTGTAATCTTCTTGAAGTATGGTGTCCTCTTTCATTCCTTGCCTGTAGTTTTGTTGACCTCTCCATTCTCTGGCTGTCTGAAATTAAGGGGCTGGATCTTCATGAGTGCTCAGCATGTTCAACTGAGGCCAGATTTTGAAAAGCATCCTGGATCCCACAGTCAATTATGCACTGACAAGAGGAATGGAGCACTTTTAAAAATCAAGCATAAAACCCAGGCCCCATTGAATTAAATGGCAAACACTCCCATTGACTTCAGGGGAGCCAGGGTTTCACCCCAGCCACTTCACTGAGGTCCCTAAATGGGAAACGTTGAGTGCTGCAGAGCTCTTTTGAAAATCTGGGCCTAGACTGGGAGCTCTCTGGGGTGTTAGGGGCCAGGTCTCATCTGTCCTGGGAGGTTCCTAGCACACTAGTGGGTACTGTAAAAATAATCATAATAAACCAGGCTTGTTAAATAAGAACTCTAGACTTCAGGCTGGAAACTTAGGGCTCCTGAATGTTTGAAGATGAAGACATCACCTAAGTGAAACCCCTACTTAAACCCAGCGATGAGAATGCTGATGAGGAGGCACTTACGGAGTTCATACACTGCATGTTAGAAGAGAATAAGTCTCTGCGCTGGCACTGCATAGGCCAGCATAAAGGAAGGAGAAACTGGGGCAGGGCCAAAGGATCAAAGATTATGCAGACGCTTGAACACTAACATTCTCCATGCTGGTATAAATTTTCATAGGTCTTTTGACCTCAACAGAGCTACCACAATTTACATCAGCTAAGGATCTGTCCCATGGTGCATAGTTGCTGCTATGTCAATGTACCGCTGCAGCCTTTCAACATGGCTCTGGTCTACAGAGTGGATTCAACCCATGAAACCCTCACATGTTTCCCTTGATTAAAGCCACTATTACTCTGTGGGCTTGTCTACAAAAATACTTAGTTTACAGCAAGCTGAGGTGTAAATTTACCTTGCATTAGCCTGCCACGTATTTAGTGTTTTGCCAAACACAAATAGTTCTCTAGTGCACTTTGATGTATTCCTGTTTCAAAGCTCTGTCTCCTTTTAAAGTGTTTGTTGTTGTCTCTACATTTCCTCCAGCTGCCCCTACACAATTTTAGAGCCCCAAAGTAACCTATCTATTTATCTAGATATTTACCTGACCCTGATCTTGATAGTACCTGAACACTTCAGAAATATTAATGAATTTATTCTCACAAAACCTCTGAGACAAAGGAAGTGATGATATCTTTTTACAGCTGGGAAACTGAGGCACAGCACTAACTGAATTGTTCAAGGTCACAGAGGAAGTCAGTGGCTGAACTGAGAATTCAGCATTGATTTCCTGAAGTCCCAATCCAAACATTTAACCACAACTCAAGAGTGTCCTTTGGACCTGCCAGTATTTGAGTAGATGAGTTCTAGCAGCTTTCCCCAGCAACAGCAGAAGCTGTAAATCTTCAGGGGAGTCTCTGTGGAGAAAACTTATTATAACTAGTTTTACCAGGATATCCTCAATTTTTCTCTCTCAAGCAAACTCTTGCTTGAGGGCTGAGAACTCTTTCATGGTTTGTTGGTTCAATGAGTGGATTGCAAGGAGTCACAAGTTGGAATTGAATTTTTTTCTTTTGAGTTAAGGCCTCTCTGGGACCAGCAGGAACTTAGCAGACGATCAGAGGCCTAGATCTGGATTTTGTAAAGAGATCTTTAGAGATGCATGCTCACAGTTCCACTTCCCATATAAGCATTCCTAATACTTCAAGTTGGCTATAGACTGCAACTGTAATTTTCCACTCATGCGCATACATATTTTCCCCTATAATCATCTACCTACAGTGCACTACTTCATTACAAAGAGAAAACTATATCTATTGCTATAGTGTTCCAAGAATATAGCTCTTTTAAAAATACTTTTAATCATATAAATCATGGAGACATTTTTGTTTGTTAGTTTAAAATAAGTTGTCTGAACATTTTAAGCAATTGTTAGTGGATATATTTAGTTTGGGGATAAAAGAAGGGAATGTGTTTTTCATTCTACCCCTTCAGTAAATTGAGCTTATGTGATAACTTTCATAGGATAAATGTTAGTTTAAATTATCTGCATTTGACCTTTAAGCTAGTATTAAGATGTTAAACCAATTTATGCTGTTAAAATGCATTGAACAAATTATATGACAATAACTCTTATACAATGTGAAGCAATTTTGATGATCTTTAAAGATAGTGGATGGTATTTATGATAACAGCTCTAAGCGCCTTTGTATCACAGCTGTGGTGAGGCTTAATGTGGCAGGAACTGTCAGACTGGATCAATACATGCTTTTCAGGCTTCTTTTGGTGCCATAATCCAGCCCCTGCAAGAAGTGACCTCATGAGCAGCCTAAGCTCCTGTTGTTCTTGTTCTGTTTTGTTAATTGAAGAATATCTAGGCTTATGAAAATGACAAAGCTGAGCAAAAGCTAATTATGAGAGAAAAACAATGAAGCCAGGGTGAGTCTAGGTCAGCTTTCAATGGGAGTGAGAGTCTACTATAGTTTTCTACCATCTGTCTACTACAAGTGGTGTTTAAGAAAAGAAACTAACTTTTCCTGCATAGTAAATTAGTGCACAAAATCAGAATAACTCTGCCAGCTACTCCAGAAGAGTGACTGAGTCTTTAAAGAAGAAGCCTGAGAGACCTTAATAAATAGGTGCAGGAGCCAATAGCTGAGTAATATCCAAATAAATCATTCATCTCTTTCATTTATTCACCTCCACTTTTACCTGTAGGCTGATCCCTGGACACTCAGAACTCCCACTGACTTCAGTGGCCAGGCCATGTGCACAAGACATACAAGTTTGAGTCCTTCAGCTGCACAAAGCCACCAACACCTCGACCGATTAAAGTTAACTAGAGTTACTAAGATCACAGAAAGGAAAGCTTTTAACATAAAGGGTAAGACATCCTGAGCAATGAGAGTGAGCAATGATATAAAGCTCAAGGGAAAACATGACCCTGCTGTTAAAATGAATTTTTACTTTAATTTAAAAGCCTTTTGTATGAAAGCACTAAGGCAGACAGCTTAGCACATTCATCTGCTCAGGATGCAGTTGACTGTAAGCAAAAATATGACAGATCCTTAAGACAGCTTTTAAAAGATTGCCTGATACCTGCAATGTGTCACTCTGTTCCATTTACTAATTATTAGCTGCACCTTTTCTTAAGTATCTGTGTTATGTACAATAGATTGTGTAGCCAAATAAACCCATGTGGGACCCCAAGCTCCATGCAAACTCCAGCAAAAGAATGTTTCCTTCAGGTCTCAAGTTTAATCATCACATCCCTTTTTCTGGCTTTGGGCAACCGTCTACCATTCCAAAGCCAGATGTACTTCTTACTGAATAATGGCCTCCTTCCCATTTCCTATAAAATACTGTGCTGCATCCAGCTGTAGATCATGCATTTGATACATACCTATTAAAGTAAAACACAAATGAGCCAAAGAGTCATATGTGGTACATGTTAACATTAAGGAAGTCAGAGACAAAACTGTAAACCTAACATCAGTATGAAAAAAATGCTTTCCACTTTACCTATTAAAGGACTTCACACTATCTTACTTAGGATATACTTTCTGTTAAACATGCAGGTTACTAGTGTTTTCATACATGCATACAAGATTGTGTACATAATGTTTTATAAGGACATGGGCAAAATCCTAATATCAGACAGACTGGCCCACCTTAATTCTCTCTCACTAATCTAATCACCTGCATAACACAGGTCACAGAATGTCTCCCTAGAATATCACAAGAGGTGCATAGTTGATAAAAGAATTAGTGTATGTCTGTGTGTGTATATATACACACATATATATACACACACACACACACGTATATATACACATATACACACACACACACAAACTTATTCTTTTATTATCTATAATATAATTATAAAGTTAAATTACTTCCTGAAAATATTGCTACCAGGTATATAAAGTGTGCTACATTAAGGAACATTTTTTGTTAAGTTTCAGCTAAAAGAAGTCTTACTGTAAAATGCCATGAATATAATTCCATGTCAGTGGTTCCATACACATCATGAGTATTCGTAAGTGCCCTATCCACTGGACTATGGGATACTGTGATGTGGGTCTCTCGCCATCTTGCTTTTTGAAGCCATTCCATTCCATTATTAGA
>ML675624.1:71749175-71787636 GCA_007922155.1 Mesoclemmys tuberculata
AGAGACAGCATGAGAGTCATTCTATAGTCCAGTGGTTAGGGCATGTACCTGAAAGGGAGGAGATCCTTGTTCATATCCCTTCCCCTCATCAGCAGAGGGTAATTGAACCAGAGCCTCTCATTTCCTGGGTGAGTACCCTAACCACAAAGCTAATGGTTCTAAGGAAGGTCTCCGCTTCCCCTCTGCCCACTCAGCCATTTTGGGGGGTGGGGAGGAGTGGGTGATACCTACCTACCCCATTCTTACAAGACACAGCTTAGGGTGCTTGACTCTAGTAGAAAGTTGCTGGCTATGGATTCCTAGCAGAGATAGGCACCTCCCTGCAGCCTAGATTTAGGAGCTGAACTCTCTAAGAGAAGTGGATCTTAGCACACATTGCTCTCATCAGCCTCTGTCACTGGCTAGCTTGGGTGACTCCTCATCTAGCATGCTGGACTGACTTTGGTGGATCACATTCTCAGGTGCCCTAATCTAGGCTTTGGGGATTCCAGTGATTTCAATGTGCTTTAAAATTAGTTGTTGCAATGCTGTGTTTTGCAAAACTGAAATTCTTTTGTGGAACTAAGTGTATTGTCTTTCAAGGTGCTGTCTCACTGCAAGGCAGATAAATAACACTTTGGATGAAGCAAGTCCCTTGGTTGTTCAAACCCTGGATCTTGGATGAGTGTGTGGTTTCCCTCTGCCCCCTTTCTTATCCTGCAACGAGCCAGCTAAACAAGCAGACGCTGGTAGAGAATATATTCTAAGGACCTCTTTTCTCCTCTCTTCCTTGGCCAGATCTGAGCAGGCAAGCTCCCTTTTCTCTGTGCTGGCTGTGGCTTGCGGCTGGTGATTAACTGAAGAAGGAGGGAATAAATATACCCACTCCCGCATCTCACAGTTGTTCTGGGGAACCTCATGAAAAGCAGAGTGTTTCTGTCAGCTGGGCTCTTCCTGCTAGGAAACAAAACGGCTTTTTCTCTTTCTTACCCAGCAGAGAGTGATTAAGGGGTGATGTCTCCTCCTACTGCTTAAATCTCTTGCTCCCCTACCTTGCCCCAAGCAATGTGCCTGTATGGGCTGGATTCACATATTTGAATGGACCAGCCAGTTACAGGCTACTCTGTTTAGGAATTTCAGTCAGGTTCCTGGCCCAGAACCCCCTCTTCCTCTTTTCTGGCCCAACCCCCACTAACTGTTGAGGTCTCAAGCACACTGGTTAGGCAGAAAGGGTCAGTCTCATTTTTCCAGCTGCTGTCTTTGTGCTGTGCTGTCTCTGTAGGAGCTTCCTCCTGTGCTTGAGGAAAATTTGATTCTGTTGTTTAAAAGATTACAAATTATTATTATTATGTGTGTTATGGTAGGACCTAGAGACCCCAGTCATAGATAAGAAGCTCATTGTGGTAGGTGCTGTACAAACACAAAACAAAAAAAGATAGAGTGTACACGCTTTGGGGGTAGGGACTAAATAATGTTTATTGCACATTATTCATGAATTTGCTTGGGGACATATGATTGTCAACATATAATTTTTTAATCTCAGAAACAAACCTTTCCTCATGAATCCGTCCATAGCTGATCTCTTCACTTTTCCCCCAACATGGCAGGAACTAATTTCAGTCCAGCTTTCTCTAGCCGTAGCTGTTAAGAAACTCTTTGAACTTGATGATGAGCTATGAGAAAGTTTATGGCAAATAACCATATGTTATAGCATATTACCATTTGGATTACTTAGGAAATACAAATTAGTGTTTGATAAAATCCTTTTAATTTCACTCAGTTTAATTTTGAAGAGACAAAAATAATGAAGAGTATGAATATAAACAAGGAAGCAGAAGTACTGTAAATTGGCAAAGTAAATCCATTTTTGAAAATGAAATAAATAGCTAACTGCATCAATTAAGGAAGTTCCAGGAAAAAGCAATAAGCGGAAAGTGAAGAACACCAGGAGGGATAGAGCAGCATGCTAAAGCATGTAAGGAACTTTAGAGAAAAAACAAGTGTCAAATGAAATATACTTAGTGATGTGAAACTTACAGCCACCCAACATTGCACTGCATTATAAAATTAGAACTTGGTCAAAGAGAACTTTAAGATTATGTAAAATGGAATTTATAAAGAACAGAAATTCCTGAAGCATGAAAAACCAGACAGTGACAAGGTATTCAGTACACACACACACAGACACCCAATTTGTTGATTTTCTGTAGGAGCTCAGATATATAGTACAACATAAGCTAGCTTTCCAAGTAAATCCCTAGGGCCCGATCCAATTTGCATTGCATTTAATAGTAAAACTACAGCTGGTTTCAGTGGGAACAGTTCTAGCATGCATCCCAGTTCCAGAATTCCTGTACCATGGGTTGCTACAACCACCCAACTCAAGTATTGGAATCTGTGCTGCAGAATTACAATCATAGCATCTTACTTTATATGCAATAATGATATACCAGGCACATCACATCTCATATGTATCAGAGAATGAAATAAAAAGGACAAAGGGAGAGGAAAAGCATGAAGAAGGGAGTGGATTCATGAATAAAGAAAGCAAAACATCATGTCCCTTTTGTTTGGCTTGTGAACATGGATTCTCCTTTCCATATTCTGCTTCGAAGGCAACTTCTAAGGGATCCTCTTCTTCCATGTTTTCCACTTAGTGTGCATGTGTGAAAGGTGTGGGGAGATGGAGCAGCCAGATTCTTTTTCAGTTACACCAGTGTAACTCCACTGACTTCAACAAAATTATTCCTGATTTATACCAGCATGAGGGAAAATTAGGCCCAGGATATCTAGGTCTTTCATAGCCATGTGTCTTTTACTTAATATAGTAAAATTAATTAACTTAAAGACACAATACATGATAATTTTCAGCATTGTATTTTCTCCGATAGGTGCTCTACTTCATCACAATGTATCTAACATATCAGCAATGTATATATCTTTTTCCCTCCCTTATATCACTGATTGGACACATCCAGAATGCTGCCTCAAATTTCACTGGCAAAGTTGGGTTTCTCTTCTCAACACACTAACTTTTGGACCTACCAGTCATGCCACAATCTTTTCAGCTTTCATTGAAGCAGGTGCTGTTTTCCTTTCCTGAGTTCTTCAGCAGATATACCTTACTTCAAAATAGCCTTCTTAGTTTTTCACAAGCATTGATAAATGAGGCATAATATAACCAGCGATGTTAATTTTATTCATACACGTGTACAATTCTTTTTGAAGCAAGCTGCCTCCATAAGATCCTGCAGCAGCAAGTTCTACAGGTTAATATGTCCTTGTTTATTGAATCATAGAATATTAGAGTTGGAAGGGACCTCAGAAGGTCATCTAGTCCAATCGCCTGCTCAAAGCAGAACTAACTTCAGCTAAATCATCCCAGCCATGGCTTTGTCAAGCCGCAGTTTAAAAACGTCTAAAGATGGAGATACCACCACCTCCCTAGGTAACCCATTCCAGTGCCTCACCACTCTCCTAGTGGAAAACCTTTTCCTAATATTGAACCTAGACCTCCCCCACCGCAACTTCAGACCATTACTCCTTGTTCTGTCATCTACTACCATTGAGAACAGCCTAGCTCCATCCTCTCTGGAACCCCCTTTCAGGTAGTTAAAGGCTGCTATCAAATCCCCCTCATTCTTCTCTTGTGCTGACTAAATAATCCTAGTTCCCTCAGTCTCTCCTTATAAGTCTTGTGCTCCAGCCCCCTAATCATTTTTGTTGCCCTCCACTGGACTCTCTCCAACTTGTTCCCATCCTTTTTGTAGTGGGGGGCACAAAACTGGACACAATACTCCAAATGAGGCCTCACCAATGCCAAATAGAGGGGAATAATCACTTCCCTCGATCTGCTGGTAATGCTCCTACTAATGCAGCCCAATATGCCGTTAGCCTTCTTGGCAACCAGGTGCTGACTCATAACCAGATTCATATCCACTGTAACCCCCAGGTCCTTTTCTGCAGAACTGCTGCCTAGCTCGTTGGTCCCCAGTCTGTAGCTGTGCATGGGATTCTTTCATCCTAAATGGAGGACTCTGCTCTTGTTCTTGTTGAACCTCCTCCGATTTCTTTTGGCCCAATCCTCCAATTTGTCTAGATCACTCTGTATCCTATCCCTACCTTCCAGGGTATCTACCACTCCCCCCTAGCTTAGTGTCATCTGCAAACTTGCTGAGTGTGCAATCCACCCAATCCTCCAGATCATTAATGAAGATCTTGAACAAAATATCTGCAGCTATAGTGCTAGTTAATTATGTACTGCACAGGTTTTTCTGAACATGGTAGAGAATAGAGGTAAGACTATAGAGGAAGCTGTGAAAAACATTTTTGTTAATGCTTTCATAGAGAATATTAAATAAGAAGCTATTTTCTCCTGAATCAGTCTCTGAACAGTTGTCCTTCTCAAATCTTCCTTCAGCTTCCCACCTCCTCATCCACTTGAATAATATGTCACACCATATCGATGCTACTGGTAAAGGGGGAAAATGGACATTCCTGGGGCTAAATTCTGTCCTTACTTGTATGCATGCAATCCTACTGATATCAGTAGAGGTTTGCCTGAGCAAAGGTTTCAGGCTTGGATCCTAAAGGCTTACCTATGTCAAATAATATCCTAAGACCAAAAAAACAAAAAGAAAAAAAATTTAATGCCTGTGTTTGACTTCAGTGCTCAGAGCCACATTAGTAACAGAATTATAAACAGCAACAAGCAGAAGAGAATGATGTATTCTCTTCTCTTTCCTTTGCCCACTTCCTGATACATAAAAGCTCAACTATTTGCAGGAATAATGGAGCATTTTTCAGAGCCGGTTATTAGAAGCTAAACGCTTACAAGTAAAGATGTGCCCAGACAAAATAAACGTATTCGTAAACTGCTCATGGGTATGCCACAAACAATGTACTTGCCTCTTACACCAGTAACCCTTCATAGTGCATTTGTCCCCACTGTCTCATGTGAGCAATGAGACTCTGAGCCATAGCTTTCCATGCCTGTATTATGGGTAATTTTTGTTCGCCTGTCTCTCTTCATTCACTGTGTCACAGTTACAACATGCACAAAGCTGCCAGCGTCCTGAATCACACCTGGCCCCCAGAACATATCACACCTTTATTGCTATATTTAAACTGGCTTCCTGTCGCATCTGCCTGGACTTTCCAAATGTTCCCTCCAAACTATGAAGCCTTGCAGAGAGTCGCCATTTTTGTGCAACAAGCCGTTTCCACCTCTATCACGCCATTTGCTTCTTAACAGCACCCAACAGTCTTTTTATGGTAAAACCTCTCCAAACTAAGACCAAATCAGAATCTCCCCTGGCTAGAACATGATAGGGTAAGGAAGGGACAGGGGTTCCAAAGTCTCACCTGCAATCCAGAGCCAAATTTAGCAAGCTGTCTCTGCTAAAGAACCACATGCCCCAAACAAAACACTCCTGAATTTTGGAGTGTTTGAAGTCCAGACCTAGATTTAAATTGTGCAGTCTGGATTCTATGTCAGCTTGGTTACCATATGTAGCTTTAGGGCCAGGTAAACAGTTTTTCACGAAACAAGAACTGACCCTCGCCTTCTCTCACAATCCAGCCAAACCGATGTTAGGATTTGAAAGAGTTCAGATTATTTTTTTCCTGCAGGACTCAGTCTTCAATAGGTACCTAATGTTCCAAGAGTTTCACAGTTTTTTAAATAGAGAGAGAGAAGGGAAAAGGTTGGCTAACTTTGCTACGTCTGAATTCTGGACTTCATCATGCAGCTTGTCTGCATGCTGAACTTCTCAGTGGAGAGGAAGAGGAAAATAATTCTCCTCTTTAGACCAGGAAGTGGCAATGGAGGTGTTCGGATGGTTCTCCATAAGTAGCCTCTGTGCTGTCTATGCCAGTGCTCTGAATGTGTAGAGAGATAACAGCAAGTATAGTTATGTAGCAACATATCGTCCATCCTCATCCCTATCCCGCCCCCACCGTGCTCCTGCTTCACCCCCTCCACAACCATGCAGCATGTAGGGAGCCTCTGAATTGCTGAAGTCTGTGGTGTACTGCACGTCCTGTTCCCAGCCAGGACCAGAAGAGGATGTGCCAAAATGCAATGAGAAATCACATCAACTAAAAGCAGAAAGTGCCAGAAACTCCATGAGATATCTAGACTGGATCCTAAATGTGCTGATCTAAGAGGACTGAATCAGGTGCAAATAGGTGCCAACACTGGGGTGATCATTAAACCCTAACCTCCTGACCATGGGAAGGTTTGATTGTCACTACTCTAGTTCTCAGAATTTTTAATTTTGCTTAACTCTCAAACCTGACATTTCTTGATTTAAACTAACAAGAAGCATAGCAACTGAAGATCCAACTTGATGTTTTCAATTCTGAAGGATTTGTAACCAGGAGGGCTTTGTGTGAATAATTCTCAATAAATAATTTCTTCAATAAATTTTCCCTATTTTTTTTTGGCTTGCAGAATATCCACAAGAAGGGTAAAGCTTTGGCAAATGTATTCATTATTTGAATTTCCTTGAAAAGATATTCATTTTTGAAATTAGAACCTAATATGTGATGAACAGATTGTTTTCCTGTTCCATGCAATACCAAAGAGCAGCTATGCTTGATGAATTACACATATGAACAACCAAAACCAATGGCTGAGATTTTTCAAAGCAGTGCTGTGGAGTTAACCACACATGTTGCATTAATGCAAATGGGAAGTGTGTGGCTAAATTCCCTGCACTACTATAAAAACCTAAACCAGTGGTGTCACACTCACACTTAACCTTACTAATAGCTGCAAGATTTGTCAAATTAGCATCATGCTTTTAATCAATTAAAACAAAACAAAAGGTTCAGCTGAACCAAAATCAACCGCTTCAGATTTCAAGGAGGTAAAGAGAAACACCCTGGCCCACTGGACATCTTATTAGACTAGCCAGGACCATATGGAACACAAACATGAATTGCTACTTCACCCACCCTTTCTGTTAGTCTCACAGCAGGGAGATCAAACAGAACCCAGATCAGAGCCCCTGATTGCTCTGCTGGCTAAAGACCTGAAGAACTGGACATGAATGGTAAGATCCTTCTGATGTGGGGAGCTGTTGCAAGAAATAGACATTGTAATATAATGTCTGGGATATACAAAACATTACAGAATGCTATATTATTAGCCCCAAACTCCACGGTAACACTATTGTAATCAGCAGTGTGTTGGACCACTTGCATTAATGAGCACATTTTACCTTTAATTCAATGATAAAGTTGGAAGGTTGACCACACCATAGACAGGAAATTTCAGCCAAAAAGATGAGTGTTTTGAGAAATTATAAGGTTGTGGAACGAAGAATTTGTACATGTAACTGTTCTGCAAGTTTTGCACTGCACTGATATGCATGTAAATTTGTTGCATAACTCTCATTTATATTTGTGAGATCCAGCTTGCCCAGATGCTGAGTGCACTGGTGGGAAAATGACTAAAAAGAATGGGATTCTATTCCTCTTCTTCCTTGCCTCAGAGTCTGATGATGTGATACAAAAGTTGAGGGCCAAATATGCAGCAGGGTGAATCGATGTAGCTCCATTGAAGTCAATGAAGCTATGCTGATTTTGCACCAATTGAGAATCTGGCCATGACGATTTTTTCTGATTGGGGCTGTAATATTCATCTAGCACACTGTTGGTGCTGCTACTATCTAATTAAAAATGTGGAAATGAATCAAATAATTAATCGCCACCAGAAAGGCTAAATTAGTACCATCTACCATCTATTGCAACCATGTCCATGAATATTTTTCTAATACTTAAAGACCATCAAATACAATAAATAGGATTGCACTATAATTGGAGCTTGCAATAGCACAAAAATTATGTTTTTTCAGTTCAAACGTGTACCTTGGTTCTTCTCATTTTCCTTTGCTAAAGATGGTATATGGGGCATTAATTCATGCAGTGTGTTCTGCCATCCTGTTCTGTTCACAACAGGTGACACCTTGAAAGGTGCAAATTAGATCAGATACTACTGCCTGATGCCCCACATATCTCTTTATTCCCCATTTGTTCCATTCATGACACGTCCTTTGGAGGAAAGCTTGCCTTTACAGCACACCTGTATCTGTTTTAGATTGGAGCTATGTGACATTTCTTTTGTAAAGGGATTATTTTTCAAGTTCTATGGATCCTCGTGACATGTCAGTTTGCTAAGAAAAGTAATATCCCCCTTTGCTGACACCTAAAGAAGTTCCCACTCAAACCATTCTCTCATTTGTAATTTGTTATTGTGAACCTCAGAACCTACTGTATTATTGTAACAGCAGGGCCCCATATTGTTACTGCAAGTAAAGGAGAACTGAAAGGCCCCCTCCTTCTGCAATAATTTATGCCCTGTAAGAAGAGATTATAGGAAAAAATAGGGAGGAATGAAGGGCTGTTTAAAGGGGCTCTTTGGAAACAGTTGCCTTCAAAGTGCTTTCCTCAACTGGTCTGTGGAGACTAGGGAGCCTGGTGGACCTTGATTTGTTGATCCTGCTGCACACATCGGTAATCCCCAAGGGCTGACTGCACCACTTAATTCATCCCACAATAATCTTGCTACCAAGTCATGGGTGAAGTAATAATTTTGTCATTCTCTCCCCTCAATGCAGCCAAAGGAGAAAATTGCTGTATTTATTGTTGAGCATTAGCTGGATCTGGACAAAAAGGGGATACTGCCCTTTCACGCTGAACTAAAGATATAAAATTTTCACTCTGAGCAGAGCACATTACCGTTTTGTGCTTTAAGGCAGGAAAGTGCATGCATGCATGTAATATGCAGCTGATCATTCCCATGACAGCTGCTGAATGGGGATTGGTGGAAAAGGTGTGCCCACTCTGCCTCCGAGCCCTCACTGCACATATCTTTTATTTCATGTGATTCAGGGAGCATGTCATGCAGGCAACTATGTATGTAGAGAATCTCTCAGCAGATGAGCTGATTTCCATGAGAACTTCCTCTGATGGATTCATGAATTTAAGTCAGCTAGTCATGTGCTTTATTAATCTGAACTGTTACATTTACAGAGCATCAGATCTGTAGTGGCTGGCTATTTAAAAACTCATTGCTATTTCACTCTCTAGAACATAGGGGAGCTATCATTTAATTTTTAGCTCTGTCAGAAAAAATTAATACATTAGGATGAGCAGGTTAGGCATGATGGGATAATTACATATCATTTTGCATGGGTAGCAATGCCAATGTTAACAGTAGCCCTCAAAAACATTTGGGGGAGAATGCATTTCAGCTTTTATACAAGAGACGCATACATATTTACAGACACTTGTAGGGAATCAATTTATCTTAACTCCTTATGGACAAAAATATTTGCAAGGCCCTAGGCTTCAAAATCATAATATTCTGGTGGCCAGAGTTCCTGCAATAGTAAAACAGCCTATGGAACCCAACACATTCCACCAGTTCCTCTATGCAATCCTACCCCTTCAATTAAGGATGAAAATAGATGACCTCTAAAATAGACGTGGCAGCACTTCTTTCCACCCAGGGACTTACTATGAAGGTTGGAACTCAGCCATTTGGGTTCCAGGCACAGGGGTCTGTGCAAATGGACTAAATTACAGGATCAGTACCCAGATCTCCAAAATTAATTTGATCTAGTCAAAGGGGGGGGGGAGAGAAGAGGAAAGGGAATAATTGTATTTATATATTTTACATATCACAGAATCAGATTCAAAACGCTCCTACATTCCACAGCTGATATTTGGGAGAAAATTAGCCCTTCTAGGTTTCAAAATACCTAGCTAGCATATGATATTTACAAGGGAAAGCTTTACCTCTCAGTTGCAATTGCTGTTGCTTGCTGCCACTGGTAGCCATTTTTCTGACTCATTTCTGTGGAAAAAGGAGTCACAGAGCTTAATAAGGTGGAGCTGCAGAGAAGAGCAGTGCAAAGTATAAGAAAATGCAATAAACTACTCAAAATTGTTGGTTTGTTTCTCTAAATGTTGTTTCTGGAATAAAACTGAAAATTGTGCCCAAGCATAAGTGGGGGGGGGGAGTTTTCATAAAAAACATAGCATTCATAGACCTTGCTACTTTTTTTCGAAAAATTAAAAAAAAGGCAAGTTGATCCTAACACATTCTATACTGGAAGCAATACATGTCTGGAAATCTAGAAACAACATTAATCTTCCAAATCACTGATTTTTAGCATAAAACAAAATATGCTCCTCACTTTCTCATCAATTTCTGTTGGGGCAAACTGCCAGCCTCCCTCTGGTAGGTCTCACAGTTTACCTCTGCTTGTGGGCTAGGGCACCTCCAGCTATCTCACCTCCCCTGGCTTTAGGGGAGTTCTGTCTCCTGGCCTGGAAGGGAAACATCCCCTGCATTTGTTCCCTCCCCACCTTTAGGGAAGGCAAGGTTTAAATATCCCTGGCCTGCCCTTCATGGGGTCCAGGTGTCGTTAATTTCCCTGCTGTGCTCTCCCCTCTGCCTGCCAGACCTACACCGTCCCGGTCCGCACCATCTTCAATAATCTGTATCTGGTCCGGGACCTCTTGAAACTTGAGTGTAGGGATGGTCTGTCGTTCGCCCTCCTGTCCCTGGACCAGGAGAAGGCGTTCGACCAGATGGACCACGGGTGTCTCCTGAGCACCCTGCGGGCGTTCGGCTTCGGACCCTGTTTTGTGGGATTTCTCCGGGTGCTGTACGCCTCCGCAGAGTGCTTGGTCAAGCTCAACTGGACCCTGACCGAACCAGTCAGCTTCGGGCGCGGAGTACGCCAAGGCTGTCCGCTGTCCGGCCAGCTGTACGCTCTGGCCATTGAGTCCTTCCTCTGTCTCCTCCGCCGGAGGATGACAGGCTTGGTGCTCCGTGAGCCGGAGCTGAGGCTGGTCCTGTCGGCGTACGCCGATGACGTGCTCCTCGTGGTCCAGGACCCGGGCGACCTGGTGCAGCTGGAGGACTGCCTGGCCGTCTACTCGGCAGCCTCCTTCGCCCGGGTCAACTGGGCCAAGAGCTCTGCCCTGATGATAGGGGCCGGGTGGCAGGCGAGCTCCCTCCCACCCGCACTTCAAGCCATCCAGTGGAGCGCGGGCCTGCTGCTCTATCTGGGCGTTTACTTCTCCGCCACCCATCCCTCCCCAGCAGAGAACTGGCAGGATTTGGAGGGCAGGGTGTCTGAGCGGCTGCAGAGATGGACAGGACTGCTCCAGTGCCTCTCCCTCCGGGGGAGGGCACTAGTGATCGATCAGCTGGTCCTGTCCATGCTCTGGCACCGGCTCAACACTCTGGTCCTGACCCCGAGTTTCCTGGTCCACCTCCAGAAGACAATTCTGGAGTTCTTTTGGCCAGGACTGCACTGGGTCTCTGCAGGGATTCTGAGTCTTCCCCTGGAGGAGGGCGGGCAGGGCCTGTGCTGCCTCCGCAGCCAGGTCCACGCCTTCTGCCTCCAGGCCCTGCAGAGACTCCTCTATGGTGCAGGTAGTCCGGTGTGGAGCCACTTGGCGCGCGTCTTCCTCCGCCGCTTCCGAGGGGTCCGATACGACCGTCAGCTCTTTCTTCTCCACCCGAGAGGTCTTCCGCGAGACCTCTCCGAGCTGCCGGTCTTCTACCAGGACCTCCTCCGGACCTGGAGGCTCGTCTTGGCCTCCAGGCCCTTGTCTCCTATGTTTGACCCTGTGACCTTCACGCCCTTTCCTGTTTTTTCATTTGTTGTCCCCCGTAATCTGTTGGACCCGGGTCCAGTGGTTCCTCCTCTAGGCTGGGAGGGGAACCTTTAGCGGTGAGTGGGCTTGCGCCCACCCACGTACCCCCGGTTTTCAAATAGAGGTAGAGGGTTTTTAACCCTTTCAGGCCCTGGAACACCCTTTTATAGCAGTCTGGCCTGATTTTATCACTCTGTCTATATACCAGAGAAAAACAAAAATATTCATGCTACCTCGTTTATATCATCAGCCATATTTTTAGTCCAGCTGATACGAGTACTGTATTTTGATGTATAAATTCATGTAACCATAGGTTATGGTTCACTAATATTTACTATATAACAATATGGTTAATATTTATTCTGATAATAGAAAAGTGCTGACGCATATTGAATACTGTGGGGAAAAGTGGGGACAATACTGACATTATAATGGGGACTTCTATAAGTTTAAAATTCTAACCACCCATCTTTTAGAATGGGATTTTCAAAATCACTTTGCATGGCCTCAGCTCAGCTCCTGCTGAAGTCAATGGGAATATTTCCAATGAATTGATTGGGCTTTTGATCAGGGGCTTATAGCTTGACCCTGCTGTTATTGAAGTCAGTGGCCAAGCTACCATTGACTTCAGTGCTTCAGGATGAAGTCCTTAATGCAGAAGTTGCCACATAAAGACTAGAAGTAGAAACTATAGATCAAAGATTAAATGCTGTGATCAACACCTTAAAGCTTGTATTTTTATCTGCTACAGTAAGCGGTGACATTTTAAATACTTTCAAAATTTTAATTTTGAAGAGTCTCCTCTTTTAGTTGTTACACTCCCTTGCAATATGAATCTGTCTCCTAACATGTCCCATTCCAGAGGATTCTATTGTATTTTGTTTTAATGTGTATATGTATGAAATGCTGAAATTTCAAATCAATGACAGAACATATGGAAAGAGCTATATTTTTTGAATTTAAATAAAAAATGCTTTGGCATTGCTCCTTAAATTCTGCTGGCAAGTAACTGAGAGAAGGAGGCCACAGTCTTATTCAGGGCTTTCTCTACTGATAATGTGATTTGTTGTCTGTGATATTTTGGTTGTAACGCTAGCCGAATTCACTGTAGGCAAAAGCTCATGATGTTAAAGAAAGTAGACAAAAGACTTTTACGGAGTAATAAAAACAACTGGTCTATTTATGAGTCAAGGTTAAACATCCTCACTGAAGATATTATTCAGTAAATAACTGTCAGAAAACCTGTAAAATATAAATGTCTAGCAATCTGGAGGGGATGATTGAGAATTATATAAGAGACTAACTAGTCACAGTGGTGAAAAACCACATCTTGCCTCAATCCAAGCCCTAAAGTTCCTCATGGAATAATTTATTTAAATTCAGAACTAGGAATGGGTGGGCGCATTTCTCTCAAATTCAAACCTACTGTGGGATTGAAACATCATCCCAAATATTACTGGGTTTGTGTTCCTAGACGAGACTGTGAAGAAAAAAACAAAAGGGATAGAAATAAAAAATTCATTGCAGTGGAGAGTGAGAAAGAAACAAATATAGGAAGATTGGGAAAGAGCAGAGATAGGAGAATATTTTTCAGCAGAATTTTTCTAAGGACAGTATCTATATAGGCAGTCAACTTTTAAAGGATGTGTGTGTGTCCTAAATAAACACCTGGCAAAGGGATATATTTTTCTGAATGTGGCTAGGCTTAGGGTTAGATATATTTCTAGTGGGAGAGAATTCCAGAGATGAATCCCGCTACCATGTATGCCTTGCTCCAGCCGCAATGACCTTCAGCCTTGGAGCGTTTAACTTACAAATTCTGGATAAATGTGCCTGATGTGGTAAATCGGAGACAGAGGCAGCCTCTGAGGTAGCTGGGTGCCTAAGTAATGTTGATTTTTTGGAGAGGATAATCAGGATCTTGAATTTCACCCAGCAAATTACACACTTGCACCCAAAATGTAGTGCAATGTGCTCTCATTATCCCACCTAACTCAAAAAGAAGACAAGCCCCTTGTGAACTACCAGAAACTTCTAAGTGGCCTTCACTGCTAGCTCCAGGAACAACAAGTTGTAGTAGAGCCTGAAGGCAAGGAACTAATGGAAGGCCATTGTGAGGGCTGAATCTATGAGGAAATAAAGCAGCCTTTTGGCCAGATGGAGATGGAAAAAGGATTTATGAATACAATATTGTTACTCAGAAGTGCATGAGCAGAGGTTAGTTTGGTAAATCTACTTAGCCTGAGAATCAATTTGACAATGGGAGGGCAGATGCCTTCAGCTGAAGAAGTGGACATAAACTTTTCCAGTTCCCCCAAATGCTTTTCTTTGCATATCACTTTTATTGTCATTTTGTCGGTCTTAAGACAGCAGGGTTTTCATCCAGGTCCCTGTCTCAGCCAGACATTGGGGACTTGATTCTCATTCACATGAAGGGCCCTTTACACCACTCTGGCAATTTTACGTTCACAGTGTATTATAAACATTTTAAGGCCCCTTTACTCTGCAAGAGTAAATTAAATCAACCAGCCAAAGAGTAAGGGAATGGCTTCATTTGAACCCAGTGAAGAGGAGACAGAACTGACCAGCATCAGAGAACAGGGCGAAAAATGAGGAAATGGCTTTGTGACCAAACGGAAAGGTGTTTCTGCTTTGTAGGGCTCAAATGAACCCTTTTTCATTTTTTGGTGAATTTTCGGCAGTGTTTTGTGCCTAGTTCCTAAGTTTCCTGCCAGGCCAGTTGCTTGGGGCTCCAAGAAGCCTATGAACCCTGGGACGCTTCAGCAGGCTGGTTTCTGTCTAAAGTTTCATTGAAACGAACACATTCCAGAAAAACTTTCCGCTTTTGACAACTCCCCACTTCCCAACGGAAAAATGTTTTGTCGGAAAATTCCAACCAGCTCTAACACTCGACTTGCAGAGGTACTGTTGAGTGCTGGCAATTTCCATGGACTTTAAATAGGATTGTGGGTGCTTTTCTCCTCTGGGAACCAGGCTTTTTGATCTGAGGGGACATGAGTGTCCATTCCCACAGGTGTTTTCACATCATCTTTCACATGTACGCAATAATTTTATTGCAAGGTGAGCACCTGGATTCATCTATCACATGCTACAGCTCAGCCTCACAAGTGGTTTGTGCCTCTGCTATCTACTCAAACTGTTTTTGAATGTTTTCATTACTCTGAGCAGCTGGCGGCCATTACAATGTCCCACCCTTGCTGCTCAGCTTAGCTCTAAAATGGAGCTTTAAAAAATAACTTCCAATAGGTTCATAATATTTATTCAGAATTCCACATACCAGCTGAGCTGATAATTTATCATGATCCGCAATAGTTGTGTTGAACAAATAAGGATACCTTCAAAAAAGGAATGTGCCAGCTATCAATGATTTTCCAAATATAAGCAAAACTCCCTGGAGTGCAATTTATGATGTTAATATCATGATCATCCTGATTTAAAATACCCTGTTTATTACTTTTCCTCAAGAAGAGCCCGGTTCATCATCTTTGTTGTGTCATTCCATAATCCCTTGTTAATTAACCTCGTTTGGATTTGAAGTACAGATGCTCACCTGCAAAATTAGCTCTGCGGTCACTACAGCATGTCACTGCTGTTACACCTCAAGCATAGATGCAAAACTAAAATGCAGTGGGAGAGAAACAACAGTATGATGAATCTTTAAGGAGCCTGATCCTAGTAACACCGAGACTAGAGCCAAGGCTTTCGTGGGAACTGAACGCAGACTAATGTGTTTATCCTAAGAAAGAGTGAGGCAAATACATTATTGCATGTCGCCGTTATTACTTGCAATTTTCCTTGAAAAGTAAAAGGGAGAACATTAAAAATTAGGAGAGGGCCTGTAAGGAGGCATGAATAGCGAATTAAAAAGTGGTTCACTGTGAAAAACAAAACAGAGTACCCATGAGTATTTGTGCTAAGAGATGGAGAGCCATGTTTGAGGCTATGATATCTGTGTCTGTCATTTACATTAAAGTAGCGCTGCCCACAGAGATCATATTTCATTTGTGGATCATCTTCACAAACAGTTTTATAACAGTTCATGTCACAAGATAAATTGACCTGCTAGATATATAGTCAGACAGAATGACACATTCAAATAATTAAATACCGGCAGCCCCAGGACGCTCTCTGTTTAACGTAGAATGCTAATTGCGATTCTAATACCACATAATGTGTGTTGAGGAAAGACAGTGTAACTAATGTACCTGTATGTTGTGTGTAATAATACAGAATGAGATCTTGAGGGTACATCATCTCTTGAGGATTTCATACTGCCAACAGCTGATACCAATAACATCAGAGAAATGTCTTTCCTTTTATATTTTCCTGACATATTCTGTGGAGTAGGAGAAACTCTGGACAATCTGTGAGAAGTTGAAGTGGCTGGGCAATATTGCACACTGCAACTAAATGTGTTAATGACACTATAAATAAGATTGTAATATCACTCATATATTATCAGTTGCTTAAAATTAGAGATTATTTGAATTTTTCAAACAAACCGTTTGAAGTGGGGAAGGCACGAAAAACGTCTTTTTCAAAGTCTGTTTTTTTTTAGTGACTTTTCAATTGAAAATGTTCATTTATCATTTTCTGCTTTAGAAATAAGACATTTTTAAAGAGAATTTTTGTATAATCACAAGTCTTTTTTTTTAATTTCCTGATGCAACTAAATGAACCAGATCATTTTTACAATATTTCTTTATCTCAAAAATGGCAAATGGCAAACTTAGATTTCGTTTCTATTTTTCAGCCAACAAACACCTATAATTTTAAAATCAAACCTTCTTTTAGGATTAAGCATGTATGACCTCAGCATAGGAACATTTATTTTAAAATTCAGTTGGGGAAAAAATGCTTTATCTATTCTTGTTATCAAAACTATAAAATGGGGGTTTTCTAAAACTAGAAAAAATATTTTGTTTTGTTTTTTTTAAATCCAAATTTAGCAAGAAATTAGTTATGCCTAAAGTTCTGGCTATCAGTCCTATATAAATAGGATAGATTGAAGCTTATTGTACCAGCCTTACTCAAGAGTAGAATTTTACGACATGCACAGATCCCTTGATTTCAAAGTTGCTACTCAGGCAGTAAGGTACTATTCATGGTGAACAGGGTGGCAAAATTGGGGCTAGTGACAGATTAAAAAGATAGAAAGCTACTTAAAGAATACATTTTTGCATATTTTGAACAAGACCACTTTTAAAAATAAACAAGTTATCTATTAAAATGTTACTCTGAGCATAAGTAAAGGCCACATTTCTAGTAAAATATTTATGTTCATGAAAGACAGAGAATACCACAATGGCAATGGAATTCATCTACGGAATTGCCTATACCTGATTACATCGTCCTTCTCTTACAATGTTTCTGATGAGACACCAGAACTGCATTATTTCATTTTTTCAGTTTCTTTTACTGAGGGCAGCCAATTCAGTAATCTCCTTTGGTGTTTGGGGGAGAACAATAGGAAGACATTTCTAAGCATCAGAAGGAATGTGTTTATCTACAGGATTGAAGGGGTGGGGCTAGATTAACTCAGACTTCTGATGGATTTTCCCAATGTAAACCTGGTAGAGGCTCTACAGTAATGGAAAGTCAACTAGAGTAGGTGTCTATGGTGACACAGAGCAGATGCAACCTCATTGACATAAGGGACCTGGGTTGGGTTGGGTTAATTCATCTGATTCAGTATTAACGACTACTGTCTGCGGCAATCCTATAGAGCCTTGTATGAGTGGAGGCTTCCACATAGGAGGATGCCCAGTGAAGGATGGTGCTATCCCTGCCTGCTCTCTAATGGGGTGACACCTCCTGGGGATGAAAGGGGCTTAACTAGCATAATTTAAACCTCAGGGAGCCAGTTTTACTGAGTTTGTCCCTGCAAACTGTTATGGTGGTGTCTGTGGTGAGCAGCACTCTTTGTCCCTCCAGCTTTGTCCAGTAGTAAAAACTGCTTCCCTTTTATAGTGTTTTAAAGATAACAGTATAACCCAAAATAAACAAATAGCACCTGAATGCTAATGGTGAAATGCTTGCCCCATTGAAGTCAATGACAAAACTTCCATTGAATTCAATAGGGACAGGATTTTACTCTGTATTTCCACACAGGGTTCAAGAATAGTAATAATACCTAGCTCTTATATAGCACTTTTCAACAGTAGATCTTGGTAAATCTCAGTGCTTCCAGGGAAAGGGTACAGCTCCAAAAATCCTATTTCCTATTCACTCCCACATCTTTCATCAGTCTCTCTCTCCATTATTCCTTTGTGTCCCTCATGCTATTCTCTCCCCATGTCACATGTATTTCTGTCCCATGTATGGCCAGGATGATTTACAAGAGGAACCCCTGAGGGCAATGCTATTTTCATTTTCCTGCATAATATGTTCATTTACTGAAATTAATGAATGATCATTTTCTACATCTTCCTTTGGGTTAAATTAGTAAAATGGACATTTTCCTAACTGTAGAGCCCATTGCTCATAGACTTTCCAACTGTGAAGTCCCTTGTTCACATCTCAGAAGCCTTGGATCCATACAACCATTGGATCTATACAATTTGCAATGGAAAATCTCCCTTTAAAGGAGGATTCTGAACACAGCCACCAGCTGGGGAAGCCTTGATTGCATGAATCCAATGGTGCTGAGCTGCCAAAGGGTGGATGAGAGAGGCCAATGAAGTCCCATATCAACACAGTGCCTCCATACAGATAGCCTTTGCCTCCAGTAGATCCCAGGGGATGCATGAAGTTTTGTGCCTGGAACTGAGCTCTTAGCCATGTGGCACAAATTCCACCCCTAATGAAACAATTCAGTAGCGACTGTTGGCTTCTCAAAAATTTTCTTCCTCTTGGCTTCTCACCTCAGGAGGGAGCAGTTACACTGGAATAGCCCAATTTACGGCAGTCAGGTTGTAACAGTATAACTAGGCTTGGCAGAAATTGATTGTATTTATAACTGTATCAGATAATATTGATATTTATTTCTAATCTGACTGTTATTGACTTAAATTTTCACAGAAATTATAGGGAGTTAGGGGTCAGACAATTATTTGACAGTAAATATTGAGATTTATAATGTTAAAGTTTTATAACCATTAATATACAAATTGTGAACACCACATCAAAATATACAGAGTAAATATTTTAGAATCGCACTCTAATGAGTTCTCAAGCAGCATTTTTCTGAATTTTCCCATTTGTAAAATTAGATTACCATGGATGGAAACATTTTTTCATTATGTGTGTGTGGTGAAAATGATGTTTATCAGCGTGTACCAATAAAAATTTAATCCTTTCAAGCCTAGGTATAACACAGCAGAAAGCAGCTGTTATGCCAAATATATAGGAATCTTTTTTCCTATAAAGAGACTCCTTCCACTGACAGTTAATTAAAAGAATCATAAAACTGAGATGTACTTAGTAATGGAGAGTGCCCGTATAAGCAAGACAGTTTAATTTTAAAGTAATATCACTATTTCTTATAGCAGGGTTAAAGATAGTGGAGCTCTATAGCCAACTTATATGTTTTAAAGCGCTTCATAAATTAATACCATAACATAACAGATATGTCAGCAATTTCTTCAGATCTGACTGCATCAAATATTTAGAATGCCTGACTGAGAGTGCAGTGAGCTATAACTACTGGGGAGGGGGACTGGGTTTTTTTAAAACCAAAATGGAAATTCACTGGGTTGGCCTCCTGCATTTTAGCACCATGTGCAATTAATTTTCTCTAATTCTGTTTGAATGGCTCACTTCTTCATGAAAAGAAAAAAATCCCTCTGGATGACTTCAAGGAAGAAAACACTTCACTGTCTTTTTTTTTTAAGGATCCTGTGTTAAAGGGTGTACTGCTGCAAGTTTTCTGTATAAAGAATTCACTCTGACTTCAGTGGGATCTTCTTGCAGAGGGTTTCTAGGACTGATTGGGTTCAAAATTTACAGATAAACCTGTGCTATCTTGCTAAGAAACAGCAGTACTCTTTAATACATCTGTTACCCACTGCTCATTGGTGCATTATGCAGCTGTTTCTGCCTGATCCAGAGAGGATATGACTGCTACAACCCCTAGCAATAGTAGTTCAGCCTTCATCTTAAGCTGGGGTGACCCAGGGTTTTAAATGTAGAAATTCCAGGTTCGGTCCCTAGTGATGACCAAGATAATGCTCGGAGACGAAGGATGGTTCATTGGTTAGGGCACTAGCCTAAAACTGTTCACCCACAGATTCCCTATGTAATCTTAGGCAAGTCATTTTGCCTCTCTGTGCTGCTGATACTGGATGTTTAGTGATCCAGGTGGATACCAGTGAGACACGGCACGCCCGACTTGCAGATCAATAAGGTTTAATGTGCAAGGTTTTCTACAAATACACTAGCTAAATGCAAAGCCTAAAATTAAGTACAACATTCCATACTCACTAAACCTGGAGAGCAAAGCAATCACTCAGAAGGTTGTATCACTCAGAAGAAAGGAACGGCCTTCTTTAGGGGCCCTGCCAGAGAGTCAGTGGATTCTCTGGTCCGACCAGCAGCACCTCCCACAGAATCAGGCATTGCTGGAGCGCCTCCCTTTGTCTAAGTGGTGACTTTTCATACCTTTCTATATACATCTTTTACGTCATTACCTACCTATTCATTACTATATATTCTATCACATACATCGGGTTCTCAACTGAACCACATTCCATTCTCACCATAATAACTGGGGTTGTCAAAACAACATCTGGTAATAAGAGGGGTGGTAAATAAAATATGCCCCTTTGGAAGTGGAAAAATTTTCCCCCAGGCGTTCAAGGGTAACTTGTTATTCCCATCACCGTTATCTTTGTGCAGCTGCAAGCATACATGTTACGTATTTCGTCTTATTGTGTGCTGTGGTATGCAAAAATTGAAACATCTGCAAGGTCACTTAGTATTCCTGTTTGTCTCTTCCAACTGGAAGATGTTAAGCTGTTGAGGCCAGAATGGTCAAGCAAGCAACTTAAGATCTGCTAAGGCCCAAAACAGTGGTCAAGCAATTCAAATTGCACTGGGCCTCCAACATATACCTCTGTTCCCCATCTGCAAAATGGGTATAAATAGCAGTGCCCTACCTCCTAGGGGGTGTGGTGAGGATAAACACATTCAAGATTGTGAGGAGCTCAGGTAGTATGGTAAATGGGGCCAAATAAGTACCACAGCTATGGTTTACACTGGTTAATGTAAATCTCACAAAATGGTCTCTTTCATGTTTATTTCTAGTTCTTCTCAAACAATTTCAGCTTGCATCAATTATGCACCCTCAAGAATGATTAGAAATTGAGAGTGCTGACTGGCAAGCCCTGCATTCTGGGGGGAAAACTCAACTACTTTTACTGCCAAAAAATAATTATAATTTTAAAGTTCTTCACTGAAAAAAATATTACTATGTTTTAGAGCAAGGCCACAATAACTACATTCTGCCTCCTAAAACACCATCAAAACTACTTGTATCCTTATTCAAACAAGGACAGCACACAGTAAAACCCCAGTCCACTGGTGGTTCACTACACTGTGTCAGCAACTCTTGTCAGGACTGACATACTCACTACACCTAACACGTAGTTGTGATAATATATACCCAAAAGATGGATGTAATATATCACTGGAAAACTAATAGCTCGTTGATCATTAAATCTTGTGTGGTCAACCCACAAATTACTTTACAGATGGGCTGGAAATATGTGACTAAAGTGTGTTTAAACCAGGTACGTCAGGCAGAGCTGATGAACAAGATTTTTCTAGACAAAGGAAAGAGGCCACCACCTCACACAAGGTGTGGCCAAAGTCAGCGAGCTATTCATTTGTATTGGATGAGATCATTTGCATTATAAAAATCACCAGCCGGGGAGAAGAGAGCATGGATTCTACACCACAGAGCATTGCATCCACACCCAACAAGGAAAAGGAACTTCATCTGGGGATACATTTATAGAAAAAATACATTTCAAAGGTTTCCTGGACTATAAAGAGAGGGGGAACAAACCTCTAAATTGTCCATCACTTCAGGGATTGAAGGAGGGCAGAACTTTTGAAATAATAGAACTTTCAATTGAGGGGTCGGAAATCTCTGGGAACTAATTTTAGGTAAGAAACCTGCTTAGGCAAAGATTGTAACTTTCTGAAGTGAAGTCTTAGCCTTAGAAGCATATTTTTACTTGTTTGCTTGTAACTTAGCTTAATTCCTTTAAGTTGGTATCACTTAAAACGATGACACTTTGTTTAACTTGTTTTAGTTTTACTATAAACCAGTTCAATGCCGAGATAGAAATAAGGGTGTTTGCCAAACAGCAATTCAATTAAGGAGCTGCAGTGTACTGACCCTCTCAAGAAACAACTTCAGTTCTGTGGAGAGGAGAGGGCAGGACAATACAAAGGCAAATGGTTTGGGGGAAATTTGTGACTGGGAGTCACTCTAAAAAAATGTAACTGTGCAGTGGAAGCCAGGGTGTGATCTGCATGCTCGTCTGCTGGCTGTTGGTGTCCAGGCTATAAGCCACAGCAGCTTAGCATTTTTAAGGCGCACAGAACTGCAAGGCAGATGGTGATACAACCTCTTTACTTGTTTAGCTAAAACCCCAAAACACCTGGCTTTGGAAGGGCTTTAAACCTGAGCAAGTGTACCTGGGGGTGTGGGTTAGAACCTGGGCTCTGCTTTACCTTGGGCTAGAATCTGCCCATTTTGCAATGAATTTGCTGGGTAAATCACTCAAGTCACAGAGGTAAGGGTCAGACAGGGCCAGCAGATCATGTAGTCTGAGCTCCTGTATGTCACAGGCTGCCAACCCAACTCGGCACTTGCACACTAAACCCAACAACCAAGTCCTTCAATGCCCTTCCAACAGTTCCACGGAAAGGACAGAAGTTCTCCTGCAATTGACACAACCGACTAGAAAACAAGCTTAGGGCATCTCAACACAAAAAGCCATTGGATATGCTCCCAGGCACACATAGGTGAGTGTGGAACAGTGAGAACGCAGTAATGGGAGTAGGGCTTTGCAGAGGGAATGCTTACACTAGGGCTAGGGTGTCCTCAGGTGCCAATCATACAGGTTAACTGTGCAATGCTGACTTAGCCTCGCAGACCTGCACTCAGAAGAACATGAGGACTGCTCCCTCCATTCACCCTCCAAGGGTGTATATTCTGAGCAGGGGTGACAGAGGGAACGTCCCTTGAGCCACCCTGGGGAGCACCCTACACCATCTTGTACACAAGTGAGTGCAGGGAGAGATCGTGCACTCTCTCAGAGCCACAGTCCATGGCTGGCTTCCGCAGGGGATGGTGGAACTCTGCACCACACCAAAGTCAGATCTGTGATTTGTAGGTGTTGAAAGCTGATGTTAAGAGCAGCTAATGGAAGCCATTTGCAGTGCACAACAAGAGGCTTTATTGATCCTGCACAACCCAGGAACTACGCTACATATTCTTCGGAGCCATCTTCTGGCACCTTAGCTTACTATTTACATATATACAGATAAAGCACTCCAGGCATTATCGAGTCTAAAGAAAATAAGATCTGAAAACCATACACAAAAAAGGAGGATTAAGTTCTCATAACTCTGAGCACATGATCTTCTAAATTAGGTCCAAGAAGCTAATCCATATCTAAGCTGATGAGCCAAACAGATTCTTCTACTTGGAAAAGATGTCAAATGAAAATGAAGATGTAAATTTAACATGTCACATACATCATAAATAATAATAAACTCAGCACCAAGATTGAAAACATCTTTCTTACACAACGAAACCTGCACTGGTCTGTCAGGAAACCTTCTTTTACCCTCAAGCTGCTTATTACAAGGCTGTCAAATTAATCTGAGGACCAAGGGCCAGATTTTTAAAGGTATTTAGGTGCTTAACTCCTATTTGATTTCAATGAGAGTTAGGTGCCTAAATACCTTTCAGATTCTGCCTGAACACACACTGCATGTCATTCAACCCTATGACTTCACGGGTGTACTTCAGCAGAAGAATTTAGCCTGTAGTGTCCTCCTTTAGTATGAAGGAAGATTATAGGTATTATTTGTCTCCATTGGTGAGACTAACAATTCCCTTCTACTCCAAGCAGCTAAAATATAAGCTTCCACAAGGAAAGGAAGCTTACTGTGGTGTATTGAGGATTCAGCTGGAGCTGCTAGCTGTATATTTAAGAGTAGGTCCTGCTTGCAAACAGAGGACTCTGTAGCAAAGCATAGGAGCAGAGTCAGTTGTCAGTCTAGACTAAGGTGGGGTAAGTTATGCTTCTCTGTATAAGGGAGCAGCCTGCTTTGTCTCTCTCTGTTTTGGGGTTCTTTTATGTTATCATTCTGAATTCTAAGAAATAGTATTACATTGAACTTATGTACTGAGCAAATGCTAAGGCTAATGCTAGCTCTATACTTCCTATTGATTTAAAAAAGAGTAAAACAGAGTTTGTAATTGTCCTCTGAATCTGAATAGCATCTTGCACACTACATACATTTCAGTCATCATCTATAGCTTTATTAGTTTAGTGCCATATGCCTCCATGCTTATCTCAAGTCTGTAGATTTCTCAACCAAGTAATGAAGGCTTTACCTGATTAAGGAATCTGAAAATGTACTCATCTTCCATGACAGCAATTTGATTATTCTTTACAGACTTGTTACGGTGGTTTGGATGTCAGCATCAAGCATTTCACTTACCTTAACTTTGCAGTCCCAATAAGCAGATGAGAGGGAGACATTCAGTACTCTGCCATGGATCTCAGTGTAAACAAGAATCAGCCCCTAAATTCTAATCTAAATTCTTTGATGAAACAAAATGCAATGTCATGACTCTGACCCAAAGCATTTGCAAAATTTCAGCACAAGAGCAAGAACAATATTGAAAGTTTCTTTCTACTAGGGTAAATTGTTGTTGCCAGAACAGATTATATCTAATAGCGCAACTTTGCAAATATAAGTTAGCAAGTCCAAAAGTTGTTTTCTGCCTGAATTTAACAAAAAATACATTTTTCACTGTGACAGCAGAACAACTAGGGGAAAAAGAGACTTGTCACAGGTTTAAATGCCCTGTTTGGTTCTACACTAAACTATTCCATGATTAAATATTACTTGACAGAATAAAACCTGCACTCTTGCTTCAGCTTTATTTGCACAGGTTTTAAATGTTCAGATTAAGGGCCCTTCTTTCCTACTGCAGTTTACAAGCAATCCCTTCTCAAGCCAAGAAGAATTACTTGTCTCCTGTGGTGGGAGAATCTGGCCCTGATTATTACAAAACATAAAACAATGGAAGGGAGACGCCAGTTTGAGAGACAGTCCAGTGCTCTGCAGGACTCTGTGAACTCCATCAAGTTAACACAGTGCTTATAGTAAGGATGGGAAAAGCTCATAATATTCAATTTTGATAATGACCTAGCCATGCAGAGGCTTAACTCAATTTTCTAAATTTTGGGGGACTGGGTCCAGTGATCCTCCTTAGTTCCCATGCAAACAAGATTAGATTAGCACCTAGAAATCTGCCTCCCTGCTTCTCCCTTTCTCCACAATAGACGAAAGTTGCATGAGCCCTTTTTCTGTCACAATTTACTTCCCCCATCCCTCTGCTCAGCAATGCTAGCAATTACTTTGTGAAGTGGAGCCAAGAATCCACCCAGTCCCCATTTCTATCCACTCACACACTAGCCACGTGCACTAAAATAGTCATGGTCCAGCTACTAAGTGTAATATGTGTAGTCCACACACGGGGAAAGGGTGTACCCCACACACTCCCTTAATCCCCTGCATGACAATATAGCCACGGTCATAATCAGGCCAGATATTTTCTACAATGTTGTCATGGATGAGGGGATATTATTGATAACTTACTAGCCTACTGGTGTTTTGAGGGGGGGGCTTGAAATCTACTCATCCCTTTTGTGTTAAGTTCTTCTTTAAAAGGGTAGCATTGAATTTAAATATACTGAGCCTTATTCTGACCTCACACCAGCATAAATCAGGAGTAGTTCCACTGATGTTTAACAGAGTTTGACCAGTCTCAAACCAAGTTATGTTAAAGGACAATCAGGCCCCCTCAAGCTGTACTGAATCTCTCTGGCCATGGTTCTTTGTTCAAATAATTTATATATTAGATGAAAAACAACATCTGTCTTCATTCTTTCTACCTTGAGAGGATTTTACTCAGACACTTTAATAGAGCAGTATGTAAAAGAGTGAACAATTCTTGCTTTATTTGATGGCTAATATGTTAAAAACAAAAATACATTTGAAATTATCAGAATACTTTTATCTATTTTCTTCATATCTATTCCTGGAGGTTTTCAGGAATATTTTATATAATTGATTACTTACCGTGGGTACACACACCAGGCTCCTTCTAACTTGTATGGCTATATATATAATTGCTGTTTTTATGTATTCCTTACTCAATATAAGGTCCACAAGCTTCGAGAATAGGAGGCAATTACATTTTCTCCAGATCACCACTATATGTCACCTCTCATTACTTAGGTAAAATCTGAACCTACAGTTAATTTTTTTTTTTATGTTGCATGATAAGCTATAATTTTGAAACTTCATTTTGGAAACCCCCTAACTTGTCAGTATCTCTCACTCACTCATGCTCTCCCGCAATCTCCCACCACATTTCAGCTCATGGAATTCTCACCTTTAAGGCACCCCTTTCACAGGGTAGATAAGTATTTTTCTGGTACTGTCACATTAGCAAGCATTCTTTTCTGATATGTTAAAAACAAATATATACTCCGACAGTCACCGATTTCCAAGTATTCTGCATGCAGCCCTGCAGACAAAACTACATATATCCCTACATGCTTGTCGATTGCTATTACTGTGCTATGTATCTTAAAAGAGGAGACATTGATGCAAAGTTACTATTCTGTTGTGTCACTCTTCAAATATCTTCAGGTCAAACCAGTTTTTTTATTATGTAATTCATTCCCCGTAACATTGTTCTGTATACAAGGATCCTTAATCCTGCAATCATAACTCTGTGATTTATACAGAGCTCTGTGAAAAATGCTGAATATTTAGCTGTGTGCAGCATCATGGTTTTGTTAGTTCTCCTATTGATTAAGGCCAGGATCCTGCAAACACTTATGCATGTAACTTTGAGTATGTGAATAGTCCCATCAAGGTAATTTTTCTCTGCCTTTTCCTGAATTGGTTTCAAGAAGAGATATTTTTATATTAGGTATTTTTTTCTGAATTTTGAACTCACCAGATCTACTCAAATCCCACTAGACTAAATGAGACTACTCACATGCTTAGGTGTTTGTAAAATCGGGACCTAATTTGTAGGTCAAAGCAGATTGCAACATCTAAGAGTACAAATGATGCGATGGATGATCCTATGGCAAACTGTCCTGGCATTCATTGGCATTCTTCCCTTTGTGGGGGGCAGAAATTACGCAGACTAAACCTCAAAAATGAACTGTAGTCATAATTCTCTGAACTTGTGTCTCTACCCAGTTAGTTTTGGATCTACAAACAGAAGCTCTTTTGAATTTTGGAACACTTTTTTAACACCAACATATGATGTTTCCTTTAGAGCTCAGCTTTTAACTGAGGGTGCGATTCAGTCAAAGGTCTGGACTACCTTGCACAGCATTAGGCCTCAATCCACCAAGATGTTGAGCCCACGGGCCTGATCTAGCTAAGCACACAGTAAGTGCCTAACTTTAAGCATCTGAATAGTTCCACTGACTTCAATAGTTTAAGGTGGAGATTTTCAAATACTCTTGAAGGTTTTAGGAAATTCAGGGGGACTTGTGATCGTAAATGCCACAGGAACTTCTGGAAACCTCTGTCTCACTGCCTTACTGGATCAGGGCAGAGCAGTTGGCCTCTTGCAGGCTGGAGTCCTGAATGGCACAAGGTGCAAGACAATGCATTACAACTCCTGGCCTGATTCTCCACTGGCAACAAGCAAGAAGAATTAAGGTCGTATGTTCAACATTAACTGTGGTGCTGCCTGACTTTTGAGCCCTTTACTGTCCAGTGGCTAATACTGTCTCCCCCATCCACCCACTTTACTGCCTTCAGTGTTTTAATAGAAAAGTGAGGGTTTCACAACAGAACTTACTAAATATTAGAGCGTGACATGCTACTATTACAAGGTTGCTACTAAAGGAGACATCAATAGAGAACTTCACAAGACTCACTTCATTATATTAAAACAGGAAATTTTGTTGACTTTGTTGTGCATGCCTTATCCTGGGCAACAGGAATGCTGTAGCTCAAGGTTTATTTTAATAGGTTTTATATAAAATTCCAAACTAGTCCAATTTTTTTACAGCAACTTCCGTGTCAAATTATGCTAATTGAATGTCATTATGAGCAAAGTACATTCATTGAGGGCCTGATCAAATTCCTACTGAAGTTAATTTAAAATGTCCCTCTGAGTAGAGTGAAATTTGGTTCAGACTCTGAATGAGGCAAAGGTTTTGCTAAAATAAAATTGTATGCAATCATGTAATTAAAGCCTGTTATAATAAATACACATAACTAGGAAGAATTAAGGTTACACAAATCACCTTAATGCTGACATTTATGAACTTTTCAGTGCTGCATTTTAACATTCTTTTAATGTTAATTTTCTTTTTATTAATTATTAGAGTGGCTCAAAAAAAAAAGTTTCCCCAAAAATGGGGTCACATTTTTCCATCAGCTCTAATTATCATTACAAGACTGCACATGTTTTTCTGCCTTTAGAATCTTTTAATATGATGTGTGGAGCATTGGTGTAGGAGCCTCTGGATAACTACAAAATAATAGGGAATAATCATATAAATACGTAAGTGACATTAAAAAGTCAACATTTGCCAATATATACCATACAGTTACAATTACTTTTGCTTTTATAGTGCAAAACTATAGAAGCTGAGTTTTTAATAGCAAACACTGTATTTTGCAAATAAGTCTGGAAATACTCCAACAGCTGTTTCCATTTAATCTTGCACCAAAGTCTCTTCTCTGCTTTAAAAAAAGTAATAATTTACCTGATTAATTTACGTAATAATTTGACTTGATCTGCCCTCTGCCTGAAAATATGGTTATGGTAGCTAAAAGCTATATTTTACACATCCATTTCTTTGAACCCTTAATTAAGTAGCACTTGTTTTAATAAAAGCAAAATTTTAATAGCTGCCTGTATTTTCTTTATTCCACTTCTGTTGGTCCTCTGATAATAGCAGGTAAAATTAAACACATTTGTTCCCTGAAAAGGTATAAATGACATGCCACTGTCTCTTTAAAAATACAGCTCCATCAATCAGAACTGATTACAAATTCATCACCTTGAATCAATTTTTGTTCACAAGTTCAAAAGGAATATGTGCTTGAGGCACTAGAAATATTTATTATACATGTGGATATTATTAAAAGTTTATTGAAATCTCTTTCCAATGAGAATTGTGTTTGTTGTATTTTGGAACAAATCTCACATTAACGTTAAAAAGCTGATGCCTTCATTGTTAGAAATTAGACTGACATCTTAATCTTGAAAATGGAGAAAATGGATTCTGGCTAGAGATATTAACACATTTTTACATGTACTCAGTCAAACAATTAAAACATTAGTTTTCCTAATTTAGTAAAATGTGTTTCTGTATCGTTTCCTATACAAAATCCCCTATAATAATGACAGTTTTCAAAGAAAAGTAGCTTCTGATAGCAAAATCAATACTATCTCACACTCTTTTTCTTGTAACAGAGTAGAGACAGAAAATGGAAATTTAAGTTAATTAAAGTTCTGGTGTAAGGCTACACCTGGAGTCAATAGTCTTTTTCAGAATCTTGACCACATCTTTCTGAAAGTGGTAAGTTCTGCCAAATGGACACATCTTGCTGGCTGCTAAACACAATCCAGAAAACCATGACCTTGTTTAAAAGAAATGGAATGTAACAATACTCTGCTGCAAATAAGAATATTCCACTGTATTTTTAATTACATTTTTATTAGTGGTATTAATGGGAAGTTGATCTACTGATGCTTCAAGGAAGAGATTCTGCTTGCTTTGAAATTGGACCGTGTAGTGTCAGGAGTTAACATGCCTTTGCTTTTCTGCCTAATTTCATGTTGAACTAAATGAATTAAGCACTTGTAAATTTATCAAGATTATGTAAATTTATTGAAAGAGAAAAGGAACGAAGTTCAGTTTTCACTGCTTGCCATGTAACATTCATATTATAAAAGAGAACTTAGCTATCTCATGGGTTTATGGGGATGGGAGGGAAGAGGAACAGTTGTGAGTGTGTGCGTATAATCCTCAGAAGTACCTTCAGTTAGGAATGATGTACTACAGTAAAAATAAATGCTCTATGATCATATCCCTAGCATTTATCTGTTTACAAGTAGAATTCCAGAATGCCACCTTTAAATGTGTTTTATTTGACCTGTCGAGCAATGCAGAGCACAAATATACGTTTAATCAATATGGGAAGTCACATGAAGTCTTATCTATGCATGCCAATATTAAAGAGTTTAAGTAATTCTAGTTTTACAGAAAATATATTGTCTTTTCAACTCTGAAATACAATCTGCATCAAAAATGGATTGTTCCATGCTATCATTTCAAAAACCTTTCAAACAGAAAATCAGGCATGTGCATATAATTACATTTAATACGTGGCTTTAAAGGTCTGTTGAGGATGTTTGTGCTGCTCTCATGGCATGAAGCAGCCTTAAATCCAGTTTAACTGGCCAGTGGAGATTTCCTCCTTCCTATGGGGGAATATCTTTCAGTTATGTAAGGCCACTATACTCGTTTCTCTTCTATACCTCTAGGGAAAATGGGGTTTGGGATTAATGCCAATGCAACTGATTGATTGCCAGATGCCAGAACAACCCCTAGGGGCCATTAACAGTTGGCTTAACATAGAACAGCCTCAAGGCTGTGCTGTTTTATGCTGCAGGCTTAATGGCACCCAGCATCCTCAGGACTGGGAAAAATGCATGGGTCACCTTTACACCCTTCCCTGAAATTCTGGGGTATAAAAGGATTTTAATCTATTTAAGAATTTTGGGTCTGATTCCAGAAGAAAAAGTCTGGCCAAACATTGATGCTGTCTTTGATACACTCCCTAAGGTAGGCTTGTACTGTGGATTCAAACATGCTCTGTTGTTATCCTAAAAAACTTGCTTTTAGCATGGTAAATCAGAGATCAGTCCTGAGTTCCTAGATGTGCTGGGGAGAGGTGAAAATCACTGCCGTGCAGGGGGCAGGCACAGTCCCGTTCATGACAAAAAATAAAAATCACACAAGCCTTTAAAATAGGGCTTCAGTAAAATCTAAATGATGCACAGGGATCTTCGCTCTCCAGTGCAGAGGGCCTGTACAAAGCCCTCGGTGTGATTCAATATTCCAGTTAAAAGCCTTAAAGCCCAAGGCCTGATCTTGCAAAGTGCCATCAGTTCTCAGTGACAGGGTTAAGCTCTTAGGAGTTACTTAAGTGGCACATAGGCCTTATGTGTGCTCCTACGCATGGGTGAATTTCACCCTCACCAGTAAGCGTCTTCACTACTACATAAATGCATAAGATTTTATTAATAACTGTCTAAGTAGTTGGACTGCATTGTACATATGACTGAGATGGTATGGTAAAACTAACAAGATTTATCGTTTGAAGTTTTATTGCAACTGTGTTGATCCCAGGATGTTAGAGAGACAAGGTGGGTGAAGTAATATGTTTTATTAGACCAACTTCTGTTGGTAAAATGATGAGCTCTTGAGCTACACAGAGCTCTTCTTCTGTTTTATAGTCGTTGCCATGGCATTAATATTCAACATAACTTTTTTTAATTGAAAAAGTAACACACAGCTTTCAGCTTTCAGCTGTTTCAGCTGTCCCTCATGCTAATTATTTCTAGAATTGGTTGCATAATAGACAACATTATTCATTGAGTTATTTGAAAAATATTTCCATTATTTTCCCAATATTATTTAACAAATAATATTCCTCCAGATATAGAAACATCTGGATATTGCAAAGCAGTTTTCAAATAAATTATTCAATGAATGACAGCTAAATAAAGCAGCCTATAAATCTGCACCCACAACAACACAATTACATACTTCTGCGCACACAAAAAGATCACATTTCCTTATGGAAATACAGTGTTAAATACAAACAAATGTGTACAAATTAATTGGCATAACATATAGACTGTTTTAGAAAGGGTGACCTTAAATGGAATTTAAAAAAAATATCTCTTATTGTATAAACATCCTAGAAAATACTTATATGCCCTAAATGGATTTCTAGAATTCAATATGGTTTTTAATGTTTGGAAACTGAACAATCCACCTGAAAAATATAAGAGCGTAAATAATATACCTACTCACATCTAAAATACATAGTTACATAGCATACAGCATATTCCTCCAGAAGAAGTTTCATGCACTTCCCTGGTAAACCTCTTATTTTTATTCCTTATTCATGTGTCATTAAAAAAATATATATAGAAAAAGTTTGAAAAACCCACATTGACCCAAATAGTATCTAATTTTTGTCACTATCATTTTAGATGCATATGCTTACTTCTGTTGGTATGGAAACTGTCAAAAATATCATTTCTGTGCACTCATTCACTATCATGTAACTAAAGAAATAAAAAATATCCGCTTTACAATATAGGTTATATTGTTGATACACTTACTCAAATTGAGTATTACCTTATTCCTTGACTAGTCCCATTGAGTTCATCCACTGGGAGAGCATAATAATCTAGTTATGGATCACTCATGAGTTTAATGAGATTTTAAGGAAACAAACAAGTGTGAATGAGAGTGTGTGTATATCCACACTTTTATTTAATTAGATTGATCTTTACATACTATATGGATACACTGTATAGGGATAAAATCCATTTGCTGAACTTCAGCGCTCGATGCACATGATTAAGACCAGTAGGGTTTAGGTCCATTACATAAAGATGCATCTGGAGTGTTTATATTTTATATGTATTAAGGGACAGAAAAGGATCAGAGTAAAAATTTGGGAGGGAAGAGTTATAAATTAATCATCCCTATTTCATGTATTCACTAGCTGTCTTAATTGCTGTCAACTGAGTTCAAAGTATTATAAAGTTCCCACATTTCTTCCTGTGGTGTTCTTTTTCTTAGACTTCTCATGCACACCCTTTTCTATGAAACTCTGCTTAGTAAATATTAATTTACCCTCAATTACTAATGACAAGTGAAAGAAACCCTTGCATTCATCAGTGCCACAGCCTTAGGACATATGTTTGTCCTTCAAAGCATTCAACCATTCAACAATTAGAACTAATAGTTACTCCAGGCTATAGACTGTGAAACATTCAATGCCTGTTCAATGCTGATTTCTTGGCAGAAGCAATCACGGTGGTCTTACAATCTACTGACTTCAGAGAAAGTCGGGAAAAGTGATTTCACAAAGTGGACAAATTAGACACAGTGTGACTGTTTCAAATGTGAAAGCACTTAAGGATGTGGGAAATATAACCACTAGTTAACTATTAGTTCACTAATATCATTAGCTAGGTACGTTAAAGGTTGTTTATGTTTTGGCCTGGAACACAGCTTAAAACTGGAAATTTTGCAAAATAAAAACAAAAAGACATAGTAATTACTTAAGAAACATAAGAACAGGTAATATTTACATTTTGGTGTGTGCACCCACAACATTAAGCAATGTTAAATATGCAGTTTATAATCCATTATGAGTATTTGCTTTTCCCATCTTTAAATGGAGAAAAACCCTCCACAAAGAGAGTTGTCTTCTACCAAAGCAACTGCCATTTTGTGTTCAGATGCCCCCTGCTACATAGGACATACACACAGTGTTCTCTGGTGGAGATTTTATTCTATTCTAAAAACAGAAAAATTAAAGTCAGGCCAGTCAATGTACATGTTTAGAAATATACAATACCATGTTTATTTTCCTTTTTTTAAAATGGATACATATTTGTACTGGAATATGTATTGGTAAATTTAGTATGTGAAGGACATGGATGAAATCCTGGCTTCAATTAAATCAATGGGGGCTTTGCAGTTAACTTCATTGGACCAGGATTTGACACATATACACAGGACTCATTCATAGAGCTGGCTGAAAGATGTTAACTACTTTCAAACAAAGATTTCTTTGAAATTTCATGGAATTTTTGGATTTTCAGTTTGATTGAAAAATTGAATAATTCTGCCCCATATGAAGTACTTTCAGTTTCACCACTTACTGCCTTCAGTTCTCTGCTTTTACACCTTTTTTCTGTTAGAAATTTAGGGCAGATGTTTGTGAAAGTGGGAAAAAACCACAAATAAAAACACTCTCAAATTGAAAATTTTAACTTTTTCAGTTTTCCATTGAAAGAATTTCTGTGAAAATTTTCTATTTGTTTTCCCTCATGAAATTTCTACACAAATTCACTTTATTCAAAAAGTCATTTTTCACTGTTTAAAACAATCTACATGAATTTCACTTTTGTGCAGAAGGCCTAGCACAAAACCTATTCACCCATGAAGTTAAGTCCCACTTAAAGCATAGGCCTGCACAGGGTTTAATTTCCCCCGATGATAACCCGAGAGTTCACGATTAGTGGCTACAGTTTAAAACTTTTACACTAAAAAGATAAATGTGCCAGGAATGCTCTTGCCCATTTTCATGCCATTTCAACAGAACTACTTACAGCCAGGACCAGAAAGAAAAAATAAAAATTTAGAACATCCAAAACAAAATTTCCATTCATGCAGATGACATTGCATATTTCAAATTGTTAAGCTATTGAAGGCAATAAAGGTATTATTCATATTGACATAGCACTAGAGCCCCATTATTTCTTCAGGACCCACTGTACTCAGCGCTGTACAAACAGAAAAAACTATTATCTCTGCCTCAAAGAGTTTACAATTTAAGTATAAGAAAAGGGACAAAAGGTGGACAGACAGTTGGAGGAGCGCAACAAACAATATTGAACTATGACTCAATATCTGGTTGAAAGATAAAATGACCTGAAAACCAAAGCTATGATGTGCTAAGGACCAGAAGATGTTGAAACTCTGGTTAACTCTTAGGGGATATAACTTCCTAAGAGTACAAAATAAAAAACCCCAAATCCAGAATTAAAAGGCTCAATTACAGCAAATTACAACAAAAATAAGAGGATTTTATCAGGGCTGCTCTATTTTATACATATTGCCTATGGTACAAAGGAGTCACTCTGGCAGCTGGGGATTGCTGAAGTATGGAGACACCCGGACTGCACTTCTTTTCCCAGACCATGCCCCATCACCAACCACTGGGAACTGGGGTCACAAAGCAGCTGCTCTGATGGCTTTCTCTACAAATTAAGAGTTCTCAAGTGGTGGTTAATCCAGTTTATTACAGTGGACAGAGGACCTGGCCTTATGTTGGATAAGAATAAAGACAACAAAGTCAAATGGTTGCCTATAGAAAATAATAACCAGTTAATACCACTGCAAAAGCCATCATCTATTGATCAATCAAGTCAGAAAAATTCTTAGCAAATATGTGGATTTTCAACATGCTGGGAATGTAAAGACATGCTGAAGTGATTAAAATTTACAGGTGTAATGCGAATACCAAGGGTAGGTTGACTGCAGTGGGGATAAAACCTGGCCCTCAGGATCTTAATGTATGAGCTTCTACTGCTTCAGCTAGAAGACCCCAACCCTGATTAGCCTGTCTTGCCAACTCTCATGATTTTAGCATGAGTCTCATAATAATTATTGTTTTCCCCAGATCCTGAAGTCAGGTGGCTATGTGATGATTTCGGCCTCCATTCTTAAAGAAAAAGTAAGTTTCCACCCCTCATGGGCTGTGGAGAAAGCTTCAAAATGTGACCCCAGTGCACCCTAATGGCTCAAAACGCAGAAGGCAAATAAGAACACCAAATCTAGTATTTTTATATAATTTCATGATTTTAAAGCCAATCTCATGATTTTTGGTGAGCTTGACTCATGATTTTGTAACATTTGGGGTTGGCAATACTGCTTCGCCAAGATTTGTAGCAGGTTTATCAATCTCTAGGTTGCCCAGCCATCATCAGGGGGAAGACAGATCACTACACCACGTGAGCATGGTTTATACCAGGAATAGTTCAGAGCTGACCACCATTTATAGTATTCGATGTTACACTTAATAATGCAGGAGAGAAAAATGGACAATGGATTTAAACATATCTTGATTTGACAAAATGGAGCTAATATCTTTCACACAATTGCAAGAGAATTTTAGAAAGCAAAAAAAGAGTGGTTTTATCTTCCAGAAAATGGGGATACCGTATTTACATAAGAATTTGACACACTTTAAACTAGATTTATCCCCAAAAGAGAATATAGAAGGAAATTACAAGATAACTCGTATTGGGATTCCCTCCAAGAACTTTTCCACTCAGTTACCCAGAACACCGTGTCCAGTTCTGGGAGAACACTTCGTCCGGTTCTCTGGGATCCAATACACTCAGTTTGAATCTGGATTTCGTCACTCAACTTCCTTTCTTTGGCATACAGCAAAGCTACGCTGAGTTGATCAGACTCAAACATAGGAGGTAGGTGTAGGTGTACCACACGTGCAAACCACACAGACAACCTCTTCCTTTGTATACATTAACACATTACATCGCATTTGCTCTACATTGAATCACACATTTTTACTTGGCTTAGTTACTTTGCAGGAACCAATCCGTGCACCGAATGCCCTGTCCATGTGGAACCAAGAGGATCTTTACATTCCTGGTTTATCTTGTCCATAGTCCCTAGCATTGCCGTGTTCCTGCTTATCTTAGCTAGCACAGACACCCTGACTCCAGCATACGATTTGTCAAGCCCCTATTTATAATTTAACCTTCCATTCACCTTCCTAATTATGCCCACTAAGAAATGAGGCAAGTGACTTATGTCAAGCCAGGCCTACAACCAGATCTTTGATAAAATAAATAGGCATGTTGTATGCATGTTTTAAGCATGGCACTCCAGGACAATATAAAGTTAGGATGAAAAAAGGGTGAAGGGCTAACAAATGTCGCCTAAGGACTGGGAGAATGTGATGTTAAGCAGCTATGAGCAGTACAAGACCTCCCTCCCAGAGAGAGAAATTCACCCTGTCCAGAAGGCTAGTACAAGCACTATGCATCATCCAGTCCTTATTTTGAAGGAGGAATTAAGACAATTTGTTGGGGGAAGAGTCAATACAGCTTTTTTAAAGGGAAGTCATGGCTCACCAATCTATTAGAATGCTTTGAGAGTGTCAGCAAGCATGTGGATAAGGACAAGCAGTCAACATAATGTATTTGATTTTCAGAAAGCCTTTGACAAGGTCCCTCACCAAAGGCTCATAAGGAAACCAAGTAGCCATGTGATAAGAGAGAAGTTCATTAACTGGCTAAAAGATAGGACACAAAGGATAGGAATAAATGGTCAGTTTGCATAATGAAGAGACATAAACATTGGGACATCAAAGATCTATGCTGTGGAACATATTCATTAATGATTTGGAGAAGGGAGTGACATTGAAATATCAACATTTGCAGATGATACAAAATTATTCAAAGTAGTTAAGTCCAAAGATGACTGCAAAGAGTTACAAAGGGATCTCACAACACTTGATGGCTGGGCAACAAAATGGCAGAGGAAATTCAGTGTTGATTAATGCAAAGTTAGGCATGTTGGAAAACATAATCCCAACTATATATACCAAATGATGAGATCTAAATTAGTTGTTACCACACAAGAAAGTTCTTGGAGTCTCAGTGGATAGTTCTCTGAAAACTTAAATGAACAACAACAGTGAACAATGAACAACAACAGTCAAAATGAGCTATCAGAATGTTAGGAACCATTAGGAAAGGAACATATAAATCAGAAAATATAAATCCATGCTGTGACCATATCTTAAATACCGCATGCAGTTCTGGTTGCCCCATCTCTAAAACATTCCCTGCCCCTGATCATCTTTGATCAGGGGCAGGGAATGGCTTCAATATGTGGAGAGATTAAAAAGATTTGGGCTGTTCAGATTAGAGAAGAGATGGCTGATAGGGGAATATGATAGAGTTCTATAAAATCATGAATGGTGTGGAAAAAGTGAATAGAGCAGTGTTATTCCCTCTTTCCCTACAATACAAAAAACAGGGGTCACCCAATGAAATTAATAGGCAGCAGGTTAATACAAACAAAAGGAACTATTTGTTCACACAATGCACAATTAACCTGTGGAACTCATTGCTGTGAGATGTTATGAAGGCCAAGAATATAACTGGTTAAAAACCCAACTAGATATGTTCAAGGAAAGTAGGTTCATCAATGGCTATTAACCAAGATGGTCAGGGATGCAACCTTAAACCTCTGACTGCCAGAAGAGAAGAAGGGGTGGATCACTCCAGCTGTACACTCCCCCTGAGTCAATGGTACTATCACTGTGGAGACAAGATACTGGGCTAGATGGACCATTAGTCTGACCCATTATAGCAATTATGATGTTCTTCTGTCTTGAGTGATGCCCAGACCTTGTGCTGAGTCTTTTGCACAGGAGTCAATTTCACTGTAAATGAAAGAGTAGTTTGTGTGCTATACCCAGAACCTGTCTCAATCTGTGTTTTCAGTCTGGATAGTGAAGAGAAATTGACTGGATACATGAGAGAAGGCATTTTTTTCCTCAAGCAATTTGCTGAAAATAGGTAGGTTGCAGAAGTAGTTAGAGAGAATACTGGAGTCAAAGGAGGAACTGATAAGAGTGGACAGTGAAATGATAGTGAGCTGGTTAAAAATACATTGATAAC
>ML675624.1:71787646-71921325 GCA_007922155.1 Mesoclemmys tuberculata
GAGCAGAGTCTAGAGAATGGATTGGTGTGGAGGAACTATTTGTGGTAGAGGACTGATATATTTAGACAATATTCATTGTACTATTTTAGCTTGACATACCAGTAAAGAGATGTTAATGGGTAGAATTCAATCATCATGAAATCAAAGTCTCCTGACTTTTAAACTATATATTCTGAAACAAGACAGATAGAAATTTGCAAATTAATTTCATTCCTTGTTGGCAGCTTTTTTTACAAGACTATCATAAATCCTAAAACTCTCTAAAATCCTTATTCTGGTATCAAAATTTAATTTCTAACATGGATTCATGTTTGCAATCAGTTGCAAAAGACTTAGAATTAGTTTCCCCTATTCCTATCTTCCCCCCCCCCAAAAAAACAAAACCAATTCTAAGAACTACTGTTGGAGCCAAATAAAGTCTAGTATGATTATTTCTGAAATTAGAATAAAGACAAAAATGAAATACAATTCTAAAGTTATTAATTTTTGTTTAATCAAAATGACTGCTTACAGCAGTGGTTCTCAACCAGGGGTATGCATACCCCTGGAGATATGCAGAGGTCGTCCAGGGGTACATCAACTCATCTAGATATTTGCCTAGTTTTACAACAGGCTACATAAAAAGCACCAGCAAAATCTGTACAAACTAAAATTTCATACAGACAATGACTCATTTATACCGCTTTATATACTATACACAGATATGTAAGTACAATATTTATATGTATTTATTTTATAATTATATGGTAAAAGTGAGAAAATAAGCAATTTTTCTGTAATAATGTGCTGGGTCACGATAGTATTTTATATATGATTTTGTAAGCAAGTATTTTTGAAGTGAGGTGAAACTTTGGGTACCCAAGACAAATTAGACTCTTGAAAGGGGTAAATCTGGTTTAGAGCACAATCCTTCCTTCTTTAATCATGCTGAATTGTTCAACATCATAAAACAAGACACTACATTACAGCAATCACTAGTCCACAGTCCAGCTGAAGGATGGCACAAAAACTTGTTTCACAAGTCAAGAGTTAGGACATATCTACCTTAGAAAAATATTAAATATGCATGGATGTAAACACAACCACCGTTATTCCTACTATTATTCTAGTAAACTCTACTTTTGCTAATGTAGACAGGCCTCAAGGTTTTCAACAGGTCTACTTCTGGGTCAATGTGCTATTCAGAGTCAGACTAGCAGAATTTGATCCCTTTAGAGGAAAATTAGATGTAAATTTCCACAGACATGTAGAGTCGGTTGGGAAATGGTTTTTCTTTCTCCCCAGAAATTGATAAAATGCCCTTGAAAAAGTTATACAGTTAAAAAATATATTTCAAGTCCCCCCACACATACACACAATTTTTTTTTGTGCTAAAATAGACATTTCCTGGGGAAATTTTTCTTTTGACCAAAAAAATCATTTTTCATCAGAAATTTTTTAATTCTTTTTTTTTACCGTTCCATATCCACAAGTGTGTGCTTTTGCATTTGACCGCTTCAGGAACACAGTCCCAATGCACATGTGCAAGTCAAAATTCCATGTGTACATTTATCATGGACATCAGGGAATTTCATGCTCTTATCAGGACTGCACAAAATATGTGCAATTTTATGCTTGTGTGCGTGAACGTTCAGGCCTCTATCACCAAGGACTAGATTATGTCACTCCTACTTTTGTCACCTCTACTTTTGTCATTTGCTTACATAAGGATTCTCACTGATGTCGGTGGGACTACTTCTGTGAGGAAGTGCTTGTTAAAATGAGTAAGCATTGCCCAATCTATTCCCAACTGTTTGGGAACTCAGCAATTTAAGATTGCCGGCATCATTCCACTTCCTCAGCCACATTTAATAGATCAGAATATTAGCATATTTGTTCTAAAAACATAAAGGGATATTGCTATGTATTGCACAGTTTCAAAACAACCTGAAGAAACTAATCAAAAGCTACCATTCACCTTCCAGGAAATGATTCCAGCCAAAACATCATGTGAACATGTACTAGAATTGTTATTTTTGGCCCTCAAAAGCATGCAAGGCACTTTATAGAACATGAAGATGACAAGGTTCCTGTCCCATCCACCCCAATTTGTCACTGAATTATAGACTTGACATAAGAACAGGGTAACAAATAAAAGGTTGGAAAAAGTGGAGTCAAACAAGGTTTACAATTTATGATGCAGTTCTGGTAGGTGCATTTCATCATAGAAATGTAGGACTGGAAGAGGTCGCAAGATGTTTAATCCTCCCCCTCACCCTCCGCCCCCTTCCACTCCATGCTGAGGCATAATCATGGCTGTGCTGAATATTTATTACCTCAGCTCAATTCATCCTATAATTTTGCTGGGCCTCATATACCTTAGTAAAGAGCCCAAACTTGTCATGTTACAATCAGCAGTTTCCTAGTTACCTTCTTTGACCCTAGGACAAATCCCAGCTACCTCCATCAAAAGCAGTCAGTTCTTCTTTGGAAAATACAACTTTACTTAATACTCCCAGCCAAGCAATAGATACATTTTTAGTAAGCCTGTTAAGGAACCACCTTGCTTTTCATCATTCAATGTTTTTTTTTTTTTTTTTGCTCTTTTACAGTCCCTCCTTAGCTGCACTGCCAAGATTTCAGCTTATGGGGCCAAACAGGCAGTACTTAACAATGAGAACAATTCCCGGCCGCACACTGGCAGATAATCTCTTCAATGTTCTTGAACCTGCAGCACAAAGAATACCTTTTTGCCACTGACTTAGAAAAAGATTTGGATTCTCTTGAGTAGGGCTATTTATTCCAATCTTAAAATTTGGCACTTCTTGTCTCTGGTGGGCAATGCTAATAGACATTATCCCTTTCAGTTCCGTGCACAGCAATTGTTATGTGCTTTCCCACTTTAAATTGCAGCACACAAGTATGTACGTTTTCCGTTTGCCTATTTGTAATCACAACTAAGCATCTTTTTGTTACATATATATACCCTAGAGCCTCAGAGGGATTTTAAGATGGCATATCAATAATGGCTTGTTAAACAGTGTTTATTACCGTATACCTATAACCCTCATGTCTCTCTTGCAATTATTCTGGAGACAAATTTTTTAAAGTATTTAGGAAAATATTGTGATAGCTTTTTTAGCTGAAAAAAACTAAACTCACGTCTCTTAACAAGTTTGGTCAAACACTCCCTAGAAGCTGTTAAATAATGACAGATTTTTTGACGTACTGTCAGCTTTTAATGTTTCTAAAGAGTAGGGATATATTTGGATTCAATTCTTCTGCTTCAATTTCAACTTCAGTAATTTAGTGCTGCTGTAACAACTTAAGGCCTGATCCAAAGCCCAATGAAGTCAGGTGAGGTCTTTCCATTTACTTCAGTAGGGGTCTTCAGTGGACTTTGGAATAGGCCCATGTTATGCAATTCTTCCTATTAGAGATGGGATTCACCATACAACTGAGGGGGGGTAGGATCAGTTTATTTTTCCATGAGATTGGGACAAATTCTACAGTAATTTACATTAGTATCAATCCACCATAAATCTAGGATCAGGGGAGCATATAAATGGCATATAGCCACTTATCTTCCCTCTTAGGTCCTGTGTCAAGTGCTGCTAGGATTGGCTCATGAACTGGTACCCTCAACCTTATTGCCCCAGTGATGCTGTTGCTGCAACAACAGGTTCTGATGCCTGGTGAGGCTGCTGTACAGCCATTCCTGAGCAGAGGGTGGGACTCCTGTCTGTGAACAAGAAGGAAAAGAGGGCCTTAGTTAGGAGCCCTTTAATGTCCAAAATTAAATTAATTTTAAAAGACCAAGATTGGACATTTACTTTCCTTGATCTTTGTTTTTATTAAAAAATGAAAGTCAGTACAATTTATTAAAAAATGAGAGTCCACTCATGGCCAAAACAAGAAAGTGCAGAAGTATATTTTTTTTTAAATACTATTTTATTTACTGATTTTGATTCAAATACATTTTATAAAACCCTGTCCATACAGTCAACCCTTCTCATATTTTGAAAGAGTATTGGCTTTGATTCAAGTTTTCAGCCAAGCTCTGAAGTGGTTCTTACTTTATTTAAAAGTAATGGCCTAGTCTGTCTCTAAAGAGTATATTTAGCACTGGGAGACATTACGGACACAATACAGTGCAAATTGTCTCCTTCAGCCTTCATGTGTGTCAAATCCTCACTGGTCAAAGCACATAGGTGCATGTCAGAAAATGAAGAGAGAAGAGTGAAGGAAGAAGTGAGTGTGAAGGAAAAGAAAGAAAGAAAGAAGTGAAATCAAGAAAGAAGAGTGAAGAAAGAAGTCCTACACACTAATTCTGGCTTCCTATCTTCAAAGAGTGCAGAAGCCATTCTGTAAGAGGTTCCATTTGGGGGCTATGATCAAATGTAGCCTTGCATTCACACCCTACACATCTCTGTAGTAAACTTTGTACAAAATATGCCTTATGAGGTATCATCTGAAAATTAGTAACTCATTAGTCAACAGTACTGTGATGAAATATGTGTAGCAGTATTACAGGTGACGTTATGAATTATTCCCCCTGAATGATGTTGGTAGCACATGTTCAAACACACATAGCCCCAATAAAGCAGATCTCTCTTAAACAAAGGAATGTGTCTTTACCTTAATTCACATATAAATAGTAAACAAGGTCCCTAAGACAGCAAGAGGGAGACAAAGCAAATCTGCATTTAAGCAAACAGCATGAAACCCTTTTCACAGCCAGACTCATTGGCTCCATTCTCACGGCAGGATGGAACTTTATCTAGGAGTAACACCTAGAAAAATACATTTCAAAGGGTAACAATGTTAAAAGTGAGGAAAAAAACACTCCGTTTGTGTCTATCTACCCATCTCTCTGTCACCTAAAGAAGACAGAAAAACAGCCTTTGGGAACAGATCCCTGGCCTGAGAATTTCACCTTGAACCAATTCTAGTTTGTTGCTTTCTAGTGCTAAAATGTATTTTATCTTTATTTCTCCCGTAACCATTTCTGACTGTAATGCCTTACACTTGTACTTACTTAAAATCTATCTCCTTGTAGTTAAATAAATTGTTTTATTCTTTAATCAAAACTAATCCAGTGTTGTGAACTGTGTAGGTAATTCCATTTAGAGTAGCAAACTGTTGTATATTGATTTCCTTAGAGCGGTATCAGACCTAATGTATCTGGACTGTCAAGGAGAAGGCTGGACAATACAGAACACATGTTTTGGGGACAAATCTGGGACTGGGAGTGTGTTGGGGACACCCTGCAAGTGGTAACCAAGGCTGGTGGAAGCCAGAGTGTAATGTTTGTGTGGCTGGCAGACTGCAGCTATACAGTCACTCAGGTTGAGGCCTGCATGCTGGCAGGTTATTTATGAGTGGCCCAGATGGGAGCTACAATTAACAAAGCATTGTGAGGCACCAAGTTTGCAGGGCAGGGGTAACACAGTCCCTCACTGGTCTGGATTGCACCCTGAAATGTTATAGGTGCATTCCAGTTGAAAAGCACAGGCCACACATTTTTGCATTTGTATTCTTGGATCTACCAGTGACACCTTTATCGTCACTCCGACTGTGCAGAGTATATCACTCCTGCTCTTGGCAGGAGTAAACTAAGCAAGGAAGCTCTGCATGGGTCTGCTGCCAACCAAAATAAAGATGTATGTTAATGCTAGGTTTGCACCTGTTTGTGGTCAAGTGCCATTTCCTAAATTTGGTGCTCTTTCTCTCTCTACCCGAACTAATATGAAACTATGAAGACTTGCTTGGCAGCTAAAGTAAATTTTGTGGCGCGTTTTTTTTTTTTTTATTATTAAATCTTGTCTGAGTTATCAGCTAGATAATATGAGAAGTGCTGCCTTGCCCTGAGGAGTTAGCTGTCAATGGTTATTGTTAATCGTAATCTAACAAATACCAGACACCACTTTTTGGCAATTGAGAAATAATATTTTTCTTATTTAAGATGATTGGAATGAAAGAAACATAAAACATTCATTTCCCAGTAACTGAAATTACTTTAATACTTAACATTTGTCCAGATTTCAAGACAAGCAATTCATGTACAATATCAGAAAATGTCCATTCTGAGTTGTTACTGCGGCTGGTATTTTAGATATAATGGGTCTAATTCTCTGCTGGAGTAACTCCACTGAAGTGGATACAGTCATGACAGCAGACAAACTGGTTCAAGGAGGAAAGTAGCTGAAAAGTAGGGTTATATCTCCTTTGATGTACACTGGCACACTCTTTGAAGTCACTGTGACTCTGTTAGTTTACATCCACTGAAGATTCGGTCCCTAAACTAGATTTTTCAATCTTTTTTTTAATCGTTATGTTGAAACAGTAAATTCTAGCTCTTTTGATAAACTTAGAAGTATTCTGAAACATTTTACTGACATCGGTGCTGTGGCGAGGTGGGGGCAGGGGAGGGAAAAGTACTCTGCCCTTGTGGGCCTTGCGCCTTGCCGGCCGGGCCAGTGGTGCAGCTGGGGACGGGTCGGGGGGGTGCCGGGGTCCGCTCTACCCCTAGGTACAGCTACCTTCCCTCTGGTGTAGTCCGTGGATCGCTCCCTGCTTCTCCAACCAGGTGCTCTGCCCTCCGGGGTATTGGTAGCCACCGTGGAAGCAGCACCCTGGCGTAGCCGTCAGGCCTGACCCTGTCACAGTGCTGATACAGCAAATCATTTCAAGCATATAAGCAGTCCCATTGACTTCCATTAAATAAAAAGAAGAACTAACACAGACCCTTGCTGAAAATTTGACGTTAGTGGGATTGATCCCATGGTTAAAGTAAACTACATGCTTAAGTGCATTGCATAGTGGTGTTGTTGGCCATGAAGAATAGCACTTCCCATCAGGAGCTATTCTGAATAGCTCCTGGGGCTTCCCAGCATACAATGGGAGCATGTCCACTGCTACAGTCCTTCATGGGATGCAGTATACCTTCACCCTTGCTCTGTGGACCAGTGCAAAGGAGGTGGGCCTCCTTCCTGACATCTTTGGGGAGCTGACAAAACAATTCTGAAAGTTGATTCAGCCCTAGTGGAAGCCAGTCTCCCTGAACCAGCTGTGGAAATGGCTCAGTCTGGTCTCCACTATTACCCATATTTAAAACTGGAACCATGGCACCCAATGATAAAAACATGCACACATTTTCTACATTGTGTAGACCAGAGGAAGTCAAGGGAAGCTGTAGGTGCTCAGCACCACTTAAAGCCAAGTTGCCTATTTTTGTCTAATTTTAAGCAACCAAACTAAAAAACCTGTTTTAAGTGCCTGCCTATGGCACCAGAAAGAACAAGTGTATGAGCTGGTTTTAGAGCATAGGAGATTCCTAGACCCCAATCATAGATTTAGACCACTAGACCATGCCTTTCTTTGTCTTTTCTTACACCACAATATAAGCAACAGAAGGAGCAGCCTAAATGTCAGCTGAATAGAGGTATTTCTTTGGAGCAAAATTGTGCCTGGCTGCTGTAGAAGTGTGCAAGGAGGCCTATCCTCTTGATATAGTTGCAGTTCTTGTGCTCCTGGAGTACAGAAAGGTTCTGCTTCTTCCCAGTACTCCCTGTAGTGTATGAAAATCCCAGTGGGGCAAGGTGGAGACCAGGCCATGGCCTCTCTAGCCAACAGGATTAGCCAAGCACACCCAGCAAGATACTTCACTCCCAAGAGTGTGTAGCTCCAGGAATGTTCATTATGCATTCCAGAGATCTTTAGGATGAATTCTATCTCCCTAAGACAGAATTCCCTCCGGAGCTTGTCTGTGGTGCAGTGGCTCCACATGTCCCCAGTACAAAGCTGTGCATCTGAGAAGACTTTTTAAGAAGGAAAGGATCATTATGACATTTGAAAATCATGAATCCTACTCTAAAGAAATCTGGGAATATTGGCACTAATTCCAAACTCACCTGATTGCTAACCAGGAATCAATCCCTAGCTGCTGTAAATCAGCACATGAAGGTGTTCACTCACCAAGAAAGTGCATCCTTGTTGTTGGGCATGGCAGCTTTCCCCATCTCTGGCACCTCCCACCACAATCACCTATAACAAATATTGATGGGGAAAGATACAAAAGGCGGAAAGACTGAATTAGTCAAACAAAAAGATCTACTGATATAACCCAAGCATTGTGATGGAACTCAAGGATCATGCCTTGTAAGTAGAAGTATGGGATCAGAAATCAATGAACCAAAACTGGTTTGTCAGAAATTAGGCTTAATTGGTGAACAACATTAGGAGGAGCTGGACTATTCCACCTATTGCTCCCTTTTGGGGTCCCTAAAAAAAACTTTGGGAGAAAAATTGGCTACTGGAGTGAGCTTCACCATCATGAGGGCCATCTCCACCAACTCCAAGGATCCCAGGCCTTAGTTATCCTGATCCTGAGAGGTATCCTGACCAGACCAGGCCAGAGAGTGGGACTGAGATTACATTGCCACTTTTACCAGCTCCAGTTGAATCCCAACCACCTGGGATGTGAGACTTTGTACAAAAAAACCTACCCACTTATACAAACTTTTCCTTCGCTATCTTATTTCTTCTCTTTCCTATTGTTCTCCTTTTTTCTTCTGTCTAATCAGAGTCTGGTTTAGCCAGCCAAGACTGTATATTTTGCAAAACTGCTGCAAACCTGTGACAAGGAAAGGCATTAAAACCAATGCCTTAAACAGCCTGATGCTGGTACAAATTTGCTACTTCTTGGAGTGCCTGATAAGACCATCTGCTGGGCCTTTGTTTTTCCAACAGTGAGACTACAAGTGAGAGTCAACACCAGAGACAGAAGCTACATTTTCTATCTTTGCTGATCTTTTCTGTCCCCCTTTGTGAGTGTTTGTCTAGTTTTGTATTAAAGGAAACAAGATAGGACTTTAACAACCATAGCAGCTCCAGGCCATATCAACTAACTCCCCTCTTTTCCTCAAAAGGGCAGTTATTACCATCTTGTATACCAACTAAGGATTTTCTCCCTTTTCTATAAACTCTCTCCAGCTAAAGGGAAAGATCAAGGGATGTTATTAAACTGCAAGGTATTAAGTAATGCTTTCATTTCAAATGCTTTAATTGTTTTCCTTTTCAGTACTTTTAATAAAAGATTAAAAGACTGTTTAATAATGTGTTTGCCATGGTACTAACCAGGCTGAAGTCTGTATACCAAACCCCAACCTTGTTTAAAACTGTTTAGTATAGGACAGTGGCTGGGTCATGTTAACACCTTTGGCTCTTTCGGCCCATTTACTCTATCTTAATTAATACAGCAGTCCTCAAAAGAAGGTATTCAACCCCAACTTCAGGCTCCATGTCCTCACACCCTTGCCTCAGGCCTTTCCAACATCCTTATTGTCTTACACTGGATGGGGGAGGGAAATTCATGCCACCTTTTCCAGTGGCAGGTGGTAGAACCTGAGACCTCCCACCATAACCATGTTCTAGCCCAGGGAACTGTCACAACAGCCAAGCTCTGCTCTCCCCCATTCCTTGTTGCTGTTTCACAAGGCTCATTCTTACACAGTCTCTCTGAGTCCTTCTTGCTCGCAGCCTTTCTAGACTCATCTTTTCCTCAGGGCCAGGATTCACAGGACTCTCCCCTGGAATCCTCAACAAAATCAGAGCATAAACATATAAACAAAACCCAGCTCTGTCCTCTTTGGACTTGACCTTACCATCCTTAAGTAAATGCTTCTCAAGACTCCTCCAGGGAGATCCATTTCCTGCCCAGGACCTGCTCTACCCTGGAGGCTGCTTTATGCCTTCCCTAGCTGCTTGCCAGCTTTCTCTCACTAGACTAGGATCCCAGAGCTTCTACCTCACTGTCTATTCTCAGAGAGTAACTGTAGAGTATTTCCATAGAGCTACAAACTGTAGCCCGATCTATAGATTACATTGATTATTTAAGAATTCCCAGTTACCACTTTGAGGCTTTAAAGATTGAGTTTTAAGAGCAGGCCCAGGATTATTTTAATTATTGTATAGGTGGGAACTCTGATGTGCAGAGTTATAACACTTACACTGTCAGAACTCTCTTATAGTTTATTACACATAGTTTATTAAAACATGTAGCCCAGTTATAAACACCCCAACTCAGTAAGGTAGATAGAGATGCTCTAGAGCTTAAGCTATACTATTGGCCTTGAGCTCTCATTTGTGTCATGTGTGTGCAAATTTCTGTCTATGTGTGTACTAGTTGCCCCTGGAAGGCATATCCTTCCTTCTATTGCCAAGTTAATTAGTTAAGAAAAGTAGAAGTAGTATAATAGAGGCAAAGAAACAGAAAAGAGAAACAGCTGCGGAAAAAGAGGAAGTCCCTAGTGAGCTGCAGTGTTTCTAACCAGCACCAAATTCTGACCAAGAGATTAATTGGATTTTAATTTAGATTATGATAAAAAAATTAGTTCCTATCCCGGGTAGGGAGGTTGGTCCTATTCACCTTTTGTGGTCCCATCTGGAGTGCGAATCTGTAGCCTGATCTAAAGATTATATCGATTGCTTAAGAAGTCCCAGTTATTACTTTGAGAGTTGAGAGATCCTTGTTTTAAGATCAGGCCCAGTATTATTAAAGAATTATATAGTTGGGAACCCTGATATGCACAGTTATAACACTTACGCTATAGGAACTTTCCTATAATTACAAGTAGTTTATTAATACACATAGCACAGTCACAAACACCCCAGTTCAGTAAGGTAGATAGACAGATACTCTAGAACATACATCTGCACGTCCATATAATTACACCATGCCTTGTAGAAAAACCTGAAATCTTTTTCTTCTTTTTCATCACCAGCACCTTCCCACTCATCGCCAGTGGCCATTGTTTTGGCACCTTTTAAGGTCTCTCCAACTGCCCCAAAGCTGGGATGTAACTTTTATCATATGATATGTTGACTCCACTATATTTGACGCATATTCGGTAAGAGATATTTTCCTTTTCCTCATTTTTATTTCCTCACATTACAAAGGTTAGAGTATCCTTTTCCTATAGGTTAGTATATCAGTAATTTTAACTTATTATCATATATGTTAATTTATTACCATGGGCCGCTTGGGGTTAGGTATCTGTGGATATAGCTCATGTACCTGTTATGTACGTCAGTTCTTTACCATGATACTCTTGTGTTTGTATCATGTACCTGTGGTTAGAAATTCTTTTTAAACACTCTATTTTCAGCTTCCCAATACTTGGGGATTTCTGGTGGGCCATTTATCTGTTCAAATTTTGTAGGCCTTATGTCTTATGCTAACTTCCAGAAACTAATGTCTTACTTTATATAGGCCTGAAGGTTCCTTGCATTACTGCTGGATATAATGGAAAGCAGTGAATATAATAAAGGCAAGCTAGCCCAATGGGCTACAAAACTTCCTCTTTTTAGACCAATCAGCCTCTTCTGACCACCTGGGTGTCATGATCAGTTAAGTCTGGATCTCACTCCAGGTGCAGTCAGATAACATAATTGGCCTCTCAGGCCCTCATGAACCAATTCAGGGCCTGTATGGATACATGCCCCATCTCACAGTGTATCTCCTTTGACTTTGATTCTATGCTGATTTACACCCACTGTAGTTAAACGAAGGTAAGTGAGATCAGAATCAAGTTCTAGATCTCTAATATTGGAGTTGTGGGTATCCATCACCTTAAAGGATTAGGCCCATATATTACCCCTTTCAGTATTACACACAGGTAAATATGACTTAATTGATTTCTGTGTGACCTAGACCTAATTTATTTCACAACACTTCTATTTTAAACCAGATGTTTCCCATGCAGCATAGCCAACACCCCCATCACCACCTGAGAAATCATCTAAGAAATCAAATCAGGTGGAAAACCCACACCCCTGAGCGAAGTAGTTATTCCAACATAAGTTTATAGTGTAGACCAGGCCTCAGAAAGCAAAGGGACTACTTTTTCCATACATTTGGAAAGTGCTACTTTAAAAAAGAAAAGAAAAAGAGAAATAATGTCTCGGGGCCAGGAGCTTCCCTCTGCATTGTGACATTCAGGAGAGAAAAGAAGTGATAAAAATGAATTAAACACATTTTAAAACAGTGGAATTAAACACATTTTAAAAATTCAAAAAAGTCTTCATGGAATTGAATTGTATGTTCCTAGCTAACTCTAGTAGACATTGCTAAGGTACAGTGATACAGCCATAACACTGGAGGTGAGGTAACAATGGTGTAAGGATTCACAGCTTGTTTGAGGATCCACATGGATTGGACCCGTGTTCTGTTGGCTCCCTGGCCTGATGTTACTGGCCACATCCCATATCCCCTCTGAGAGACTGCTATCCTTATTTTATTTTATCCTTGATGAGCAAAGGATTCATTTTTCCTGGAGATATATTATGTATTTGAATCTGGTTAAGCCCAGGAAAATAACAGAAGAGAGAGAAATCATTGTGTACGATATCAAAACTCACTAATGGGCCATATTTTCACCTGGCAAAAATCAGCATAGTTCCATTTACTTTAACAGAACCACACTAATTTATGAATGTTGTGGATATGCTTGAAAATCTCAAGAGAAACTCATACCATCTACAATAACAAATATTGCCAAAGCTTGATATTTATCTCACTGCTATGGTCTCTGAAGAGATTTTTTACTAATAGGTAAATCTCAGTTCTAGAGCCATAGACCTCTTTTGCTACTACTGTAGTTTCTGGGGAATTGTCCAACAAGACAAGATGTCACAAACTTTGTCTAGACCAGACAGTGATGGATGTGGCATAAGCTCTGAGGCACAGCGTAGAAGTGGTTACATGGAAAAGGAAGACAGTACTTAGCTGGCTTTCCCTCCTGTGTTTGCCTTCCTCCCACACACCTCTTTTACCATGGGTTCTTTGCAAATGAGGACCACTACAGCTTAGCACTGGCCAGCGGAAGCAGATGAAAAAAGAAAGACATTTTCAAATCAATGAGCATTAGGCACCTACATACCTTTGAGGGTCTGGATCTAAGTAACCCAGAGCACAAGTTCCTTTGAAAGTCAATCCCATTCAGGTCCCCCAAAAAGATTTTGAAAATCCATCTTGTGCTATTAAGTGTAAAAAAATAAGGAATCAGAGCCAGATCTTCAGCCAGTGTGGGTTGGTAATTAACACTGGCTCAGGATCATGCCTTCATTTTCAAGTTAATGTGGTTCTGCATGTTCACATGCATTTAATTGTAATGAAAAGCATTTTACTCCTATGATTCATATGATGTACTGCACCAATTCATGGGTGCCAAACATCTTTACATAAAAGATATCACACGGCATATACCGAATGCTATCAGAAACTCATAAGTGTGAAGAGTTAAATTGTTCTTTTCAATCTTAAAAATAACCTCAGCAATTTAATAAACCATATCCAGGAAGGCAAACCTTATTATGTCACCATTACACATTAAAATAAGTCTAAAGTCTTGCCAAAGAGTTCAAAATGTGCCCTTTTTTGTTAGGGGATACTTTAAATCATTTCACAAGGTTTTATTCCCTGGAATACAAGAATTTAACTCAAGAGCTCAAGCTGCGAAGAGCAATTGTTATAGCTGAAAGTATTTGTTTCAAAGCACTGTGGAAGTAAATGAATGTGTCATTTTGTGCTAATGTGATAGGCAGCTACTCTGCCTTGTCAGAACAAGCAAAGTCCTGTAAGCTTTATCCCATTGCCACAGGCACTTGGGCACCTTTCTGAAAATCAATCACAGATTGGTGTGAAGAAGAGCAGAGCTGAAACAATGGCACCAGAGTAGAGGACTCTTAATGAAAGCCATTTGCTAGTCCACACCTAGGCTGTCTAGACAGCACCTCCTGTGCTTTGATCACTGATAAAACATTCTAAATGTTACCAGTGCCCTTTTTGTTTACAGGCAATCAGTGGGCCTCTGGCCCTTGCCTCTATTTCAAAGCAGCACTTTTCATCTGAATGCAATCAAATCACAAGGAAGAAAGTGATGGCCATTTTGTATATGGGATGCTTATTTTCCTGTGATTTATATAACTCCAAATTAAGAGAGAAAACAAAAAGCAATTGCAAATGTACATGTTATAAATGTTTCTAATTAGGGTTGTCCTTTTAATCAATTTGAAAGCAGATATAGACACTGTTTGAAGTAGAACAAGTAAAATTAGCTTTGGTTTCAGTGCGACTTGCATTATCAAACCAGCAGCACATTTTTTCAGTATAATGCAGTACAATGATTTATTATGAATCATCCAAAGTTTTTAGAATGTCTTTTATTCCCCTTTGCAGATCCACAAACATTTGGAGGCTGCTTTTCATTTGCATTTGAACTGTATTTGATGAGACAATTCACATGGCATTTTCTACTATGGCCACAATCACCACTTCTGGAAACCCCATGTAAATGTCCATTAAATATGAATTTTACCTATGGATTTGCCATAAGATTTGGCCATGGGAAAAACATGCTCATGGGAACTCAAACCTTTGTGAATTGCAGGGCCCAGCTTCACACAGCTGCTGAGCTCAATGCAGGAATAACGGGATGAAATTATGTGGACTGTGTTATATGATGGTGATCTAATTGTCCCTTCTAACCTTACTCCTATGAATAAGCTCTAGTTCTGACCCTCTGAAGTTCTAACAGAGGGAAAGAAAAATAAGAATCTTATATAAGATTTTAATGAATCTTGAATGTATTAATACATGATCAAGTTCTCAATGATGGGTGATGATAAAACAACCATCACTGAGCATATCCTGACATTGGTGCTCTTGGGCCCAGAGTCAGACTAGGGCTCAATGAAACACACAAAAAAGTGTTCACAGGTAATTTCTCAAAAATGCTTTCCATTTCCTGACCAGGAGGAGAATCAGCTGGGTGCTACATTTTTTAAACTAAGTATTTGCATGGTGGCCATCAGGCCTGGGGACTTTCTGCCTTGCACTGATTTAATGACTTGACATTTATGTGGAGGCCATATTTTTTTTAATTTGGGAGGGCAGCTCTGTCCTGCTTAAAGAACTTGATCTGGGATAGAGTGAGTTCATATCCTGAGAAATATTATTGAATATTATGGCAAGAAATAAAAATTACAGTCAGACAATTACTAAATTTCTTCTGTTTTTCTCAATGGAACTTAGTGCTGTAATACTCCAGCAGTACACTGGATACCTCCAGCTTCTGGATTAGTAAATATATCATTGCTAGGGCTTAGCCCATGTGATTACAGGTGTACAGCATCAACAATCAGCAGACAACATAACCAGTTACAATAATGTGCTGAAACCTTCACAGTTTAATCCGTATACAAATTAGGATTGGTCAAATAGTTTCAAAGGTGAAAATTTCATATTTTGCCAAACAGGAAGAGGAAAAAGGTCAAACATTTTGCAAAAGTCCCCCCCCCCTTTTTTTTAAACCAGCAGTAGCAAAAAAGTAACATGAAAATACTAACCTAAATTCAAAGATGAGCTTATGTCGATAAAAATTATGGATTTTCCACATCCCAAGTGACGCAGTTACACTGACTGAACTCCCAGGGTAGGCAGTGTAATATCAACAGGAGGGCTTCTCTCGTTGACACTGCTACTACCTCTCAGGGAGGTGGAATACATATGCTGACAGGAGCAGCTCTCCCACTGGCGTAGGTAGCATCTTCACTAAGTGCCACTGTGGCACAGTGCAGTGCAGTGCTGGAAGTGTAGACAAGTGCTAAGTGATTTTAGGAAAATGCAGAAGCTGACGATGTAATTTACATTTTTTTCTGGTTGCCTGAAGTGTGAATGTTTTGCCAGTGTAGACACTGTAGTCTCCCTCTAAACTTAATACTTTCTTAGATTCCTAGGCCAAGTTCAGAGGTGAAGCTTCAGGTAGATCTCCTTATAATAAGTTAGATTTTTGCTACATTGAACTTCTTCAGCATTACACATACCCACACTACCAAAGTGTATTTGTTATATGCTCAGAGGCCAGAAATAGCACCCATCCTACTTCAATCTATCCCTTCTACTGCCTCCGCTGTGTGTAAATTACACTGACTCACATTCCCTTAAACATCGGTATAGTGAGTGGGTGTAGTCCAAAGGAAATCTAAAGGAGCAGAAAGTCGGTTAAATTAGAACAAAGGTCCTAATACCATCTCTGAATTAGGCTCAATTTTTATAGATTTTGTTTCTCTGGTAGGAATTCAAGTGTACATTGGACAATGCTTAACTGCAGAAGCAAAGAATGTCCTACCCTTGCCTCCATTTGCAAGGTAGTTACCTAAATTTCATCTATTTCAGAAGTCAGGATCATGGCCAACCTTTTTTGTCTCATCTATAATCTCCTAAAAACCTAGATGTGTGCGCTATTAGTTCTTTTTTGCTTCTTTCCAATGAGAGAATGAATCTGCTTAATTAATTTTGGTCAAGCCCTCAAGTTCCCACTTTAAGTAAGGAAGAGACAGAAATAATTTGCCTCTGATCACTGCATTTAACTCTGAGTAAGACCTGAAGAACTCTGTGTAAGCTTCAAAGGTTGTCTCTTTCTTCAATAGAAGTTGGTCCAATAAAAGATATTACCTCACCCACCTTGTCTCGCTAATATCCTTTGACCGACATGGCTGCAACACATACATACTGCACTTAATGTATTCCTTGGAGGCTGAATCTTCTCTAGAGGATACAGTTAAAATATTCCAATCTTTTGTCTGGTTAGGGGTAAAACTACAGCATATATCTGCCCCACAGAACTGCATTGCCCATCCTCTCCCTATAATGAACTCTTTAAACTAGTCAAGATTATCATATGGCTATAGTAGAAGTGACAATATTTGTGGTTTTCCAATAAATTCATGACAAAGCATTTAAATATCCAAATATCTTATCTCAGGAATTGGAAAAGTGAAAGAAAAAAGTTAAAATAAATCTAACCAACCACACAACTGATGAAGAACAAAGGCTTGGTCTATACTGACAGTGCAGATCAATGGAATGCATCTTCCGTCAACCACATAAAGTATGTGTCTCCACTGACATATCAGTTCCGCTGACCTAAATCTCAGTAAAATTCAACTTAATAAAACCAACTCTGCAAGTGGTGTAGCACTGAAGTCGAATTGTATGGGTCGAATGAGCGTCAGTGTAGGCACAGTGCAACATAAATCAACGTCATTGGCCTCCGGGAGGTATCCCATAATGCTCTGTTGTGACTGCTCTAGACATTCACACTCTGCTGTACTGTGGCAATGTACACAGGAGACAATCCTGCCGCTGAAGCCCTGGGAAATTTTGAATTTTCATTTCCTGTTTTGTCAGCATGGAGAGAGCTTTGTAGCTGAACTGCTCATGGTGATTGCACACCCCAAATGCATTCCAGCCTGGAGTCGAACTGAGGTTTTGGATATCATCAGCCTGTGGTGTGAAGAGTCTGTTCTGGCTCAACTGTGAGCCAGCAAAAAAAAATTGGATATCTATGAGAAGATATTGCATAGTATGGTGGAGAAGGGCCACAACAGGGACACGCAGCAATGCCATGTTAAAATCAAAGAGCTGAGGCAGGCATATCAGAAAACTACAGAGGTGAGCAGTCATTCTGGCTCTTCATCAAAGATATGCTGCTTTTAAGAGGAGCTGCATACAATTTTTGGCAGTGACCCTATCACTGTACCACCATGCAGCATAGATACCTCTGTAAAATCCCAGTCCAGGATGAATGAGGAAGATTCTGTGGATGAGGAGAAGGACGATGAGGAAAACAGGGGGCAGGCATTCAGCATATCCATTTTCCTTGAGAGCCAGGACCTGTTTGTTACCCCAGAGCAGCCAAGCTGGATGCAGGACAGTGTGACTGATCGATATGTTGGGGAATCCACGTCTGATGAGTGTGTATAGCAAATCGTGTTTCTCTGCTTATAGCCCTAGTCCAGCTTCTTATTTCTGCAAAAAAAAAAAAAAGGATTCTGTGTGATTGTGGGGATGGGTTTCCTGGGTGTTGGTCCACTTAAGCAGACGGTTACCCCCGGAACAGACTATTTATGTGCACAGGGATGCTCTGAGAAGCCTCCACAGATATCTCCAGAAAACTTTAATGTAGGTACTCTGCAATCCTTTGCAGAAGGTTTCTGGGGAGGGTAGCCTTATTTCTTCCACCATGGTAGGACACTTTTTCTTGCCACTTTGCTATTAAATGAGCAGGCATCATTGCAGAATACAGCATAGCAGCATAATGCCCAGGCCTGTACCCAGATGCTTACAGAAAATCTTTCCTTTCCACCTGTGTTACCCTCAGGAGACTGATATCACACATGGTCACCTAGGAAAGATGGCACAAGTTTACAGTATCTGACCAAGATAGTCACCACATGTTATTCCCCTACCATCGACAGTGTCCTGGGCTCCAACACAGAAAATTCCTAGCTCTGACATTCTTGTGATGGGTGTTAGGGTTCCGGGAACGGGTGCCTCTGATTTTTCTAGCGACACTTCACCCCCACCCTCCTCCAATCCCTTTGGAGTACCTCCTTCCAAACCAGTCTTTGGGATAGTAAAGACTCCTGGTCCTCAGTTAAGTGTGGCTTGGGGAATTTAGTGCTACAGAAACTTCCCTATAACGGATGCAAGAGCCTCTTACTTACCATGGCTGGAATGGTACTCCAACTCATGCAATAGGTACAGATTGGTATGCAGATCTGGTGTTGCCTTGTGAATATGAAGGGGAGTTCTTTTTACATTGTAACATAGCTGATCTCATGGATGAAAAGCAAAACAATGGAAACTTTTTGATTTGCTTGCCTTGCAGTGAACAGCTCGGCCTTTACCCCAGCTTCTTCTCCTGCAGAGTGCCTTTCCCAGATTAGAAGGAGAAAAAACCAAAAACTCAGAATGACATGTTCAACGAACTAATGAATGCCTCTGCGGCTGCTGATGCAGGGCTCAGAGCCTGGAGGATGACATTGTCAGAAAAACTGAACATGGACATGGAAAACAGAAAATCAGCCCAGGAGCAGGAGCGTACTATGCGAGAGGAGATGTTGCATATTATGAGGGATCAGTCTGACATGCTGAGGCATCTGGAAGAGCTCCAGGAAGGACAGCAGCAGGACATACTCACTCTGCAGCCCCTGTAAAATGCTCAGCTAACAAGCTCTTTTCCATTCCCCACACCCAAGCACTCTAGGAGAAGATTGAGCAGGGTGCAGTATGTGCTGCACTCCACACTTTGTTCTGGATCGCCTAACAGCCTTATGAGAATGTTAAATTATCTTCCTTTCCCCCCACTGTAATGGATCACCAATAAAACTTTACTGCTTTAAAAAACAGTACTCTTTATTCATTGAGAGCTCGGGGATTGTCGGGGTGGGGTGGGGTGGAAGAGGGGGAAGGGAATGATGGTGCGAGGGTGGGGGATGGGAAGGGAAGGCACAGCACTGATGGAGACGTACATTATGGTGGTTCATTGCAAAAATGGGTTTTCAATGCTTCCCTGAGGCACAGCACTCCACAGTTGGCTCTCAGCGTTGCAGTGGTATCTGGCTGCTCCAAATTTGCAGCCAGCCTATCAGCCTTCACGACTCAACCCAGCAGGAACCTTTTCCCCTTTGTGTCAGACTCATTATGGAACGCACAGCAGGTAGAGATAACAGTTGGGATGTTCATTCACTGAGGTCAGATGGAGCAAACTGCGCCATCGTGCCTTTAAATGGCCAAATGCACATTCCACCACCATTCTGCACTTGCAGAGCCTATTACTGAAATGCTTCTTCTTGTTGTCCAGTTGCCCAGTGTTGGGCATTCATTAGCCAGGGGAACAAGGGGTAGGCAGGATCCCCCAGGATCACTATTGGCATTTCAACATTGCCAATATTTACTTTTTGGTCTGGGAAGAAAGTGCCCTCCTGCATCTTTTTTAACAGACCTGAGTTCCTAAAGATGTGTGCATCATGCACCTTTCCAGACCACCCCACAGTGATATCAGTAAAGCATCCCTTGTGATCTACAAGGGCCTGCAACACCATTGAGAAGTATCCTTTTCGGTTTATGCAGTCGGTCTCCAGCCCCCTTTGGCAATGGCGTGCACGCGACACAGATGGGTTTGGAAAAATGGAGTGAAAAAATGTTCGTCTGTTTGTTTTGGACAAGAGGGGCGGGGGGAGGGAGCATGTTGCATCATGGGAGAACAACAACCTTCCCAAAAGGCACTGTGGGTAGTGTGGGATAGCTACCCATGGTGCACTGCTTTGATTATCAGTGCAAGCACAGCTAGTGGGGACTCACACCCCTGACACAATGCACATGGTGTGATCACTGTCCTCTGACTTCATAAGTTTGGTGGGTGAAAGTTAACTGAAATTAAATCAACTTCACTCCACAGTGTAGACATACCCAGAGAAACTAAATCTCTTTCAAAGGGGTGTAGAACATCATTCGTCTGCTAGGCTTAACTTGTGCTACTTATCCAAATTCCCTAGAAGGGCATGGAGGTGATTTCACATCCCCACACAATATCTGCCCACTAATGAGAAGGTGTGTATGGAGAATTTCAAACAAAGTCTTTAGTTTTATTTCTAAAGCAGCATATTCATTTCATGCGAATGAAAGGAAAATCAGCCCCCAAATTTTGTTAAATGCTTAAGAATGCCAATATTTAAAGCCCTGCTTAGTCTTCCAACCTATTCCCAATCAACTGGATGTCTGAGTGATTAGACCCATTGGGGCTGATTTTCCACAGCATTATAAGTTTTACCCTGGAACAACTATTCATTTTACCAGTGTTATAGTATGGTGAAACTGGAATAATGCAGTTGAGAAAAGGGCCAACTACCTGAATGAAAAATAAAAGTAATTTTTATGTGTGGGCTCTATAGTATATGAGTATACATGTCCTGATTTTCCATTTGATTATTTTGGTGTAAATCAGAAGTAACCCCTTTGAAGCCAACAGGGTTACTCTACTCTAATCTGGTGAGCAGGGAGAGAACGGGACCCACTGGAGTTAAATCAGTGTAACTGACAAAAAAAAAAATCACATTCAAAGCATTTGCTAATATCCTCACAACTCTATTTGTTATTATTATTATTATTATTATTAAGGTCTGCTGCAAAGCACATCAGAAACAATGGAAAAACTCCCACTGACTTCAATGGGCTTTGAATCAAGCCCTTACCTATTTAAGTCTGTGTGTGTGTATATAAACATTCAGTAAAAAAAGCACATTTTTAAAAGCTACAGAAAAATAGGAGAGAGATGGATTTTTTTTTCAGATTCCACTGTAGCAATCTTTCTTCTAGGAGCAATTTAACCATTAGATCTGTCATAGGTCATTTTCAGCTCATTAGATGGTATTTTGGAAATTTCTGTAGACAGTAGGAGATATTAAGCAGTTGAAATTGGGAAGGTCAGATAGTAAGAGCACAGCCAACATCATCCCTCATCACTTGCAATGAAAAATTCTTGAATAATTCCTAACTGCCTTGAGCAGCTTTCAATGGACATATTCACTTTTGCCAATTTCCATTAACCCTGGAGGCTCACAATTGGAAGTTGTTTGGATAAGGATATGTAAAGTATTAGGTCAAGTAGTCATTTTTCTTAGTTTTGAAAGGAACCACACATCCAGCTAGAATGAGGGAAAAGGTTACATTTGAAGGATCAGAATTCTCTACTAAGGGTGCAACATGTGCTACAGTAAAACTTTGAGTTAACGTTCATGAACACATCATGCAATTACATACATGCATTCTTTGAGGCACGGCCATCTTTGTGTTCTCTGTTTGTACAATGAAGCCTTGGCCCATCACTAGGTCTCCTACTTACTACAAGAATACAAATAAATAATAATAAATAATATTCACGTATGCATTTACACAGTTTGTTCCCACTTACACGTGCATTTTATTCATGTGACTAGCTCCACTGAGTTCAACAAGACAGTCATGTTAAGCACGGCAAGCACATTACATAAGCATTTGAAGGATCAGGGCCTTTACTGGCACAAATGCTTGTCACTGCAAACATGGGATTAGATACTTTACTGGTATAAATCATCTTAGTTATAGGACTATGCCACTTTAATTCATCTGGCCCTCGGGTAGGGGAGCTGTGGCTGTACCCACTTATATCTGTGGTTGAAAGGAGGTTTTCCAAATTCAGAACAATGCCCCCAAATTGCCAATCTTTTTTCTCATTTGCTGTTTCTTTTAAAGTTATTTCATGAAGATTCAATGTCTACTTGAGAGAACTGTATCGGTATCAGTGAAAGCACCGCATCTGCTTGTCTACACAGAGAAATTGTCTGGAATGGCTACTGTAGAATAAACTATTCTGGAATTGTTATTTAAGACTAGCTCTCCCTGTGGATACTATGCTGGACTCAAAGTGACTTTATTCAGGAATAATTATTCTGCTCACAAAGTGGAGTGATTATTCCAAAATAAAATTGACTTTTATTCTGGTACAAGCTGTTCACATGGAGAGCTATCTAGAATAGTTTATTCTGCTATATTCCCTCATATAGAGAAGGCCTTAAACCAATATGGTTTAACCAGTGCAACAGTGTGAGTGAAATGAAATGAAATAAGCCCCTTTTGTACTAAAATAAAATATCCTTTGCACTGGTTTAACACTATCAATTTAAATTCACATCTTACATTATACCAGAGCATCTTTCACGTGTAGACAAGATTTTAAGGGCATAAATTAATCTACCTCATGTAGATCAAAATGATCTCCTACAACTATATTTTTGTCTTTTGTTTTCATTAGATCTTCCTCCCCTCTCCCTCTTTCCCCCCAAAAAAAGAAAAATAAACACTTTGGTAGATATTTGGAACATTAAAAAAAAAAAAGGGTAAATCAAAGGTTAATATTCTTAGTAACGTCAGACTTTGAGTAAATTCTCAGAATATGGTGTCTTTTTAAACACCCACCATTTTTATAGGCAGACTATCCAGTAAATCATAGTTATGAATAGTGTGTGTGTATATATATCAGTTATAAAGCCAATTTTCAAGGACCCTATTTTTAATAGTTGAACTTTGACTCGTGAGTAATGCAGACATCCAACATTTATGCTGCTAAAACCTTTATACCAGACAATACTGCCAAATATTTTACAACTGAATAAAATACACCACAACGCTGGTAGTGTCAGATTGTGGATCTGTGTGATAAATAAACATATCATATATGTTTCATGGTTTCCACCTGTCTTTGGTCACTAATCCATTTATTACAACATTCCAAATCTCTGAGCAGCTTCCAACAGCTGCCATTTTAAAAACATCAACCTGACAGAGAAATGTTTGTTTTTTCTCCCCGAATATGGATTTTTTTCATAAAAATTACACCTGCCCAAGGCCTAGGCTGGCCAAAATGTAGTCCTACATCAAAAACAGATTTTCTATGCATAAAAACGTCATGCATTTTGAATTTTTTACAATTCAAATCCCTGCAGAGCTAGAAAAAGGAGATTTATACAAATGGAATAAGGAGATCCTCAGTTTCTCAAAGGAACCCTGCTTTGTAGTTTACTCTAAATGGTCTCAAAATTTCGCACTTTCAAATTATTAGCTTTTATGTATAGAAAATCTATCCAGATAATTTTTTTATGGCTTTTTACTGTTGGTCTCAAGCTAACTGAAGTACTCCAAAATAATCTTAGAACAATTTCCCTGTAACATGTGGCATTTGCAGAACAGATGATGTGCCACAGCATAATTACTTTAACAGCACTAGCTTTGGATGATCTCACAACTCATTCTTAGGGATTTTAAGTTGTCTTCTGTTATTGGCCATGGTCAGAGACAGGACATTGGACCAACTAGAGCACAGTTTTGATCCAGTATGGTAATTCCTAGTTTCCTGTGATATTACGTTCCTGTATTACAGCAGTGCAATTGGCACTGTGACAAATCTCTGAGGAGAGAAAGACCGGTCCAGTGGCTGAGGATGTTAACCCTGGACTTGGGAAACCAATGTTCAATTCCTTTCTCCACCACAAACTTCACGTGTTGCCTTGGCCAAGTCACTCAGGGCATGTCTACACTGCAATCTGAAGTATGACTACAGCAAATGTAGACATAACCAAACTAACTTGAATAACAATAGCAGTGAATCTGTGGTGGTACAAGCCCTTCTGTGTATGTACTTGAGGGTCTAGACCATGCTGCCATGGCTTCATTGCTCCATGCACTTAGGGATGTCCAAACTGCAGGGCAGTGTAGACTACAGCCCTAAGTTTTCACATTGAGGAGTTATGGCACAGCATTTTGGTGTGCACTGATTGGTGTGCAACTCCCCCACGTGAAATCTGTGGGCATGAACTGTAAGGTTCTGACCACATTTATGTAAGTCTGTTTGAAGAGGACTATGGTAATGTGAGCTAAGAACCTTTTAGCTACAACACAGCACTTTGGTGCGCACTGCTATTCATATACTACCAGTCCAAACTGTGGGGCAGCATAGACATTCCCTAAGTCAACATGCCTTATTTACCCATCTGTAAAATGATGATAGGGCTGTCCTGTCTCACCAGGATGTTTTGTGGATAAATACATTAGACTGAAGCACTCAGATAGTACAGTGATGGGGGACCTTAGAGAGGTGAGGTGCAATAAATCACATGTTGCTAGGGAGCCAAGACTAGAATTTCAGTTTCAAAACCAGACTGCTAATCTTTGAGCTAAAGGAGAACTCCTTCGAGTGGCACTAGTAGCAGGATTTTGGTTTCTTTACTTTCTCTGTCAGCCAGTTGTTAAGAAGCAGCATCGCAGCAACAAACACAAGCACGTGCACACAGACTACCTTAGTGCCATTATACAAAATTCAGGAGCAAAGTCAACATACATCGCTTATGCATATAAAAATGTCAAATACAACAAATTAATATATTTTACTTAATACTTGGTTATCTAGAAGACTTGGTACTAACAATACCAAATGTAATGGACAATTTTTTAAAAAATGCATTCTTTCCATTGATTTTATTTCCCACTCCAGGCAAATCATGTCTGAACTAAAACATTTTTGTTGTATAATGTAACAAAAGCTTTCATTGTTGGGGGAACTTAATTAAAACCTGATAAAAATCAAGAAAATATTTCTTACATTTTTTCAAAATGGAACAAAAATGTGCCTGCAATTGTGGGCTGAAAAGGAGCTGTCTTTCTGTTTGTTAAAGAAGGACTAAAGGTGTATTGTGCAGGCTTATCTCTATCTGCCCCTTTGGTCATATAATCCTGTTAAAAACTGGGACGCCGATTCAAGTTGAGGCCTTTCCAACAAAACCTCACTATCTTACACATGATACTGCCCGTATTTTACCATGGCCCCTTGTTATGGTTTATGGGTGTACGCTTCTATTACGTAAACTGCTGGAGAGATCATACCGTTTGAGCATGAAAAAATGACATCATGCTCAGGGAAGGGGGAAAGAAGACTACAGGAAAACTGGCCCCTTATGACAGTCACTTGCACAAAATATGTACCCACAGGATATTTAAGGAAGACCAAAAAAATGGCAATATACGTAATGCACCAATAACTTTCCAAGGTGTTATAAAGCAATGAAATAGATAGGAAGCCGCAAATACTAATCTGTTCCCATAGAGCTACAACACAAATCTTATAGACAAGTTCAGAAAGACCATGATAACATGCCTGAAGTGACCGTCATGGATTCTGAAGTTACTTGTTTTACACTTTTCTACTCCATGACTTCTGAGTATTTGATACAATGAGACTTTGCTCACAGCTGTAATACACATAACCCTGCATTCCAAAGTATTACAGTTCCAGTGCTTAGGCAGAGAAACAGGTTAACAATGAATTGGTCCAACGGTTTATTTGTCCCTACCTTTGTAACAAGAGGCAGACAAGGAAAATGGAGTGGCTTTTATTTAAATGGTGGCATACACAAAACAATTTCTCGTTAATTAATTCTGTCTTTGGTGACAGTTTCCCTGGGGATCGTGTAACCTGAACAGGATATCACAATTACAAGGTTCTTTGCTTTTCTAAGCTTGTCAGCATTTGACATGAAGAATTTCTCAAAGAGACATCTCTGCACAGCAAATCCTTTAGCAGTTCTTCCACAATTGCTTTATTCTTTAACACTGTCTTCTAGATTTACAATAGGCAAGACTGTCTCTTTCCCTACACACCTGCATAGAGAAGTAAGAGTCCCAAAGGTCTATCTTAGACACTTACAAGATCCCCATTACCATAGTATCTGAGTGTCTCCCAATCTTGAATGTATTTATCCTCATCACCCCTGTGAGTTAGGGGAGTGCTATTATGCCTATTATACAGATGGGGAACTGAGGCCCAGAGAAGCTAAGGGTCAGGTGTTTAAGGTACTTAGGCAGCTAAAGATGCAGTTAGTGTCTCTTTAAAAATCTGGCCTGAAGTGACTTGCCCAATGTCACACAGGAAGTCAATAACAAAACAGGGACTAGAATCAGGTCTCCATAGTCTTAGACACATGTTCTAACCACTGGACTATCTTTCCCCAGTACTTTAGTCCCCTGCGAGGGCTACCTATTTCACTGATGGGAGCGCAGGCCGCATGGGGGCCGTTTGCTCCCCATCCCACACGGGTTGGCAGACAAAGGTAGAGAATGGGTAGAGTCTTGGTTCTCCCCAGCCCCAATATGCTGTTCAGCAGAGATGAGCCATCATGGAAGGCCAGAAGAGATCATCCATCTGCTAGTAACCTGGAGCAAGGGTGAAGTCAGGAATGAATTGTGACTGAGCCACAATTGTCTCCCAGGTTTGCTCATTGCGTGGTGGAGCTATGCCCAGTCCCATACAGAGGGAAGATGTAAAAATGCAGTCTAGCCCACTATTTGGGCATGACCCTGACAGGTGGGGAGAGCCTACTGTGAGTTGCCTGCCATTGGCCCAGCTAGCCATATTGGGAATTGAGGTGTTGGGCACCCAAAAATGGGACTGGACCCTAAATCCACAAAAAAAGATTTGGGAGATAGACAGGCCATATAAATTAGTCTACAAAAAATCAACATGCACTGGTGCTAAGTACATTGCATAGCTTTTGTGAAATACCCTTGGATTTCCCACAAGATTTTGTGATGAACCATGGCATCATAAGCCATATTTCATATAATAAAACAACGGCTTGTGAGCATTAAATCAGTATACAGTGCACTGCTCATCTCACAACATCGGTGGGGAAAATAACAGCACTGTAGAGCATTTCCCTTCAAACCTCAAAATCAACTCTACCTGTTGAAAGCTGTAATACACATCACTGCTGGGCACCATTTTGTCATTATGCAAGCACAAGCAAGCAATGCTTTGTGATCTCTTCTGGGCCACCAAAGATTCTAATCTGTGCCCAAAGAATATGTTGTGGCAGTATGTCCACAATTAATTACTTCTGGAAAAGTTGCTATGACAGTCAGGTAGTTCAGCTTCAAAGGAAAGTGCACCAACAAGATGCTAAAGAGGAAGATCTATTTATATGTGCCATTATGTCTTTAGTTATGCTAACCACAGACTTTCTTATACTTACTATGCAAGAGAATGAATTGTTACCCTTAAGAAACTGGAACTATATTAAAGAAGGCATTTCATATTTCTGCAGTGACGTATGTTTTCATTTGTAAAAATGGGATAAGATTGGCTCAAACCCTTTAATGTTCCATACAATCTATATTAAATTAGGATTTCTCATTTGTATTTTGGTAGCACCTAGGCACTACAGTCATGGATCAAGGCACGATATGTTGTATAAACAAATAAAGAATGCAATCCCTCTCTCAAAGGGTACAGGTGTCAAACAGGACATCACAGATTGGGCAGATTTGGTAGCCTACCAAGAATGCACAGATCTTTCAGAGATTATCAAGGCGACTTGGTCTCCAATCATTTTAACTGGATGTGGGAGTGGCGTGGAGATCATTTCACTGAAAACTCATTCTGTATTTCTGCAGAAACATCCCCTATCAAATGAGAGAGTCCCTGGACAGATCTTCCTTGCTGCTAAATAATTTCACCTACTTTTATTTGAAGGCAAAACAGTCTGATTATATATTGTCTCTACCTTAGAGTTTTATATGTCATCTTTCACCATAATGTTGGAGTGCCTGCCACATAAAATCATCAGCTATAACAAAGTTCCTAGTGGACTTAATGGAGTCTCTGGCACATCATCTTGTACGGAGTCAGAACTCTGCGTGGAGTAGGGTTTTTTGTTTGTTTTTGGGGGAGGCAGGCTTTTGTGGAGAGGCTCTCTCAAAGAGGAAGGCTTTTCAACCTTGCCTAAAGACAGTTAGACTCTGGATTCTCTGGAAGACTGGTCAATAGCTATGTCTTCTAATGTTAGAATATTTCCCCTCAGCTCTCATATGCTTTGTCCTGGACTTCGTGACCCATGTTGTCCCAAAGGAATGCAGCTGTGGCAATGGTGGATAGATCTAAATTCAATCTTTGATGTAGCTAGGCCTCAATCCATTAATTGATCTCTAGTAGGAGAAAAGAGGTGGCAACACACCCACTTCTATTTCTTTCCACGTAGGTATTGATTAATAGTAATATTCCATTCTACTGCGGAAATTGCTTTTTTTAAAAACAATCAGAAAATCTCAATACAAAATATTTTAATAGATACTTTCTCCTGGAAATACTTCAAGTAAAAAATTCCTTTGGACATCCTGGTTTATTTGCTTATAGTTCAAAACGCTGTAAAGCCCCATTGTGCAATGAGCTCCATGTAAGAAGGTCCCTGTGCACAGCGCCTGGAGCCAAAGTAAACCCCACGCAGTGAAGATATCCAACCGGTTCGGATCGGTTCGCGCGAACCGGTTCTTAAAATAGAAAAAATGCAGCGAACCGGTTCTTAGCGCCGGGAGATTCAATGAAAAGGCGGAGCAGCAAACCGGTTGTTAGCGGCGGGAGAGTCAATTTCCCGGCGGCGAGTGTCTCCCACGATTCTCCCTGCCGCCGAAATTGACCAGGGAGAGTCAATTTCACAGCGGAGGGTACTCTGTAGTTCTGGGTGTGTGTGGGGTGCTGTGTGCATGATGTTTAAGAACCTATTCAGAATAGGTTCTTAAATATCACCTGCCTTCATAGAACTGGTTATTGGAAATTTGGGATATCATCACTGACCCCACGCATGTATGGATTTGGAACTTAGTTTCCTTCCAGCTTCCTAAGGTTTAAAGACTGCAAAAAAGATCTTGATGTGCAATGGAAGCTGGTAATAATTAAAAAAGGGTAGGTAAAGATGGCATGAAAAGGTCAGATTACAACAGCAGATATAGATTATTCTGTACTGACTCAAAATAAGGTAGGAAGAACCTATCCTGAATAGCCCCCAAAGTTGATGGCTAAGGAATAGGTAAGCGAGGATATGTGTGCACATTTCTCAGTTTCTCTCTAGTGTCCTGTTGAAGGGTGGTGTCTTATGAACACTGTTCTAATCACTCATCAGGTTTTTTTGTAAAACACTTTTCTCACTTCTAAAAAAGTATTTTCCTTATGATTGTTTCTTTCCCCAACACTAATTCAGGCTGCAGATAGCATGCGCAAACCTCTCATCTCAATTTGTCCATTTCTAACTTACAAATTATTCTTTACCTGTTCCTCTTGATAAAGAAACTGATTACCAAATTCCCATCCCGCATACTATTTAGGCTGTAGTCCTGAAAACCTTTACCTATGGGTATAAAAATTTCACTTGAAGTCAGTGAGACTATTTATGTAAACAAGGATTTATGGGATTGTGCTCTTATATTTGCAAATTGCAATGAAACCCCTCTGCCCACTTCCCACTTTCACTAGATGTAGCAATGAACTAGTACGGTACTATAACTTTACAATTCCACCTGTTGTGTAGGAAAAAGAGTCCCTTTTATAGGAACGCCATGAATGTTAATTAATGCAATTCACCACACAGGGCAGAAAATCCTCTGAAGGATAGGTGGAATTTTAAATTTCCAGGGCTGTACCTATATTTGCATACATGTATCAACAGGGGGGAGGGGGTGGTTTAGAGTGAGACTTCTTTGTGGACATAAATCTCCATGATACATGTTAGAATTTAGTACCTAGATAGGGAACATGGTGATGTGATTGTGGGATAAAGGTTGATGCTCATGACATTGGGATGGTTAAGTCTATGGTACTTATGCAGGGAGGGGATTTTCAAAAGGCACAAATGACAGTTAAGTGCCCATCTCACACTGACTTTTGATGACAGCTGGGTGCCTTGCTACCATTTTTGCCTGTGAAAAATCACCTGCTGTGTTCATACGCTATGCCCATCACAATAGCATTTGGGCACCTGGGCCTAAATTTGAAAGAGTGACTAGAGTTTTTGGGTGCCTCAAAATTTTGTGTGATTCATCTTTAAGATATGATTGCTTTTTGAAAAATCAGGTTCCCCTTAAGGTCATGCCACAAAAAAGGAAGTCTCTCAAAATCATGAGTCACTTTTGGAAATATAAGCCCTAAGTTCTAACACAAGAAAGCTGATTTTAAAGCCTTCAACTTGATTGTGCAGGGTTGGGAAGTTTAGAAATATTTCCAAGTGGATACATTCATTAAAAGACAGCCACATCACAACCATTATCAGTGTATGTTTCTCTCTGGTAACTTTAAGGACTCTGTAGTGGTCCCTCACTAAAGGGAGGAGGGAGGTCACTCTGCCTCGCTACAGGCAGAAAGGAGGCAACAGTCTAGAGGAGAAGCTCTGGCCGTCTGGGCAGGGCAGAGCACAAGCAGTCTTTAGCTCTCAGCCTCCTGGGAGGCTGTCTGACACTGTCTAATATGGGGGAGCTCTTGCTTCTGGGTGGGGTAGAACAGTGGGTGGCTAAGACAGCTGACAAACACACTCTGGGGCTCTGCCCCTCTCCCTGGGACAAGACACAATTATAGCCCAGGCCTTCTGGCCAAGGGGGAATCAGCCACCACCCCAAGGTGGGTTTGGCAGCAGAGGAATAGGAGGACCCAGGCCCATTCTACTTCACCAGGTCACAGTTCAAGGCCTTAACAGTGGCAGATGGTTTTACCACTGTGTCAGTGGGGATCCAAAACATGCTGGCTAGCTCTCCAGGAGCAAAATCAGACAAAAGTCTGGTTTCTCTGGGCTACTTCCTACCTTAGTCCAGGTGCAGGGCTCCAAGTCCAAAGGTCCTCCATCTCCTTGGAGTACACAGCTGATGGCAGTCCTGGCAACTCCTCTCCAGGGTCAGTCTCCTCTGGGGGCAGGGCACTGCAAAACATATTTTTGGCTCCAGAGTTCTGCATGTGACTCCTTCCCTGGCTTCAGCCCAACTGAGCTGCCGGGCCTGCCTTTTATACTTCCTGCCACACCCCTCTGCTTCTGGCATGGAGCGGTGGGGCTGCTTTGGCTCTGTCCACCACAGGGAATGTAGTGGTCCCTCGCTCTCCAGTTCGAAGGGAGGTCAGCCACTCTGTCTCACTAGAGACTCCTTCCAAAATTATGTGGTCTTCATATAAAGTTCAAGCCTTCCTGCAAAATTTTCTGACCACAGTACAGTAGAACCTTAGAGTTATGAACACTTGGGGATAGAGGTTGTTCGTAACTCTGAAATGTTCGTAACTCTGAACAAAACATTATGGTTGTTCTTTCAAAAGTTTACAACTGAACATTGACTTAATACATATTTTAAACTTTGCTATGCAGAAGAAAAATGCTGATTTTAATCATCTTAATTTAAATGAAACAAGCAAAGAAACAGTTTCCTCACCTTGTCAAATCTACTTTTTAAACTTTCCATTTAGTGTTTTAGTGGTTTATATTTAACAGTGCTGTTAAACACAGTATATGGAGTTTTGTTTTTTCCTCTGCTGCTGCTTGATTGTATATTTCCAGTTCCAAATGAGGTGTGTGGTTGACTGATCAGTTCATAACTCTCATGTCCATAACTCTGAGGTTCCACTGTATTCATAATGTTAATGATCAATATTACTAACATGGACTATAGTTGCAGCTATCAACTTAACCAGAGAATTTTGTCCAATGGAAAAAAGAAATCAATATAGTTTATGAGTGCATGTCTTAATAGCCAAAGGGCAGCAACTAATATTGTCATGAAAGACATTCTGGCCTTTATTAATTTATGTTTTGCCTCTTAAAGAAAAATCTTTGTGAGCAATAATCATAAGGGAACACCTCTATGCTCATTTGCTTTTCAAATATGTCTAAATTATTCAGTTTGTCTAATGAATTTATCTTGTACAAAGATCTTAGATATTGGTCCTTGCCCTGCAGCCCTTACTCAGGCATATTCAATGTCTTCGATGCCAGTTTAGAGTGAGCGAGAATTCACATTGCCTGTAGGCAGATTTCTAAAAGTTAACTGCTGAGGTAAATCTGTGTCTTGGTTGGAAGTGCACAAACTAGCTGAAAATAATGTAGGTACTTAGTTTTAAAGAGTTACTCTTCAGTGTCTCAGATCACTTGCATACTGACCTTTAGAACACATCTTATTTTCAGTCCCATTTATAGGATTTAGATGCTCACTTCCTACTGAAAGCAAAGCAAATTGAGCATCCAAATCTACTAAATAGATTTGTAATTCTCAGCCTCTGTCAACAGAATTTGGAAGTCCTACCATAGTGATGATAGCTAGAGATGTCAAAATGTATCTACTTGATCACTTTCTTATTTTTCTTTAGATATTATATCAAGAATACTGTGTGTCACCTAGTGGGCTGAATATTCATCCATTTCCTCTACTTGAAACCTGGTCCAATCCCACTTGGTTTATATAATCTGAAGAGATCACACTCTGAGGTGGCATACCTTCAGATATAATTTTCTGTGGCCAATATTTTCAAAAGTGACTAGTGATCTGGATACCCAAATGAGACACCCTACAGGGACCTGATCTTCAGATGGTGGGCAGCCGGCATTTTCTGAAAACCTTTTAAGGTGTCTCAGGTTGGGCACCCAAAAACTGAGGAACCCCAAATTCCTAGTAGCTTTTGAAAATCTCAACCACTATATTGTTTTCTATTTACACTCGTACTCTATCACATAGATGACCAACGACTGATTCAGCTGTAGTTATTCTTATTGTTCTTGCTGCCCAATGAAATATCAGAATAAAGGAGAACACTATCTTTGGAATGGAGAAGTCAATTTAGCTGCTATTGTCTACTTCATCAAGGTCAATTATTAAATTAAAATACTTTGAAATTTTCTCAACGTTATTACTTTGGACATAGGGCAACTGAGGAAGCCTACACTGATCAATACACTGCAGCAACAGCAAAATAAATCTGGAGCTATAGATGTTCACAAGTATCAGAACTCTGACTTCATAACTTCTGTCCTCAATAACAATCTTGCACTCTCACTTGCAGGGAAATATAAAGAAGTTACCTTGGTTCAGTGATACAGACTAGAGCAACCACCAGTTAATACAGGAGGCTGAAAGAATCAATCCCCATGGCCTTGTCACAGAGTGATTAGACCTTTTAAGAGTAAGCAAGGTCCAATGCACCTGGAATGATTACCTGATGCCCAATTGGGCTTCAGAGAAGGCACCTGGACTTTCTAAAACAGACAGTTGCAGGTAGTGGGCCGATGACTACAGAGAATAAGAAGGCTCCTGTAGAGCCCTAAGTTGGTAGTGGGAAAGGCCAAACTCCAGGCAAGAGATGCAAGAAGACAGATCCTCAAGGAAAGTGCCCAGCTTGGGCTGGGGCAAAAGAAAGGAATTTTAAAGATAGAACAGACCCTCAGGGACAAGGACCTGGGTCCTGCTGAACCTGGGGTGAAGACTGTAACTTTGAGCCTCATTTTGAACGATGTCATGCAGGACTTAATAAGTTGAACCTCAAAAGGGGAATGCTTTGAATATCTGGAGTGTGTAGACTTTAAAGGGCCCCAGGCAGAAGGGGAAACTAAGACAGGGTACTACAGAACAGGCCTCCATTATTTATTAACCCCTTATGAACAATGGCTATATTCTGATAAGTTTTGTAGTATTTACAATACTTCAAAGAGATGGTATGGTTGGAGCACTTGGCTGAGAATCAGGAGATGTGGGTTCTAATATCAGCTTTGACAATGATCGGTTCTGTGATTTTGAGAAAGTCACTTCTAGGCCTCCCTGTTACCTCCCCTCCTCTGTCTCTCATCTTTTATACTGTAAACACTTTGGAGCAGGGACTGTGTCTTGCTATGTGTTTGCACAGTGCCTACCACAATGGGCCCCCATCTTGCTACTGTAATATATATTATTAATGAAGAGGTGATGGATATTGTATAGGGGCATCTCTGGGTGGGAGAGAGGGCACACCACCTCACTCGCTCACTGCCTACTGATAGGGGGTGAACCAATCAGCAGTTAAGGCAGGGCAGAGTAAATATGCAATCTAGGGTCCCTGGCCCTCAGGTGGAGCAGTGTGTCTCATCTAGAGCTCCCAGATCCCGGGCCGGGTGGGACAGGAAAGCAGTCTATAGCCCCTGGCAGGGGTTTGAACACCTCTGCAGTCTAGGGCTCAGGAACGGGGTTGCTGCCACCTCAGGAAGGAGTGTCTGAGGGGAGAGGGGATGTGGGCCCACCCAACTCCACCATGTCCCAGCCCAGGGCCCTAACAGGGAGTGGGGGAGGGGGATTGCTCCATCACTGGGTCAGTGGGAAATCCCATCATAATGAGCTGACTGGGGTGCAGGCCCCAACACAGCCAAATTGCAGTCAGCCCTCCTGGGCTACTTCCTACCCTCACCCTGGATTGTACCTGGATCCACAGAGCATCCTCGGTTACCCTGGAGTAGGTGGCCAGCAACAGACCCAGCAGTCCTCCTGCACAGATGGACTCCTCAGTGGGCAGGGCATCTCTGGCACATCAGCAAAGGCAGCAGCCTGGAGAGAGCCAGATGCATTCACCTCCCTTGCTGTCTCAGCCCCAACTGAGCTGGAGACCCTGCCTTTTATACTTCCTGTCCCATCCACCCACTTCCGATGGGAGGGATGAGGTTGTTCTAGCTTCACCCACTTGGCTCAGAGGGAGGCCACATTGCCTCACTAGAGGTATGATATGATTTGGTAGTAATCACTCGACTTCAGTAAGGCGTTTGACACGGTTCCGCATGGGGAACTGTTAGTTAAATTGGAAAAGATGGGGATGAATGTGAAAGTTGTAAGGTGGATAAGGAACTGGTTAAAGGGGAGACTACGGCGGGTCGTGCTGAAGGGTGAACTGTCAGGATGGAAGGAGGTTACTAGCGGAGTCCCTCAAGGATCGGTTCTTGGACCGACCTTATTTAACCTTTTTATAACTGATCTTGTCACAAAGAGCGAGAATGTGTTAATAAAATTTGCGGATGACACGAAGCTGGGGGGTATTGCTAACACGGAGAAGGACTGGGATGCTATTCAGGAAGATCTGGACCACCTTGTACGCTGGAGCAATAGTAATCGGATGAAATATAATAGTGAAAAGTGCAAGGTCATGCACTTAGGGATTAATAATAAGAATTTTACATATACGTTGGGGATGCATCAGTTGGAAATGACGGAGGAGGAGAAGGACCTTGGGGTATTGGTTGATAGCAGGATGACTATGAGCCGCCAATGTGATATGGCTGTTAAAAAAGCAAATGCGGTTTTAGGATGCATCAGGCGAGGTATTTCCAGCAAGGAGAAGGAGGTGTTAGTGCCGTTATATACGGTGCTGGTGAGACCCCACCTGGAATATTGTGTGCAGTTCTGGTGTCCCATGTTTAAGAAGGATGAATTCAAACTGGAACAGGTTCAGAGACGGGCTACTAGGATGATCCGAGGAATGGAAAATCTGCCTTATGAAAGGAGACTCAAAGAGCTTGGCTTGTTTAGCCTGGCCAAAAGAAGGCTCCGGGGGGATATGCTTGCTCTATATAAATATATCAGGGGGATTAACGTTAGGGAGGGAGAGGAATTGTTTAAGTTTAGTACTAATATAGGCACGAGGACGAATGGGTACAAATTGGATATTAGGAAATTTAGACTAGAAATTAGACGAAGGTTTCTAACCATTAGGGGAGTGAAGTTCTGGAATAGCCTTCCGAGGGAAGTAGTGGTGGCAAATGTCTTATCTGGCTTTAAGACTAAGCTTGATAAGTATATGGAGGGGATGTTATGATGGGATAGTTTAATTTGAGCAATTGATTTTGGATTATCGGCAGATAAGTCTGCTCAATGGTCTGTGGGAATGCTGGATGGGATGGGAACTGAGTTACTGCAGAGAAATCTTTTTTGGGTGCTGGCTGGTGAGTCTTGCCCACATGCTCAGGGTTTAGCTGATCGCCATATTTGGGGTCTGTTGTAACATTGCTTCATTCATAATTAAAGTGACCCAACTCCATTTTAGATTAATAGAATAATTAAAAGTGGCCTGACTCCATTTTGAATTAATAAGAATGTAGGCTCATTGGAGTGAAGTATAAAATGCTGGCTGCTTTGTGTCAACCCCCGGCCCGCCACGTATTGTAACAGAATCGCTGTGAAACTTACCAGCGCCGGGAGGAGCCGGCAGGTGCTAAGTACTGAAGTGAATGTAATCAGTATGTAGCTTTTGGTAACCCTGTTACAAAATTTCATTAAGATAGTATCCATCTCTGTGAAACTTCGCTTGAATTGTATCTATTCATGTATCACAACAAAAACTCTGTGACTGGAAACTCAGTAAAACAGTATCCATTCATGTATTACAGCAAACGCCCTGTGAAACTTACAAGCCCCGAGAAAAACCTCAACAAGCGTTAAGTACTGAAGGGCAATACAATCAGGATGTAGCCTGTGGGTTTTGATAAACCTGTTACTTGAAACTCAGTAAATTTCAGTTAAATAGCACCCATTCATGTATTATAACAAAATCTCTGTGACTCGAAACCCAGTAAACTGCATTTGAATAGTGTTTAGATATGTATTGCAATGGGTGATTCTTTGACAGCAGCAAACAACAGCTGGACAATTAAGAAGAATAGAATCGGGTTTCTCTGTCAGTTTCGCTGTTTTGGGGTGCAGTCCCCAATTACCTCATCGCTCTTGGAAACTCATAATTGGCTAAGTGGGCATATTGCTGTGTGGAAGAAAAATATAAAAGGTGGTCACAAACAGGAAGTAAACTGGAGATGTCCCGTATCTTTGGAAGGGCACCAGAATAGCCCTACGTGCAGGCTTTGATCTACCTACCGTCTCTCCCCAGCTTGCCGCTCAAAACCTAAGTATAGAGTGTGTGGCTGCGAAACCTGAGTGCAACATTGTATCCCACTCAGATGCAAACCCGGGAACCCTACTAGAAAACTTGAAGTGCTGTTTTTACTGCTGACAAACCTCACCATTGCAGTGTAAGTATAATAGCATAAGTTTAACCCTTTAGTATAAGCTAGCTTTGTAAGTATAATTGTATAATTGTAACTGTGATTGTGTTTTATATAGTTAAGTTGCTGTATCTTTTAAATTGTAATTGTTAGTGTATAGATTGTTGTTAGTAAAACAAAGTTGTATCCAAAGTAACCCTTGACACTCTTTATTTGAGGGATCCATATTAATCGAACCTGATAGCAAGCTGGTTCTTGTTGTCACCTCAGGGTCGGGAAGGAATTTTCCTCCGGGGTGGATTGGCAGGGGCCACGGAGGTTTTTCGCCTTCCTCTGCAGCATGGGGCATGGGTCGCTTGCTGGTGGATTCCCTGCAGCTTGAGGTCTTCAAATCTCATTTTTGAGGATTTCAATAACTCAGTCATGGGTTCGGGGTTGCTATAAATGTGTATTGGTAGGGTTTTGTGGCCTGCCTTGTGCGGGAGGTCAGACTAGATGATCATATTGGTCCCTTCTGACCTATGAGTCTATGAGTCTATAATCCAAGTTCCAATTTAAATACAAATACTATCCTTTACATGCTGTCCTCTTTCTCCCAACCTTCCTTTCCTCATTCTGTCTCCTTTGAGGTGTCCTTCCTCCCTTCCCTTCTTTCTTTACTCTTCTCCCTTTGAACTGACACCTCGGTGATTTCTCTGTCTCTCCCATCACAACCAGTCTCTTCTGCCCATCCACACATTCATCTTCACGACCTTGAGAGATAAAATTCAGTCCCTTCTATCTGCCCTTCTACATGGCCATGAACTCCAGGCATATTTCAATGGGAATGGCATTGCATGCTGCTTTGGATATTAATGCAATAGGCTCACTAGCAACCTACTCTAGTAATCAAGAGAACAAGATTATCTTAGATTTCCCATTACTGGGGTAGGGCTGCCCATCTGGCTCATAAGCACTGAATAAAAATAAATGAATTTATGCAGCAATTTTCAGACCAGCAAGTGCAGGAGTGAAAGGAAAGAAGGCAGCAATATCCTTTCACCCTACTTGTTCAGGGGATGATTGCAATGGTCCAGAGGGTGCAGGAGGGGAGGCCAGCCTACTACCTTTATCATGGCTGGGAATAGCCAACAGGATGGATCACTCGATGATTACCTGTTCTATTCATTCCCTCTGAAGCACCTGGCACTGGCTACTCTCGGGAGACAGTTTACTGGCTAGATGGACCATTGGTCTGACCCAGCATGCCTTTTCTATGGTTAAGGAGTGGTGTTTGACTCAGAATGCATAGCGGGTGGATTGAGGCACTTAACTGCAGGGCTGAATGAATACAGTGCACATCTGCAGTGACTCAACACAATCTCTCCTGGAGGATATAGTCTATGCCCTCCCAACATATTATGCAGCATATTCCCCTCCCTTGTGCTGGTCCAGTCCATAGGCTGCTGCAGAGAAGGGGCTGAGCCATGGCTGTTCTTCCGACCCACCTCTTCTGAGGTGAATTGCTCTCCCTGAGTTCAGGAGTTGATCTTGTAACTGCCACTCTTTTGGGAAACATGGGTGAAGGAGATTCTTTTGGACTTGGGACCCCAAACACATCCTCCGGGGATTCAGGAATGATCTGTTCTTTAATGTCCATAAGAACTCCTTAGGCCAGGATCCAAGCAAGTGCAAACCGACATAGCTCCTTTGACTTGAGCTCAAGTACTCCATCTGTCAGACAGACAAAGAGCACGAAATTCAAACTTTGCTAAAGTTGTGTGTAGCACCATGTATCACTCAAGTAGTCAGCTATATTTAGCTATATCTAAATGGCTTAAGACTTAGATCTACCCACAAAATCATAACTTTTAAAATGCCCAATCACTCAAATGATATTTAATGGAAATCATAGTTATATGCCCTGCATATTCCATTTACATCCACTGTTAAAAGTGTCCAATTAAATGCAAAGTGTTCAGAAGTGGAGATGGATGTGACCAGTTCCTCATCAAGTGAATCAGCTTCTAATGCTAATGTATGTGTCCATTAACTTGTGTTAACCTGCCATATTACATCAGTATTCTGCATGCCATAAAAATGCCTTGGCATATCAATGCAAAATTATTTAAAGTGTGTGGAAAGGGAAAATTTCTAGACTGTTCATTGATCATGAAACACAGATGGGATTCCCAGGCTGTCTTCTTCCATTTAATAGTTATATGGTGATATTAAGATGAGGACCCTCAAACATAAAATAAGGACCCCCAAGTCTGGGGAAAAGCAACAAGATGGCAGAACAGATGGCAGCAGCAGATGGAACATCAAAGCAGCTTGAGGGATTCCTGTTTTTGCCATCTATGGTAAGACACACCAGCATCCCCAGTTCACTGTCACAGGGTAACTGGATACCCTTTCAGTGCTGAACCAGGAAGCAAGCAAGTACCAATGGATTCCTTAATCTGCACTAGGTGAAGAGCATGCTCCTGTGAACTCCTGATCTAGTGCACCATGAAAAACTCACTGCAGTCAGATGTGAAAATCTCCTAGGCATCCCAGTAGTTTCTGAACTCAAGTTGGAGCTTGTAACAGGCCGGCTGTACCCACATAAGCTTTGAAAAATGTCTGGTCTTACTGTCCTGTCCTGCTCCCATTGACATCCATGGGAGCAGAACTAGATCCCTAATTTCCACTGACATCAACGGTAGCAAAATTGGATCCCCAACAATTCATGAGAAAAATATGAAAAATGTTATTTAATCACAACTTATTCTCTTCAAATATAGCCAGCACATACGTTTGCAAGATTTATCCACACACGAGGTTTGAAAGGGCTGTTTCAACCTGTTTCTGTGCTAGATGGAGACAAAAATACATCGGAATGTCAATTTCAAATCAGGATAATTTTTCAATGGCCTATAACTCAAAAGTAGATGGACACATTTTCTTCAGACTTTGCAGAATATTTTTTTCCCTTTTTCTTCAAAGTAAATGTGACAATTTTCAGGCTGAATTAATTTTCCAAATCAAACTTTTAGAGGTGTTAATTAAGATTTTTTTTTAATGGAAGAGGGTTGAAAGCTAAAGTATGTAAGGCAACTGCCTTGCTATATAAAAGATTATCTGCTAAAGCAACCTAAGAAGTTGATTCTACCACAAAAGAACAAAATCAGCACAGAAATGTTATTATGAGGGTTCTACACAACAATGTAGGACATTTGGGAACCGAAGGAACACTTTAACTAATCAAAATTTATGTTTATTGGCCCAAAAAGTCTGAAGAAATGCAGGAGCAGGACATGTGCACATTGTATATAAAAATAAACTTGAAAAAAAGTCAACCCCTTTTGAAAAGAGTGCAGTATTAAGCCCATAAAGTTGCATGCATCATTTGCTGTCTCGGCAGTGACTAAGAAAAACATTTTAATTGCTATTGATAGATGTACAGGTGCAGGACAGAAAGCTACTTTATTCTAAAGAATTCTCACAGTAGTAGTTCTCTGCATATGAACTGGCTGCTCATGTTCACTCAGAGTACCATCGCAACTTTAAAAGTCACTTGCTCAAAGGAGTGCTCAGTGTGGCTGGAATTAATAAATTCGAGATGATACCTTCAAGGTGGCCTGCAACCAGATAGGTTTAAATCAAATGCTTAAATATGTAGACCTACCGCCTAAGCACAAGTCCAAATGGAATCAGCACGTCGCTTGTCTTGTACACCCCTACAATGCCACAAATAACACAGTTGGAATCACTATATAATTTTCTTATATATAGTGAAGAACTCAGACTACCTACAGATTTAGGCTTTTGTGTGCTGATGGATGGGGACATCTCATAAATTTCAAGGCTGGTAACAAGGCTATGATACAACTTCATTCTGCTCTAGTCTCAGGAGTCCCCTATGGACCTGTATTCCATGCTAGGTTCTGGACTCCTTGTGAGGCTCTCTGTGACTTTCATTTCCTGAGCAATGGAACATTACTGGTTCCGTTATGTTTTGGACCTGCCATGGCTGGGAGGGCAGGATTTGCTTCCAAATGCAGGAAGCTAATACTGAGAGTATTGAGAATGGCAAGATCCTGTGTCTAAGCATTTTAGGAAGGCTATTATTTGGAAACAAACGCTGGCCTGTTCAGAAGGCCTGACCCAAAGATCCTTATTTGGGCAAGAACCCCATTAATATCAATGGGAGTATTACCCCAGTAAGGATGTTGGAATTGAATCCATAATCACTAAATATTTATGGGCCCAGGAATCATCTGGTGAATGCCACTCAAACTCTGCATTCATACAGGGCTATCAAAGATAACGGCTAACGCAGCATGTTTATACAAAGTATACTCCACTATGTGAGATAGCTCATTAAATCATTTCATGCTACAGAAAATATGCTGGGAATGACAGATCAAAACTTGGCCACTTCAACCACTCTGTCAAAGCTGTAAAACTCCTGAATGAGCAATAGCAAGAAAAAACAATTTATCATAATATTGCCTCAAGCCGGAAGTTCCACCTTATCAGTCATCAACAGGCTGACTGGTCCGTGCTTATCCCTTAAGCAGAGTTTGCATACCCCAAACCAGACCAAGTGTCTATGAGTCAAAGCCCCGCCCGCCCTTTTTTTTTTTAACCAATTATGGATACCACCCCATCTGCCAATTCCACCTGAAGTTACCCACATCTTCTCTCTTGACCCAGCTACCTCAGATCTAATGCAACAAATTCATCGGGCCCAGGAAGAAGTGAAAGAACAGGAACAGGCAAGTGCAGATTATAAATGATATGCAGACCAGTATCGACAGCAAGACCCCACCTACTCAGTGGGACAGAAGGTATGGTGTTCCACAGAGTATCTCCACATAGACAGAGCCCGCTTGCAAGCTTATCTTTTGGTTCATTGGCCCTTCTAGGATCTTGTGACAGGTTAACCTAATCACTTTTGAACCTCAACTACCCCACTTTCTGAACCTTCGCCTTGTGTTTCATGTATCGCTTTTGAAACCCTGAACAGAAAACTCTTTCCCTCACAGGACCAAGCCACCTCATCCACCGGTACATGTACAGGGCCACGGGGAATACACAGTGCATAAAACCCTGCACTCTAAACACAAATGGGGCAGGCTCTGGTATTTTATCAACTGGGATGGGTCCCAGAGGAGCACACCTGGGAACAGGTGGAAAATGTACATTCCTCCCCGTTCCATAGAAATCACTCTAACATCATGTGTAGGGTGGTCCTTGGGAAGAAGATGACATCAGGGACCATGAAACTCAAACAGTCTACAGGGCTCTTGGTGGCATGCAAGTTTAACCTGTCACCCAGTGGCCTGTTAACAGTCATTTGAACTAGAAGCTCAGTTCTGACAAAGGACTCCAGTCCTAAGAACTGATTAGCACAGCTCTGGAGGGTCTTGATTGGTTTAAATAGACACAGAGAACTAAGCACAGGAACAGGAAGTTGTCTATGCAACAGGGTTCCCCTTGGCTTAGGACTGCTTCTCCTGTGTTACTGTTACTGTTCCTACTACCTGACCCTGATCATCTGGAAACTTGACCCTACCTGCCTTCTGACACATGGCTCTTGGTCTTCCCTTTGACTTATCGCAGACTTCTATCTCCTGGTATCTGACCCAGCCTGGCTCTTGACTCCTACTCTGACCACAAAGTCACACCACTACATCCAAACTGTGATTGACATAAAACTGATCTTTTGTGATCACTAAAGTGAAGTTCTAAGATTCCATGTTCATTGTCTCCCAAAGATTTCCAGTTCTCTCTCTCTCTTTTTTTAGAATACAAGGGAAAAGATGAGCATCCAATTGCCAGTCCTGCAAACTCACCCTGGGCTCTGACAGTGAACTGGGTTCTTTTTTTTTCTTCTCTCCATCACCTACTGTGAGAATTGTGCAGCCCAACTGTATCCTCAATCATGTCAATGCAACCCCACATTCTCCAAATCATGCCATCAGCTACAGCTGTGCAACCTGAAATGCATAAACATAGAGGCAAGCACAAAACACGCAGGACTTACAATACACATTCCACTGAACTACATTGTCTGTTGTCACACATCCTTAGTATTTTTAATGCAATTTTCCTGTGTTTATTTTACATTATATAATAGGATTGTGGGGGAAAGTCAAAGGCTTCAATTTAATTATGTGAATACAGTATTCAAAGTGTATATGCAATGTGACTATTCTTTTGCTTTCTACTTTCTCACAGAACAGCAAAAAATGTGATTCTTTGCTGGTTTCTCCAGCAGTGATATTTTTTTCCTCCCACATAACCTTTTCAACGCAATGACATCCCCCATGCCTGAGAACATTTAAACCTAGATTCTCACTTGACTTCTTAATTCCCCCTATGAACCATTTTTACTGGGTAATTAATGAGTGTATAGCAGGATAGTAAAGGAGTAAGATCTCCTCAAGCTGTATGATTCTGTCTAAGTTCCCCATGAAATTTCATCTGGATGTGGTATTCTTCCCTTCCTGTCCTAAACTGTTAGACAGTGTTGCTGTGAACAGCTGCCATATTTCACCCCAGAGGTGGCTGCATTTCAGCCTAGGTTAAGATGAGGAGCCATTTTGTAAAAAATTCAAATCCTTCTGTTCAGAAATATATACCTGAAAGTGAAACATGAACCACCATGTAGTATGCTTTTCATTATGTGGTATCTATATTTCTGGATAGAAAGGTTTGAAATATGTCCTCAGTTACTCCTCATACTAATTTAGCTCTTCAAAATTCTCAATAAATTCTGCATGTCTCTTTTTACCACTATATACTCAATTCTGCCAACTTAACTTATGTTGAGTAGTTAGCTTATTCCAAATGCATTTGGAAACAAAAATATAAGACTGTGTTTAAGGAAATACATTTCTATAGAGCTCTAGTAATGGCATGGTACAGATCACTCTACCAAAACAAATTTGCTAAAAGCTTTGAGCTTTTTTTTTTTTTTTTTTTAAATAAAGAGAGAAATATGTTTGGATTACTTTTTTCCATTGCCACTGAACTTAATAGAGCGGCCACATTTTTAAAGTAATCCTCTGAAAATGAAAATTTTCTACAAGTAATATTGAATGCAAAAACCTGTTTATGAAACACTGGCTTTCTCAGCATGTGCAAGAGGGGCAAGTGTAATTTTAGATCCAGAATTTGTATGAGACAAATCCTCAACTGGTGTAGATGGACATAACTCCTAAGAAGTCAATGGAGCTTTGCTGATTTACAGCAGTGGAGGATCTGGCCCATATATGTGCATACAGATATATAGAGTTGTGATAGTCTTTTTAATGCATCTATCCTATTTTGATAAGTATACACAAATACTCAGAATTGGATTTGCAACTGCATTTTAAGTACAGATGGGTCCAACCTAAACCCCTCGTTCCAAAAACCCTTAGACTTTGGTAGGATCCTAATTTAGATTGTTAGCAAAATGTTATAACTTGTGTTCATCTATGTTTACTCGGACATTTCGTATTAGAGTATCCCACAGAATCTGATTTTTGTCACTGGTATATTATTTAATGCCGTCACATCTGAATATTCTGCTCATATAATGAAAATATTTATTACCAATAAAGTCACTTAATAGAAATACTTCTATCTGCAGAGAATTCAATCTCATTCACAGCAGTCAGGACTTTGAAACTAATTGTATCTGACTAATGTAGCTGAAATGTGTTAATCATGTAAACTAAGTTTGCGAATTGTATGAAGCCTATTACGTTTGATGGCATGACTTTTAAGGATGTGCGCCAATGTAAAAATACCTGCCACTGCATATCTTCCCTAGTGCTTAATACTAGGCAATGGAGGGAAAATGTAAATAGGATGTGAAGTCTGGACTAAATACCTTTTGGAGACGAGCTGACCATACTATTAGTTACCAACAGTGAATATAACACTTTTTTCTGCTCACAAATTGTTAAATTGTTTTTGTTCAGTACTGCACAGCAATATTTCTGATTATATAACATTTCTTCAGCTCACACAGGAAATTCTGAGTTTGATGCAGATGTTACTGGGTGAAATTCTATGGCCTGGCAGGTGAGGCTATCTAATCATAATGGCCCTTTTTGGCTTTAAAGTCTATATATTATCCATCAGGCAAATTTATTGGATTGGTCTGGATGCGACAACCTAGTGGGTAGGAAAAGGCCAGGACCTGAGACAGATTGCTGGCCGAATATAAGCTCAGGGCCACGGGGAAAATATACTGCACCCTCTAGTAGATTTTAGCACATTATTCCTCTGAAGTTCACAGCATATACACAGAGAAGTAGATTTAAAACATACTTATTCTTGCAGGAAGGTTGGAATGCAACACTACTTTATTTCTTAGAATAGAAAATAACACACGAACTAGAAACAGAGACAGACAAAGGAGGCTGCTCCCAAAAACAAAGAGGCACAATTTACCCTACTTTGCTCTAGGTGGGCTCTTTGAAGACTTATCCCAGCTAAACAGACTGAAAACATCCCTATAGCGCCCTCTAGCCTGCAAGCAGGATCAGGAAAACCCCAAACGTCAAATGACGGCTTGTGATATTAACATCATTTTCATTGTACCCAATCTCCCACTTCTCCAGTGCAAGAGGGAAACACTAGAGGAGCTCTGACTCAGGGCGTTGTTATTCAGGCCCAGTGTTTCACAGGACTACTGCTGGGGTGGGGCAATTATGCATCAAGGGAAGGCTATTTCTAAAGGCACAATCTAGCCCTATGTTTGTGAGTTGCTGCTTCTGTAACAATACAGCTGGGTGAATAAAAATATGTTTCAGAAGCCAAATAATATACTCAAGAAAGATCAAGAAATGCAATTAGCTAAGTATATGAATTAGTATTACTCAGCCCCACAGTATGTGCACCCACTTCCTGTATATGTGAGGTAGAGAAAGTGTGGTGAACTGTGTGTGGCAGCTGCTGGATCTTTTACTGTATAAATGGTTTTGGTCATCGTGCTTTGCAAACCAGTTCCTATCTGTGTTCATAGCACAGCTGTGAATCAGCTATGCTTTGCGCTGGTACAGTACCAGCACACAACAGTGAGGAGGGAGCCTGCTAGGAGAACTGGTCTTCTAAATGGCAAAATGATATTTTGGAAACAGGGTCAGGACAATGAAAATTGGCTAGAGAAATACAATAAAAGCTCTGGTACTCCATTACTTTAACAAGCTTCTGATTAGACTCTCCACAATGTTTCAAGAGAGGGGGAAAAAATCCCTCATGTACCTGAAAATTAAAGGCACTCACCAGCTGACAATGCTCTGCCATAAATTCTGGATGTAAAAATGGTCTCTTTTCCCTTTAAAGAAAAAAAATATCTGGGCATGATATCAAAAAATCAAGTACAATGAAAATACTAATTATATTTTAATCTGAAAACTAAAGCAGTGAAACAAAACCATTCCCCACTCTACTTCCTCCAGACACAGCCTGCCCCTGAAAATGAAGAGGTGGAGGAGAACCGTAACCTGGAAAGTGCCCCAGGGTAGTGGAATGAAGTTCCTGGTTCTGCTGCTGGAGCATTGCTCTCTGTGCCTCTTGCCATCATTCCCACCATCTTCTCATCCTCATGTCCTCATGTCACCATCCTCATGTCCCATTCTTTGTTTGTCCTTTTAGCTAGTCACTTCCTTTCTTTCTGTCACTCCCACCTTAATGTGTAATGTCAATAATTAAGCTAAATGTAACATAAATAAAACTCCACCCAAAAATCATGTAAAAGCATCAACCAACAACAAAAAGTAAAGAACATGTATGTTTGCTGATAGTCCCTCTGTTAGTATATTATGTCTCATTTCCCAATTCTTTATCTGGTCTTGTCTAGTTCACTCTAAGCTCTTTGGGACAGGGACTGACTCTTATTTTGTGTTTGTACAGTGCCAAGGATGATGACGGGGTCCAAATCTTGGTCTGGACTTCTAGGCACTAATACAAATAAATCAATCTAATAATAACAGTCTCCTCCAGGGTCCACCTCTCCTCGGCCCTGGAGGCTCTCATGGAAGCTGACTCCACTCCCTGCCAACTGCTGCCTCTCCTGCTGTTCCCTTCTGGCTGGATGCTGCAGCTATGGTTTATATAGAGGAATAGCTTTCCCAATCATCACTTGAAGCTGGCGCTGTAGTAGCCACAAGTGAGCCTAAATTACTTAAGTGCAGCCATGATTATGTGCACGTCAACTAACCTCCCTTTCTTAGGTACTCCAGATGACAACAGTCTTGTCCCCTGCAATCTCCTGGAAGCCTACACTGTAGACTAGTTGGAATGCTGTATCTCTTCCTTCTTTTCTGTATTCCTCTTTCTCCTCATCTCTAACCTCTTCTGAAACTTCTTCCTCCACAGTATCTTCCATCTCCTCTCTTCCCTACTTTCTCCTACCCTGCTTTTTCTTCCCTCACAAAAATCCCATGAACAACATTATCAGACGGATACTGTGCTACATGCTTGGAACAATTTCTATTTCATCATGTAATAAATGTGGCTCTGGCCTCTACATTCATTTTTTCCATTGACTTTTTTTTCAAACAAAACATTGGGCATGAGATGGTCCTGTGATCAGAATTAAAGACTTCAGAGATGCACATTCAATTCCCGGTTTTCCAGAATTCCTGTGTGAACCTAGGAAAATCTCTCAGTCTCTCTGTATTTCAGTTCCCCACCTATAAAATGGGCATTAAAGAAGAGTACTTCCCTTCCTCACCAGGGTGTTGTGCGGGTTAATACACTGAAGATTGTGAAGTGTGCAGATGCTATAATAAAGGTGACTATATGAGTGCCTTAGATAGATTTCACACATACATATAAAACACATTTAAAATGTGGCATGTCAGAATTGCTGACGTAAATAATAATTTATTTTCCCCACTCTTACCATAGCTCTGAGACAAATAAACTGTAAGCTTTTTGTTCTGTGATTGTACAGTACCTAGCACAATTGGGCCCTAATCCCCTGACTGGGTCCTCTAGGTGCTGCCACAGTACAAATAGTAACCAAGAACTATAATCAATAAAGTGTCAAGATTAAGAAATGCAAAATAAATGTTGACAATTACTGTAGTTTTAATTTAGTCTTGGTGATCTTTCACCATTAATATTTTTGCTATGCTAGCCTCTCCTCGGAATTACTGTAGAAAGGTCTTCTGTACGAAGACTGCAACATTTTATATAACAAAATATATTTTATTTATATTTCATACTAAAAGGGAAAGCAAAGCTATTGGAAGATATTAGCAAAACAATGAAAGTCAGTCGTACTATCACTTGCCATTACCTCTTTCTTTATCTTCATATTTACCCTCCTCACTTTACTTTATGTATTTTCTTGATAAAGTTACCTACATGGCACATAAATTTAGAAATGGGAGTGCTTCATATAATGAATAGACTCCTTCCCATCTCCTTTTCTATTTTGGATTATAAACCTAGATATTTTGGAGATCTGTATAAATTTTGTATTATAGCATGAAAAGCAATTAATCCCATTAATAAGCAATAATTCATCTAATTCAGACCACGGGCTGTCACTATGAATGACTTCATTAGCCAGCTTTTTACCCTAGGCTAAAAAGCCAGCTTCATTAATTCTGTAGAAGGCTTATTTTCTTCTGCTGAAAAAAGAGTCAAAGCCTTTTAAAGGAATACTCCCTCACAGAGCAAAACCACACAGAAAAAAAATCCAAATATTAAGTTCCCATAAATGTTAAAATTATTTACAAGATCAAATACTTTGATCACATTTATGTATGCAATTAATGTCACCAGAATGCTGTTTGTTATGAATGAGTTTTTAACCTGAAGGATCCCAGCTAGGTCTAGGCTTCATAAAGAGCATATGATGTGCACACTGGTTTGAATATACTTATTTCAAATCATGTTAATGATGTATTAACATTTAACTAGCTCTCTACCGAACTCTTCAAATTAAATACACAGCAAGGTGAATTTTATAATTGGAACTGCAGGGGCCATTGGAGCAGAGAGGTTCCCTGCAATGTTTTTGTGACTTCAGAGTTGTGACATTATCACATACTTTACTGAACACCATCAATATGTGAAATCATAGGAACTGAAATAGTCGAGGGGAAAATATGGCGCTCTCTCTTGTTTTAAGTCATAAGGCCCCTGTCCTGCAACTTGTAACCAATTGTAAACTATTTGCTTTACTTCGGTGGGGTTTCACGCGAGCACATCAGTTAGTCCACATGTCGTAAAACACAAAAGACTGGGGCCTCACTGATGTAACATCTAAGCCAGATTCTGCTCCCCTCATTCATATTATTAGATCTAGATATTTATTCTTATTGGATAGCAGCTTACTCAGCAAACAATTTAATTGAATTCAGTGAGGCTGCTTATGGAGTAAGCTACTACTCTACATGTGTAACAATGACCGGGATCTAGCCTTACATGGTGTGTAATTGAATATTGCCCAGCAAATAACATACATTATTTTGCAATATAGCCAGAAAACAAGCTTTCCATTAAAACTGATGCCTTGCAAGATGTAGCTGGAGTCTTGTGCCTTTCTTTGCAGGTACACTTTCTGGAGTTTGCAAAATTTTCCACGAATTATGAGCAAGAAAAGATTATTAAATATATTATATTATTATATATTAATTATTATTATTGTTATAGAACAATATGGTTCAAAAGCTATGGAAAGCCAAAGGTACTTGCGTATCTTTAATACAAAGAAAAAATGATGTACTGTTTCTTTACTGTTTGTAAAGTTTTGAGGTTAGACATGGCCCTGAAGCCCCTACTCTATGTGATTTTTTAGTACTCTGATCTTTCATTATTCAGTATGTCTGAATGTTCCAACCTGCACTGGAAAAAGTGTATAAAAATATCACAAATTCTGCCACATTTTATTTAAATTAACTACAGGTTGTAAGTTTACCTTAATGACCACAAACCTTTCAGCTCCCAAACAAAAACAAGATTATTTTTTCTTGATTTTTGTTTCCAGATTAAAGGTTTATGGCTTTTTATTTTCAGAGGAAATTATTATTTTCATGCTGCTGTGTACGAATGAAGTGGTGAGAAACGTTTCCTCTTATTGAGATGACTCTGGTGTAGCAGCTGTGATACAAACACCACGCTGGATGAGCAGCAAATCCGGCAGTGTAGAATTGTTCCAGTAAACGTTAAGTGATTTGAAAAGACCTGACAGGCGAGAACAGCAAGCCCTGGAGTCATGTAAAATGCAAGAGAAATACCACTTTATGGATGCTTTATGATGGCTTCAGAAAGAGAAACAACAAACTGGCTATTAAAGTATAGTTTAAAAATAATATCCTCCCTGTTTTGGAAAACTATCTATAAGAAATAAACTCTTTTACATTCAAGAACAATCCAAAGGCCTTAAAAGATGTTCTTATTTGTTATAGATTGCTGTGTGTAGCCTGAATTATATGGAAATAAAATTCAATTATATGCTACATTGGTACCAGTCAGTACTGTTTATAGCTAGAGAGGCTCTCTCCGCGGCCCCTCCTCCCCCCAGTAGTATATACTGGAGTCATATTTTAGTAAATCCCTTGGAAATGACAAAGAGAATCATTTGAGAGTGTTCAGGGAATGGGAAACATGAAGAAAAATTACCTTACAATTAATTAATTAATTAATGTCTTGTGTTTGTATAGGGCCTTTTATCCAGAAGGATCCCAAACTGTGTTACAAACAGGGATTTCTTCACTAATCACCACCAGAACAGAGCCACTCCTGGTACAGATTTATATGGTAGACATTCTGAACTTGCAACACCAAATACAATTCTTAGGATGAGAAGTAAGGAAGAACGTATCCAACTGAAACACCGTGGGGATTTAAGATAGACTAGGTATTATTTATTTTCTTTCTTGGAATTTGGCCAGGATACTGGATTTGACACTCCTATGCCAGCAAAGAGTGCCCAGGGAATCTTAATGACTAGAAATGGTCAGGACCTTTGTTTTGCAACTAATCCAAACACATCCACCGTAACAAGTGATCCCTAGTACCTAAACTATAGTAAAATACAAGTACAGAAAAACAAAAAGAGGTGTGCAGAGAAATTCAAATTTTCATCGTTTCTGTTATGTATTCGCTTTCTGAAAAGGTGTCCATTTTCTGTAGCAGAGAACTCTGTATCCTCTATTAATGTACAACAACTATGTTAAATTAATATTAAATTTGGAATTTAAACAGGAGTAGCCAGGACATCATTAAAACACAGCAATGAATCAAGATCAGAGGCCAGATTCTTATTTATGTTAAGATTCCTTTACACAGAGTAAAGGAGCCTTAGAGAAATGTACTGTGTCCATGCTTATTCTTTTAGATCAGTCATCTTCCTTTGACACTGTTGACCATAAATTGTTTGTAATACACCTGTGGATTGCTCTTGAATGGCTCCAGTGCTTTGTTTTAAAAGAGACTCGACTTGATCGCATTCAACAATTACTCATTACTGGCTTGATCATGACTCCATGAGACTCCCATGACTTCCATATTATTAATGTTTAAAGTTAAGCACAAGATTAAACACTTTGCTGGATCAGAGCCAGAATTGGCTGGATTGAATTCTCTTTTCCCTGTGTTCTCCCTCATATGTGATTCCACAGGGTATCACTTTGCCAGCCCCTGGGTTCTAGGAGGGTTAGTGAAGAAAAAAGTCTGTGATTTATCTGGATGCCGATAGAACCCAGCTTTATATGTACTCCAGCCAGGTCAGTTCAGTTGAATGACTTCACACAGTGCCTTACAGAGATTGATGTCTGGATAGCTACCTAGCTAAGACCCAAGTCAGACAAGACTGATATCATTCTAGTAGGCTTGGGGAAGCAATCCTATGAAAAGGTGGGTGCAATTATTTCTCCTTGGACTGAATGTATAACTTTCATTTGTTATGCACATTTGCAAACTGAAGGTCTTAATGAAAAGAAAGATGCTATAGATATCCAAGGAACTACAGTGGCCAAAATTACTTTTTCCCCACCAGCATGTAGCTAGAAGGATGCTGTCTTTTTCTTTGGATATCTACCTCGCTACAGCTGTCCATGTCTCTGTCACCTCAAGATTTGATTACTGCATAACACTCTATACGGGGCTATAATCAAAGACCCTTTAGAAACGTCAGCTAGTGGAGAATGCAGCTGTCCATTTGTAGGGATGCCATTTGCAGAGAGCTCTATCATCTGCTCTGGCTTCAATTAGTAGTCCATCTTTAGCTATTTTTGAGGATCAATGGGAGCTGTCTGGGGTTCTCTGCTCAGTGTCCCATTCAGGTTCCCTCCGTTGAACCTTTTGATCTTCACTCCTGTTCTTGTTTTCTCATTTGTTGCCCCCTGAACTTAATTGAGTCCCAGACTCCGTAGCTCCTACCCTTAGGCTGGGGAAGGGCTTTTAGCCATGGAAAGGCACAAATAGGAACAGTGACCCAGACACAACTCACTCTTACCCAGTGCTGACCCCCATAGATCTCTTAAAGAGATATACCCCTATTAGGCACATGGTTTACACTATTTTAGCCATTTGGACTCAGCTCTTATCTTCATCTAACTTTCTTGATTGCAAATAACATGCATCAGTTATATGGCCCATTTATATATATTCCTCCATACCATTAACCTCCACCTCACTACCCCATTCACTGTTATTTTTTTTCTTCCTCCTTTGACTGTAACATAATTGTGGTCTTTTGTATGTTCACTCAGAAATCACTCTGGTCTTCAGAAGTTTTTCCATGGTCTTTGTTTTAGCAGAAGATAACAAACAGCCTCGCCTGCTCTTTTAAATAATTAAATGCTTTTATTTTAATTCTTCCCTTCACATTTTAAAAAACAATATCATCTAAGAGAACAGCAGAAGATCAACAGTTCAGGTGAGCTGGAGTTTACTTATGTGACAGTTCTACATCTCTGATTAAAGAATACTTTTTCTCCAAAAATTGTCTTGCTTTTACTATCTTTCAATGACTCTTCAGGTTAGTTGTGGTTGAGCAATCAATCATATAATGGCCAATGCAAAAGAAAATCTCACTATGCTTTTATGTTTATCTACCATATAGCTGTCTTTTCTCCTTTTTTGTTTATCCCAGCAGAGGAATGGAATAAAAGACAGTGTTCTATACTTACTATATGTCTCTTCATCTGTATTTCTTTTCAATTCACAGAGAAATTGCAAGTATTTAATGACCTTTTCACACCTGAAAATCTATTGATTTATTCTTGGTATGTGAAAATTCAGACAGTATCCTTTGGCCCAAAGAAATATCAGAAATAAAGCAAGATACAAGAAATAAGCATTCTATTCCCAATTCTACCACTCAAAGTGTTAACTTGGGCAAGACAATTAACCTCTAACTAACTAATTAATTAATTAATTAACATCTAGTTAACCCTAACCCTAACCATATATAAAATGGGATAAGTAATAAACTACAGGAGCATGGTGGAACTCATTGAGACCCAGATTGTACTGTAGACAGGACTAGTACTGTCACCTGTTAATACGGTTGCCCATCACTTGCCATTATAAGATGCTATTTTCATTTCCTTATGCCTTTGCCAATCTTTGCCAAATGCCAGTCTCATTTAGGCTGATTTTTTTTATGCCATGTGTCTGCCTGGAGTTAATTTTTTGTTTGTTTTGTGATATTTTTGGGAAAATCCCAGCCAAAATAGTGTAGCTATTTCCACAGGCAGCCTTACTTCTGGTATTTCCTAACCTGAGTGCTTGACTTTGCAACCTTCACGTAGTGGGTTTTTGGTGTACTTATCTATATTCAGGCCCGTGCAGAACTGTACTGCAGAACTGTCCCAAGGGGAGCCCCAGGAAGTAGAGTGCCTCCCAGAACTCCAGCAAGTGCCGCCTGAATTAGAAGGGTGCAGTAGACCCTCTTTTCTACAGCTGTCCAGCTCTCCTGGCTGCCATGTGTTTCAAGGGTCCTTTTTGCCAAGTTTCACCCAGCCAACATGTTGTTCTGCTATGCAGAAAAAGCTGATCTGCAGAAAAAAAAATATTTGTGCATGTTAAGTTGAAAAATGAGAATAAAGGGCTTATGGGTCCCTTCATTATAGTTTCATTTTGTATTCTCTGTAATAGCCCATATCATAATAAATTCATGATGCAGTACTGTGAATGTCACTGTAATTTAGCATTAGTTAAGCAGTAGTTAATAGACACTTAAAGTGTTGTCACGTTACATATACAGGGTTCAAATGGAGTCTGCTCTGAAAATATACAAAAGGAATATATTGGGCCTGATTCTGACCTCATTTAAAATGATTTTATACTAGTGTAATTCCACTGACATCCTTTTTCCTTTAGTGTCTTTCCCATATATTGGGAATATATATTTCACTATATATATATATATATAGGGAATATATTGGGCCTGATTCTGATCTCATTTTAAATGATTTTATACTAGTGTAATTCCACTGTTATCCTTTTTCCCTTAGTGTCTTTCCCAGCCCCATAAAACTTGCCATTCTCCTCTAGGGATGGACAAACTCAGCAATGCTTGAGGTTTGTCATGAACTTTCAAACTTTTGAGGTTTTGACCAAGCAGCTAATTGATCAGTGACATGCTTTCCCCCCCATAAATTAAATTCATATTCATTTTCAAAGACAGTTAGTTACAAATATTGTTTCTCTACTGAAAGGGAAGCCTATGTTATATAGATAATTCAGTAAACAATGAATAGTGGGTAGTCTTGTATGTTATTTGCACTTAGTCAGGAAAATAACTAAGGTCTAACCAATGACAATAACCTTTAACAAAAAAACAAACAAACAAAAATTACTGCCAGACAATGCACACAACTGCAGTGAATAATCTCTAAGAAACACAGCCCGAAGCCCTTAATCAGTTTTCACTCTGTCCTTATTCAGGAAATCTCTCATTGAATTCTCAAATGACATTAGTGTAGTTTCACCTAAATGATATAGTGTCCAGGCCATGGACTTTACCAGCCCACAGAAAAGAAAAAGTCTAACAACAGAAGTATTACATTCATGGCCCTGCTGGAATAATAATGTTATCTTAAGTTAATGCATTTTTCTGATCCAGACTACTTCTGCACTGTTCTTTAAAACAGGGTTGGTTGCCTTTCTAACCAATATGCTCTGGTTCAACCCACCCACAAGTTAAGGGACTTTTGATGCAAGAATTCCTGGATGGAATTCCTGGATGGAATTCTAGGCCTGTGTTATTCAGAGAGATCAAACATTGATCAAAGAGGTCTCTTCTGGCCTTAAAATCTATGCATCTCTGAAAGAGCCCATAGACTCTAAGACCAGTATTTTCAAGCCTGGGTAACAAAAATTTATTCAAATTTATTATTTATTATTTATTTGAAATTTATTCAAAGCCAGCTTTGAAAATTGTGACCTCCCTGTTCCCCAAGGTAGTTGTATCATTTACGTATGAAATATTTTTTCCCTTCCTGTTGGTCAGGAGATCTGATGGGGCTCCTGCTCTTTTTGCTGATGGCCTGCAGACTCACCCACCCCTAGAGAAACCAGGGCATTGCCCCTCCTCTTCTTGTCCTCCTCTTCTTCTTTATTTTGTAGAGAAAAGAAGCATGAGTTTTCAGCTCAGTATATCCCTTTTGTTCCTCCCTGGCTCACAAGAACAGAAGCCTCAGGAGACCACCATTCATTTGTACCATGATACCTTCAAAATTCTTCCCTGATTATCTGACAGGCCTGATTATCTTATCCCATGAGGAAAGAAAGAAATAATCCACCATCATACACAGTGTGTTTCCCAAATTCATACTTATAAGCCCCATTGCTGTATCTCGCGATGCAGCTAGGGGACCCTATGACTTCACATTGAAAGTCTAACTGATATGATCTAGATTCTACTGCAGAAGGGACACTTTTCCCTTTGAACAAAAAGTGGCCTCCTGGGCTGTTGGAACCCAGGAAGTACTTGCCAGCAGTAGCAGGGAAGACTTCTTCCTGAACCCAGACCCTAAAGGAGCACGTTACTCCCATCTGCACTGAGAAGAGATGAATAAACAAATGTATAATTAAATGTTAATTAACAAAGTCAAGAATAAGAACATTAAATTCTAAATAAAGCAACGCCAAGTAACTTAATAAAAAGTTATTCTATTCATAATGAGGTATTAATGAACAAAGATTATTGTAATTTAGGAGATGACCCTGATGACTCAAGGAAACAATTGAGCCAGGTTTAGCACAGTAGGTTTGAGCTCCCTTCAATTCTTTTGGGTCTGTTGGTCTCAGAGTACAGACCAAATTCTCAGAGTCTCACCGGTTTAAATCCATTAAAGTCAATGGACATATTCTACTGTCATTAGCAAGCAGATGAAAATATCAATAATATTACATTCATGTGCAACTTGCAGATGATTCTGTGAATTTCTAGTAAAAAATTACTCTAAAACATAGTGCTGAGAACTGCATTCATACGCTATACAGGAGGGTGATAGGTGTGCACATCCGCAGTGTTACTTTAAAGGGAGCCAAAGGTTAAAAGGCCAAAGCTATTTAAATGTTGATTCATTGGGATTTACTAATAAAACTGTACAGTTCACACTTTAATTCCTCACAAATAGTGAGTAGTTGAATAGTGTTTTAATATATGTATTAAGAACTTGAGGTCTAGGAAATTGAAGGCTTGATTCACTTCACTTCACTTATACTGGTGTAAATCCCATTAATAGATTTTAAGACCAGAAGGGACCACTGTGATCAGCTAGTCTGACCTTTTGCATAACATAGGCCAGAGAATTTCCTCCAGTGATTCATGCTTCAAGCCCAGTAACTTGTGGCTGAATTAGAGCATCTCTTTTAAAAAGGCATTTGGTCTTGATTTAAAGATTTCCATTGATGGATAATCACCACATCCCTTTATAAATTGTTCCAATGGTTAATAATCCTCACTTTAAAATTGCACTTTATTTCCAGTTTAAATTTGTCTAGTGGTAACACCATTGAAATCCCAGAATAAGAAACAAATGAAACACGCTGTACATCTGGTTTTCCCCTTTTCAGCTGATGTCCTTTTCCCATTACCCCTCATATTCTCCCTCTACATCAATCCTGACAAGTCTATGCCCTCAGCATTTCTTCTGTTCCATGTTTGACTCCTCAGTCTTTCTTCCCCCCTCACCTCCCAGCTCTGACAATTCCTCTATATCCCTCTGTGATAACATCAATCTAATCTTCTCTGTTCATCCCTCTCATTAAACTATTGATTATGCCTTGGTAATCTCTCACCTCAGCTACTGCAATAGGCATTTATAAAACACTTATTGTGCTAGTAACACAATCATAATCCTGTCATAATCCTGTTCCTAAGAGATCAAACTCTAGTCTGCTCTCTTCGTTTAGGCCGCTTCCAAAGATGAAGAAGACTCATTAGCTGTCCTCTAAAATAAATTATGCTGCTTCTCATTTCTGTCTTATATGCAGGACAACTTGCCTCACTCTACTGTACCTAATATACAGTATTATTATATGTACCTAATATACAGCTGCTCCTTTCCCACTTCTCTAACCATGTATCTTCGCTCTCTCAATCTGTTTTATCTTGTCTAACTGTCTGTGTTAATTATATAGTACCATCTTACAGGCTGTGGGGACACTGTTGATTTATACTTTCAGGATTGGTAAGTGCTTTTGGAAGCAAAGGGCCAAGTTCTGTCCCCCGATGTGCATGTCAGGCTCCTACTGAAATCAATAGCTAAGTAAAGAAATGAAGGTAAATCACTGTCTGAAAGTTACTTGGAAACCCTGGGTATGAATGTGGTATAAGTACATATAGATCAATCATAATTTTGACTCTGTGAATTTCACATAATCAAAGCTTTCTTGCAGGTAATCTGTAGAAATTCTACGCTGATCACAAATTGGGGTCACTTGGATATGAAACAATATGCACTGTGAGATTCCATTGCAAATCTTCTCTTGAGCACGTTCCATTTATATTTTTCATGAAGTTAACCTTTAAAACATTACAGATTCTGATTTTATAATGACTAAAATAACAGCATTACGTTATTGCTTTCATCTGTCCACTGTGGACAGAAGCATGGTATAATCATAGCCACATTTCTTATTCTTCCTCCAACACTTCATTTATATTCATGATTTCTCCTACCAAAAAAGCAAGAAGTTTGCTCTTGGAGCAAATGCATCTGGAAAAGCAAGGAAACAGAACATTATAAGTTCAATTCAGTGATAAAAATTATTCTATTATGATCAAGATTTTGCAAAAAGAAGCCCAATATTTCAACATCTTAAACAACTACAGCACACTATGTAAAACTTGTGTTACCTTTCAATCTAATTCCAATTTAAAATCTGTATTAATAACACTGAAAGACCTTTAAAAGCACAACAGTTTCCACCAACCTTCAAATCCTGGGTAATTAGGTTTTCAATCATGGCAGTGTTCTTCTTCTAATGGCAATTTTGGCAAATAGCAGGTAATTATAGCTCAATGAGGAACTACAGTCTCATTTGAGAGCTACCATCCCCAGCCTAATTGCTTCCCAGTGAAACAATAGCATTTTTGTGTCAACTATCATCTTTTGTTATTCTGAAATTGGGACTAAATACTGGAGAATGCAACTGCACTTTTCTGCTCTACTCTGCACAAATGCTTTCAAAATATGACTATAAAATGCAGGAGTGAACAGGGATTTTTTCTCTTCTGTTTTATATATGAAATAGATCATTTTAATGTTTATTAATCACAAATATATGCAATGACCTTGCTCAAGTAAAAAAGGTTTATAGTTAAAAATCCAAATAGTTGCTAAAAGCCTCAGAAAGTATGAAAGAGGAATAAATGAAAGCATCTTAGGCCTCGATCCTGCAAATACTTGACAGACATGAGTAATTTGATGTCAATAGGACTATTCATGTATAAATTAACTCACATGCATAAGTGTTTGAAGGATTGAGGCCTTGTTACTTAATTATTAATATTTATATTATATTAATACTTAGAGGCCCAACTCAGACTGGGGCCCTATTGCACTTGGCGCTGTAGAAACACAAAGTGAGAGACAGTCCCTGCTTCATAGATCCTACACTCTGGGTACGTCCACAATGCGAAAGGCAGCAGGTCTCCAAGCCTGGATCAATTGATTCGGACTTTCAGAGCTCATGCTACAGGACTAAAAATAGTGGGTAGACATTCCCACTTGGGCTGGAGCCCTGGCTCTGAAACATGGGGAGAGAAAAAGTTACTCAAAGCCCAGGCACCAGTCCAAGTGGGAACATCTATGTGCCGTTGGCAGACCAGGTGTCAGCTCATGTCAAGACCCTGAGGCTCACTGGGCACTGACAAATGCATAGCTGGAAACCAGTCTCACTTACTTCTTGTTTAATATAATCAAAATAGATATTAGTGTTATAAGAATGTGTTTAGACTTTATGGAATGCTTGCATGATGCTGCATCTATTAATCCTACCCCATGTTCTAAGGTAATATTTAAGCATTTGCTCTTTAACCATAAAATGTTTGTTCTGAAATTCTGTAACTCAGCAAACAAGAAAAGACTTCATCTAATGTAAAATGCTGGATTGCTACAGAAGGTGTGAGCTCCTGCCTATCAGGAAGGACTATTGAATCTAAATCAGCCCTTGTGGAACAAAGACTTTGTCCATTGCTCCACCCATGAAGAGGATACATGCAAAGGTGCTTGTCCTATTAGCTTGGCTTCCAGTGGGTGGGGGATAAAACACCCTGACCAAAAGGAATTGGGGTCTCTGTATGCTGTTTGGACTCATAAGGGGCAAAGATTCTTAAACATAAGAAACATGCTGCTTCAAATGGGTCAGCCCTAAAGGACATATAAATCTGCTCATTATAGAAGCTTGTATTATTTTTAAAAATCAAAGGTAACTCGTGTTTGTGTATGTTTCCTGTTTTAACCCTGCAAATAACTCTCATTTCTAGTTAATAAGTTGTTAGTTTATTACAGGACTGGCTACAGGCATTGCCTTTGGTTTGAGATCTGAGTACAGATGACCTAGGGCAAGTGACTGGTTGTTTGGGACTGCAAGTAACCTGAATATAGTTGTGATTTTTGGTGTAAAGTGGCCATCTATCACATAGTCCAGTTTGGTACTGTAACAGCTTTACCATGACAAGACTGTTACAGTGATTTCGGAGTTCACACTTGTTACTGGCTTGGTGAAATCTATTTATAGAACAGTCAGCCAGTTTGGGATGTCTGTCCTGTTTTTGACAGTCTGCCCTAAGGTTGGCAATCATGGTCATGAGCCACTCCAGACAGCCCCATAGCCTTAGGCCCACCAGCCCAAGTCAATTGACTTGGACTCTGAGACTCGTGGCTGCAGATTTATTTTTAGTGTAGACATATCTTCTAAGGCTACATCTTTTGCCTTATAATTTCAGCGGTAGCCCCCCCTTAGCAAGGGTTGAAGTAGCAGCATCAGTGAGACACAGCTTAGGTGAGTGGAGTACAGACACTCCTGTATATACCTTTTATGACTGTCTACTTGCCCAAGTCATGCCTTCTCATCAACACTGCTATTTTTAGCTGTGTAGTACCCCTCTGCCTTCCAGCTGATGGAGCCTTTATCCCCTGCAGGAAAAGACTCTAGTAGTGAGAAAAGGCTCTCACAGCTCCCTACTGTTAGGGCCTTTCCCCCTCTGCTGTGGGGAAAGGCTCTGGCAGCAGGGAAAGGCTTTGGCAGAGGGGATTCAGTGGCAGTGAAAGGTTCCAGCAGCAGGTTTGTTTCCAGTGGAGTCCTTCAGGAATCAGGCCTTGGCCCTATGCTGTTTAACATTTTTATCAATGAGCTGGAAGCAAACATGAAATCATCATTGATAAAGGTTGCTGCTGACACAAAAATTGGGGGAGTAGTAAATAAGGAAGAGGACAGGTCACTGTTTCAGAACGATCTGGATCGGTTGGTAACGTCGGCACAATGCAAACAGCACGTGTTTTAATATGGCTAAATGTAAATGTATACAACTAGGAACAAAGAATGTAAGCCACAGTTACAAAATGGGGGACTTTATCCTGGGAACCAATGATGCTGGAAAACATTTGTGGGTCGTGGTAGAGAATCAGCTGAACATGAGCTCCCAATGTGATGATGTGGTCAAAAAAACTAATGCAATCCTGGGATGCATAAACAGGGGAATCTTGAATAGCAGTAGAGAGGGTATTTTACCTCTATATTTGGCACTGGCATGACCACTTCTGAAAATCTATGCTCAGTTCTGATGTCCATAGTTCAAGAAAGATGATGATAAATTGGAGAGGATTCAGAGAAGAGCCATGTGAATGATTAAAGGCTTAGAAAACTTGCCTTATAATGATAGACTCATGAGTTCAATCTATTTAGCTTAACAAAGAGATGGTTAAGGGGTGACTTGATTATACTCTATAAGTATCTACATGGGGAACAAATATTTAATAGTTGTTATAATAATTGGCTCTTCTGTTGAGTAGAGAAAGGTATAACATGATCCAATGGCTGGAATTTGAAGCTAGACCAGTTCAGACTGGAAATAAGGCACGCATTTTTTTAATAGTGAGAGTAATTAGCCACTGGAACAGCTTACCAAGGGTCATGGTGGATTCTTTATTATTAACAAATTTTGAATCAAGATTGGATGTTTTTCTAAAAGATATGCTGTAGGTATTATTTAGGGGAAGTTCTATGGCCTGTGTAATACAGGAGGTTAGACTAGATGACCACAATGGTCAGTTCTGACCTTGGAATCTGTGATCTATGAATCTATAAATGATAGAGAAGCTAGTATATTGTGTAAAGGTTATGAGCATTAACTGACTTCTATAATAATCTTACACTTATATAGCAAGTTTTGCTTTAAAGGATCCCTGTCTGCTGCTATCTATCTGCATATGCATATTGAGTATGGTGAATGAACCTCAGACCTCAAGATTTTGTGAATCCCCCCAATTTTTTTTGGAGTTCTCAGCTGCTAACACAACTTTTTTCTATAATTTAGACCTGTTCTCTCACCTTTCCAGGCTGATTGTAATTTAAAAAACAAAACAAACAAAGACAAAGCCTGTGACCCTCAAAAACATAAATACAGTTTTGTATTGCTTGCTAGTGGTTTGATTTGCATTAAATAAATTTCCCATGTAGCTAGCAGGTGTAAGCATCACTAGGATATTTTGCTGGGCATGTTCACATAGAGGGACTTGGCCAGAAAAACCTAGCCACTCTCCCCATCTCCACTATTACAGCCAAATTTTTAAACCACTTTCCAACAGTGTACAATCAAATTACTCTCCATCGGAAATGCACAATTCTTAACACTCATGCTCTTGGTATGGTGCCAGAGCTGCTGTGCTGCCGTCCTTAGTAAGAATCTGGTCCAGCTCCCACTGATGTCAAGGGGAGTTTTTTATTGTGACTTCAGTGGGAGTTGAGTCAAGCCCAGATATTCCATTGATAGTAATAGAATGTTGGGATGCATCTGGTACATTCCGCAATACAGTAGATGTGTTCTACTTGGATGTATGTACCTAAGAGTGTGCAATAACACTCAAGGGATTTGAGTAAGGTAAAGATTTATGACTTTGGCAGCAATGTTCCTTGCAATTGTAACAAACTGGCAAAGCATGCTGTGTCTCTCTATAATGTCTGATCCATGTAGAGGATAAATGCCTACCTTTACTACCAGCCCAGAGTTACCCTTTGGCTGAAGTCACAAAGGCTGGTGATTTTGGTACTGAACATCCTCGGTTCTATGCCAAAGAGGTGGGTTGTTACACAGTATTGGATAGTGTACTGAAATACATACTGAAGGCGACAGATAATAGAAATGTACCAAGATGAATTCATCCTCTCTCTTCCATTGCACCTGCTTCCCTGCTGCCTAGCCCTCTTCTTCCCCTGAACGTGCTTCCCTAGCATAATAGTTCCCTTCTCATTTGATCCCTTAGAAATGCCGCCCAGCCCCACAGTCTTCTGTAGAGCTGGTCAGAAAATGCTATCTATTTTCTGTGAAAACTTTCAAATGAATAAAAATAAAATCTTTGGTTTGAACTGTTTTATAGAAATATTGGTGGCTTCTTTTTCAACAAAACAAAACCTGAAAAATGCTTAGTTTTCATTTTCTTCCCCCTTCCTTCTGTTTTTCCATGGAACGGGGGAGGGGAGTAAAAAAGGAGAACAACAACAAACTTTAAAATTGAAATCCCAGAAAAAAACATTCTTTAAAAATAATGGAAAATTTTGAGCAGAATGAAAATTTTTTGTGAAAATGTTTGGTAGAAAAATCCTTTTTTGGTCAAAATATGCATTGATGAAAACATTTTGACCAATTCTAGTCCTCTTTTTAATTTCCCCATGGGCATACCTAGTCGAACTCACTCCCTTTCTCCCCTAAATAGTCCTCTTATGCTTTATGATTGTGGGTTCTAGTCCCACTGATTGCTCTGATTCCTGATGGCAACTCCTTTTTCCTCTCCTCTTCCTCTTATGCACCAGTAATCCTAAGCAGAGATAGCTACGCTATTTTTCTTCATTTTCAGCTGTTTTTACAAGAACCCATCCTCTCCTTTGCTTAAACCCCTCTGGAAACAAGTGGATCCAATAATAGCAAGCATCATGTGACCTACCAGCTATCAGTGGATCACCAGCCAGTGCTCTGCTGGCTTCTGCCAGCTGCAGGCCACAGTCTTGGCACTGTCGCTTTATACGCTCCAACTTTTAACTTCCATAAAACAATACAAAAACCAAACAAACAAGTCTCACCAATCCAACAAGACTGAGTTAATTCCTTGTCACTGATTAGGCTCATGATGAAGAGTGAGTATAAATACCAAGTCACCTGCTATTTGTTTATATTTTCTTGCTGGAGGAAGGAAATGTAAAAAAAAAAACAATCAGCAACTACTGCTTCGTCAGGCCACTGTAAAATTCATATTGTCCCTGTGCAGCAATCAACACGGCAATGGAAACCACAAGGCAACGTTCAGTTCAAGATCTCCATCATGATATCATACTCAATGTAATTTGTTTTGTGAGGGTGAGGAGACTTGAAAATCCATTCAGATGAAGGAAGAAGAGGAGAAATAGACAGAAAAAGCATGAGCTGTGCAGCAAAAATCCCTTTTAAGCACCTTTACTTCCTTGAGTATAGAGAGAGGAAGAGAAGAGAAAGGGGAAGCAGGAACGGAGTCCCAAAAGAGCCCTTTTAAGTGCTTTTTGTCTTGAGCATTAGAGGGCTGAAGACAAGTGGGACCTGGGTTCAGTGCCAAGAGTTTATTTTAAGTGCTTTTTTCCCCTCGAGAGCCAGTCTGAAAAAGGAAGAAGAGAGGGAAGGGAAAGTGTGCATTGAGCCCCAACAGAGCACTTTTAAGTGCTCCTTTTCCTGACTCTTTCCTCTTACTTTCCATGTTACTAACTAGGGGGAGAAGAGACTTTGGGGCACTGGAAAAAAAATCACATAAACCAGCACATTGAAGGGCATGAGGACTTTTTCTTCATTTTTGTTTACTTGGCACCAGTCAAGAGAAGTGAAGCATTTGTCAGAGCATGAAATTAGACAGCCCCAGAATGACAGAATCACATGCAGTCCCACCACCACGATGCTCTCCATTTCTTCGACTGCCGTGAGCAGCTATGGGACCAACCCTAGTGTCCTTACTCACTCACTTACTTCAGAAGCAGTCCCCCATGATTTTACTGACGACTGCTTGCAGAGTAAGGTACTATTCCATGTGAGTGCAGGTAGCATAATTACATCCTTAGGCAGGATCCGAGCATTCCTAGGCTCCAAGTCCCACTTTGGAGAGAATCCAGATTCAACAGTGAGACAGAGGCAGATTCTGTGGTTGCCTGTCTAGTAAGGTGCCTTGATCTGCATGGTTCAGCTGTGTAATTTGGAAGGCATGTGTGGGTGTGGAATGAAAAGTCTCTGTGTGGAAAGGTGTGGTTGGAAGAAAAGCCTCTGAAGAGGCCTCCTTCCATTTTGAAGGCTCCAGGCCCCATTTAGCTTTGATTTACCCCATCTATGACAGCCTTGTACAAGAAGTACTGCTTGTCTAAATCGTTATATACCACTGACAGGATAGAAAGATCTGTTTGATGACTATAGTAATAAAAGCTCTCTATAGTGTATGTAATGAACAGTACAGTTCATTGGTCTGGTGCAATACAGTTGATATTTTGCATAGATAAGTGGTCAGATGCCAATTAAAAAAAAAAGTAATAACCTTTGTGACAAAGCTCTTCCTCTACCTCGGTGTGTCCAACACTTCCTTCTAGCAGTAGGTCAGGGAATTGCTTCACCCCTTAGTGTTCTTCCACCCTCTAGTTGTGGTGGAGGGTAATACAGCCTCTCTAAAATGGCCACTCCCTGCTTGGTCCCAGTCCTGTCTGGTTTTCACAGTCCCTTGCTTCTTTGCTGGGGCTCTTGCCCCTACAATGAATGGCTGGTAGAGTAGCAGGTAGCAGTCTCGCACTGTGGCTTCAAGAAAGCTGCTAGTGTCCCTGAGTTACTTCCCTGTGTCCCTTGACTTAATGTCTGGACCCTGCTCAGACAGGGGCCTTGCCAGGGGAGGCTCTTGACTTCTGACAGCCCCACTAGGCATGGCAGTGCCAAACCAAATGTCCAGTTCTATCTTCCCATTCTGGCAGGGTCTTTTCCTTCAGGCCTCTAGGCTTGGGAAAGGTCCTTTGCCCTCTTAAGGCAGGGTTTTTCCCTCCCCCAGTCTTTTTACCTGCTGGGTTCTCTTCTGCCAGCATTCTGCTCCTTCTCCTAAACCCTCCTGGTTTCTGATAGCTTCTTGCCTTTCCACACACTCTCTGGTAGCTTGCTTCATTCTCACAACTCTAGCCACACCCTTTCTCTGAAGAGGAGGCTTTTAACAAATCCTGAGCAGGGCCTTGATTGGCTCCAGGTGTGTTAATTAACCTGGAGTAACCCCTGCTCAGCCAACAGGGGAAAAGAGACTTGTTGAGCTTGAGGCTGATATATTGGCCTTCTAGCACTCTCCAGTTGCCAGCTAGTCTGACCCTGTCACATATCCCTCCCTCTTGCTCAACACCATGGGGTTGGGCAACTTGGGTCGCAAGACAATGCACCCATGACAGACCATTTGCATTGCCATGGTGGCTCCCGGCCCTGTGTTGGATGGTAAGTTGGAATGGTTGGATGGACAGAAACCACCTGGTCACCCTTGCGGTCGCCCTTGCATTCTTCTCTTTGTTCCACTGCATCCACTGGAAGGGGGCATGATCAGTCACGTGTGTAAATTTTCAGCCTAGCAGATAATACCTGATAATTTCCATACTCCACTTGACAGCAAGGCACTCCTTCTCCAGCACTGCATATTTCTGTTCCCTCAGAAGGAGCTTTCTGCTGAGGTGGAGAATGGGGTGTTCATCTTCTCCCACATCTGTGATAGGACTGTCCCCAACCCTATCCTGGATGCGTCCGTCTGTCGTATAAATTCCTTTGTAAAGTCTGGGACCACAAGCATGGGGTTACTGCAGAGGGCGGTCCATAGGTCTGGGCAGGCCTCCTCTTCCTTCTTGTTCCGTTTCACCATTTCAGGACCCCAAGCCTTTACCAGGTCCATCAGCGGACTTGCTCTGGTGGCGAAGCGGGGAATGAATCTCTGATAATACCCCACTATACCGAGGAATGCTCGGACCTATTTCTTCCAGTTTCGTCTGGGCCACTTTTGGATGGCCTCTAACTTATTCACTTGGTTCACTTGGGGCTTCACTACACCTGTTTCCACAATATACCCAAGGTATTTAGCTTCTGATAGTCCTATGGCACACTTGACTGGATTTGTTGTAAGGCCAGCCCGCCTAAGGGTATTCAGTACTGCTTCCACCTTTCCCAGGTGGGTTTCCCAGTCTGTCGTTCAGGTATGCAGTGGCATAGCTGGCATGGGGACACAACAACTTGCCCATAAAGCACTGAAAGGTAGCTGGGGCCCCATATAGTCCAAAGGGGAGAACAGTGTACTGGAATAGGCTCTCAGGTGTGGAAAAGGCAGTCTTTTCTTTTGCTTCTTTGGCTACAGAAGTCTGCCAATAGCCTTTTGTCAAATACAGGGTGGTCAGGAATTGGGTCTTGCCCAATCGGTCAACTAACTTATCAATCTGTGGTATAGGGTATGCATTATATTTGGAAATCTTGTTCAGGCAGTGAAAGTCAGTTCAAAACCTCATGGTGCCATGGGGTTTAGGCACTAGCACAACTGGGCTGGATCACTGGTTGTGAAATTCTTCAGTGACTTCCAGTTGCAACATTTTCTTTTCCTTAGCCTTGATTTCCTCCCATTTTGCCTCCAGGACTCTGTACGGTCTTATTGTTACATTGGCCTCGGGGTTCGTGATGATGTGGGGATAGGCCTCTGTTGTTCAACCCAGCTTTGTTGAGAACACATCTTAATTTCAATTGAACATCTCGGTCACCTTGTCCTTTTGGTCCAGCGTTAGGTTGGGGGACATCTTCACCTGCTCATGTGGATTGTTTTCTGGCTGTTTGCCCCTGCGCTTTCTTCCTGTGAGCCTTTAGTGGCTTGCTAACAAACCCAGCAGCTGCTCCTTATTGGCCCACTCTGTGCAGGTTTACTGAGCTGGCCCCAATTTCTCTCAATTAGGGCTCCAGTGTCAGGGGGCTGACTCAGCCTGCATCCACCCCAGGACCCTGTCACGAACCTGTTTTTGGTGAGTGGGTAAATGGGATAAAATCCTGTCCCCACTGCAGTTAATGGCAAAACTCCCATTGCCTTCTCTAGGGTTAAGATTTCACCCATGGTGTTTTATCCAAAAGATCTGCTTTTCCCAGTATAGAAATATTGGCATGGAAGCCAACAATTTATCAAAATACTGTACATTTCTTATTCTGAAAAATAAAGCACCAACCATAAGGAAAGTTAACAAAAAGACTTCCAAACCAGCATCCAGTGCCAAGATTCAAATACAGCAGAAAGTTTGCACAATAGCAGTATGTATGAAATGCTGGTACTCTTTTGGCCAAAATTTGTCCTCATTTATATGTAGGCAACAGTCAGATCTAGATGTAAATGAGACTAGAATTTAGCACTTGCACACCTACATTTACCTGAAGAAACATATTCACCACCAGCATACTCAACAGCAGCAGATCAGTTACTTCTTGTCTTCCAGTTCAGCTCTTTAATTAACTCAGGAAGAGAAGATGGATTCCAGGCCTGGAACCAGAGCAATCATCTCATTTTACTGCCAAAGGGTTTGGTTTTGGTCTCCAAACTGATGTATAATTTTGGTCATGCGGGCATTAAGGAATTTGATTTCCAAATGTTCATATAGTTTATTAATATAACCGACAGCCATAGATTGTTTCTCTAAAGGAGATGAGGCAGAGGCGCTCCTGCCCAAAAGCAGTTTCTTAGTTTTGTGACTAGTATTTGGGTAATGATTTTTCCCCCCACCTAATCATTTCTCAAGGAAATAATCCTAAAAGTGCTCCCATGGGAGGGTAGTAACTTTCTCTTTTCTTTTCCCAATGAACCTGAACCATAGTTTTGGTTTTTGCAGAATTTCTTTGTGCAATTAAGATTAAATGTAAAGGAGGAAGTACATCTGTTTGCCTAGTAAATCACTTCAGTTCTGCTTCAAAATTTTGTACCCGTTTTTGCTTGAATTATTCTTGTAGCCAGAGTGTAAAGAACTGGTGGAAGCAGGAGGACATTCCATACTTACACAGAGGGCAGATGAAGCTTCAAGCTGAGATTTTTAAACTTGCCTAAAGGATTGTATGCCCACTTCCTACTAAAATTAATGTAAATTTGGTGTGTCTAATTTTATTGTTCACTAAAGTGTCAGTTTGATAGAATGGAAAACTGAAGCCATCTGTTTATCCACAGAACTTCGGATACCATAAATACTTCACACACAACCCTAGTAATTCAGTTCAAATCTAACTTGGAGACAGAGCTGGTCAGAAAAACCATTTTCTGTCAAAAAATGCAGCGTGGCAAAAGTCAAACCATTTCACAATTTCAGGCTGATTTAAAAGTTTTGATACAGAAAAAAAAGGGAGGAGGCAGGGGAAAACAACAATGTCAAAATGTCCTGGATTGACATTTTAGGAACTGAACATTTTGATTTTCTCCATTTTGAAAAAAACTAATGTCAAATTTCTTCACAAAATAGCTTCCCTTGGTGAGATGTGACTCCAGAGTAACTCAGTTTCCATGCCCATTCAGTCGTGGGTTTCGGTGTTCAGCCTACCACTAATGTCTTCCAGTAAAGAAGGCAAGTTGTGATTAGTTTCCAGAGCGGTAGCCATGTTAGTCTGTATTTAGCAAAAGAGAAAGTGTTCTGTGGCACCTTAAAGACTAACAAATTTATTTGAGCATAAGCTTTGTTGGGCAGAAACCCACTTCGGCGGATGCATGTTTCTGCCCACAAAAGCTTATGCCCAAATAAATTCGTTAGTCTTTAAGGTGCCACAGAACTCTTGCAGTTCTGATGTTGACACCTGACAACTGGGAACTTAATGGAGCCACCAGCTCACTTCACACAGGTCAGTGAACAGCCATCAGACTACTGTCCAGGACTGAATTCAAACAGGTAGCCTGTAGGCGAAAGCCTCAGTATTTCCATACCACTCACAAAAGCTTTTTCATCATTTGCTTTTCTGTTCTACTAAGGCTGGGTCTACACTGACGGCAGCAAATTCGTCGCCGTCACATCAATTGCTCTGGATCGACTGAGCCGTTTGTATAGACGCGCTCAGTTGATACAGGAAGCGACGCAGGAAAACCACCCTGGTACGTGGAGTAGCGCTGCGTTGAAGGGAGCGCTTTTCCCTTCGACGCAGCGCAGTATGGATGTCGCGTGGAGGAGACGCTGCAAAGTCGACGGGAGATACACAAGTGATTTTTTTGGGGTGGGGGGTCACGCATGCAATTTCTATAGGAAACTTCTGGCTTCATCCTTATTAAATTCTGGACTTTTCTAGATCATATACTTACTTATACTTTTGATCATATACTTAGCTGAACGTTAATCTGAACATATAATCAAGAAATACTTACTGTTATACACTTGCAAGACAGTTGTGAGACTTGGTGTTTGCAAAACAACTTGCAGGTAAGTTTTAAATCCACTTTTTGAGTCCCTCTCAGAAAAGGATGTGCAGATCTTAAATACCTCATTCAAAGATCAGATATGCTATTCCATCTTCTGTGGCTATCCCTAGTGGTGCTGTGAGACTGATGTAATGAAAGAACACCCCACTGAGGCATGCAGTGCTTTCAGTGCCGAGTGTTATTCTGAAGAGGAAAATGGAGGATTATTTAAAGTTCAGATCCTAATTCCGAACTCACATACAGTGGTTTTACACTAACGTTTCTTCACGGACTTTCGTGGAGGTGACCCTGATGTACCCTGGTGTAAGTATGAGGAGAATCAGGCTTGGTCTACAGTTACCTTGGCCATTCGGCTGCAGTCGACGGGAGTTATGCAAAGTATGCAAAGAACTTCTGTAACTCCCATCGACTTCTGTGCTTCTCTTCTGCGCACCGTCTTCACTGCACTGCGCCGACGGAAACACGGTTCCCTTCGACGCAGCACTATGCCACTTGAGGAGATGGTTTTAGCACATCGACTTCTGGATCAATTGAGCGGGTCTTCACTGACCACTCAGTCGATCCAGATAAGTCTATCTGACGGCGGCAAAGTTGCCACCGTCAGTGTAGACATAGTCTCAGACTGTTAGGCTCCATTTTATTTTCATTCCACTGAGCGTGCTGTAAAATGGGCCAGAATCTGTTGCACTTCAGTGAAATCAAGGACAGAAGAGCATCAAGACTAAAGCCTTTGCTACACGAGTGCCGTTGCATAACATCTCCTCCTATTCAATGGTGAAGGAGGTGAGGATTTAATGATGAATCTGAGTTGAGGTATGAGACAAGGAGCAATGACTTGAACACTACGGCAAGAGATTTCAACTTGTACAAGGCTCTGCATGGGGCCTATGTGGAACCACATTACCTTGGGGGAGAATGAGCAGAGCTCAGTCCTTTGCACGGCTGCTCAGTGCACCGGGGCTGCACATTCAACACCATCCTTTAGAGGGCTCAGGCTGCTCCTCTCAGTGTGATGGCCTTGCACCATGGGCCACAGTGGAAAGGCAGAGCTCTGGTTCCCCCCTCCACAGGTAAATTGCTCCCTGAAGGAAGCAAGAAACTGTTCCAGTACATGAGGATTACTGAAGTGCAGGGGGATTCTGATCACAGTTTGTTTCCCCCCACTCACACCATGGCAAACTCTCTTTTATCAAGGAATATGAAGCAGGAGGCACGGAGCCATTACACTTGTGGTACACCTCCTCAGGATCCCCCTTACGATGGCTGGAGGAAATGGAAAGCCCCGTATCTAGTCCCCAGGGCCCTGTCTTGATCCCATTGAAATCAGTGGCTATTTGACTTAAATGGGAACAGAATCAGTCTCTTCAAGCAGGACATTGTCTTGTACTTCTGTCTCTGACATTCATGAGCTTAAGCCATAACCCAGCCCGTCAGAAGAGTTCTTTTTTTCCCTTCTAAACAAAACACACAGAAAATCATGAATAGGCTGTAAGATGGAGTGAAAATACTTATGCCTAAACCAATGAGTTGCTCTTGTTTGATGTCTGTCATTAAAGCACCATGCCCTGTGCTAATTTCTCCACTTGTGAACAGACATATTTGGACTGACATTTGAAAGTGGGCTGCAGATTCCACTTAAAACATGTTTTTCATGCTGAGTAATGAGGGCAAAACACAAACCAATTCTGGCAGTTAAACTACTCACTTAAATCTTTCATAGTGTTGTCAAACACTATAATCCTCCAAAACCCTGAGTTTAAATAGCCTCGATATTTTATTTAATGAAATTTAAATCCTATAATTACCATAATTAAGACACTCCTTTTAGATCACATTAGTGCATTGCTCGAAGTGAAAGCTGCAGGCAACCTTCAATGAAGATGATTTTCCTAAACATGAATGATACATACATCTCATTTTAAATTCCTTATTACATCATTGTTTGGGAGCTTTTTTTTTCTCCTCACCAAAAAACTTCAGTGTGGAATGTACAGGAAAGATCCTGAGAACAGATTTTGATTGCAAAAGGGCCTCTTAAAAATACTTTTTTTTCCATGCATAACTTTTTATAATGATGTTGCAGATCCAAAACAGAATTTTCGACACCTTTTTTGGAAAAAAAACACCCAGGGTATATGTAAAGAAATGTAGTCAACAGCTCAGTAGGTTGTAAAAAATACCTAAAAGATGGAAAAAACTTTCATTGGCTTTTGAGGAAAAAATATTAGATTCATGTTGTTAATTATTTACAGAAAATATTTACAAAATAGTTTTAAACTAACTTCTTTTTTATATGAAGGAATTGTTGCTCTGCTGTTGTAAATGCTTTCCTTCCTTACGGGGTTGTGGTAAGATCTAGCAAGTGAATGTTTTTCAATCATTTTGAGATCCTTGAATGAAAGATGCAATAAAATTACAAAATGTTACCATTAAATGGACATTATCAACTTGAAATCTAATAGGTTTCCTGAGGTAGAAGTAGTTTTGAGTACTATGCCTAATCCTGAGTACGCCTGCTCAAATTACTGCATACATCCATAATTAGTCATGATAAGAAGGGTGGCTTGGGGGTGTACAGAAGGGAAGTAATGGTGTAATCTATTGCATTTGGAGGGGTTAGTTAGGTAAAAGGGGTGCTGGAAGGCTGATGTCCTTAAAAGTTAAGGTTTGTGGTGTATGATAGTTGTAGAAATGGTAATGTGTGTGCCTATGGGTGAGGAATTACAGGGCTGCATATGTGGCTGAACTTTTCCTTCCTTTGCTCTGTCCTTGAGTGTATTAATGTATTTAGCAACTTAAACTGTTTTACAACAAACAGTTTTGTGTATTAATATCCAAGAGGTTGAGTTTTGTTTTCACATACACACTTATGCATCTCCCACTGTAGCCAAAAGAACATGTGGGTATATACCTGAGGGTAGAAACTTGGACCTACTCCTGACTTCAGTTGCATTAGTTTTAGGCAGACCTTCTCATGCTGGTTTCTCTCCTCTTCTGAGGGAAGAGACAGAATATAATGTCTTGTAGCCCATGCGGCTAGCTTGTCTTTATTATATTCACTGCCTTGTGTTTATTATATCAAGTTTATCAATGTTATTATATTCAGCCATAAGGAACCTACAGGTCTGTATCCTGTAAGACATTAGCTTGAGCAGTTAGCATAAGCAGTTGAGATCTATGAACTTTGGCACAGATAAATGGCCCAACAGCAACCCTGAATTTACAGGGAACGGTAAATGGATGTGAGGGGGAATTTTGTCCAGAATGACATCAGCCAACCACAGGAAAATGAACCAACATCAACTTTTGAAAAGAACATCCAACCACAAGAGCACCATGGCAATGAACTGATAATAAGCTGAGATCATTAATACATTAACCTATAGAAGAAGGACACCTCAACATTGGTAAGGTGAGGAAATACAAATAAGGAAGAGGGGAGAAACCCCTACTGAATATGCATTAGACATGGAAGCGTCACCATAACTTATTATAAAAATGGCATCCCAGATGTCAGTAGAAGAAAGATACGTAGCCCTTGGGAGGTGTCAGAATGTTGGCCCCTGGTGATAAGGAGGGAGGCGGTGAAGAAGACAATAGCTAACCTTTCAGGTTGTTCTGCAAGGGATGGTATGAGGATGTAGATATTCAGATGTACATTCTGTAGTCTATCTACCTTACTGAGCTGGGGTGGTTGTGACTGTGCTAAATGTATTAAAGTATTGGTAAATATAGAAGAGTTCCTATAATATGAGTGTTTCAGCTCTGCACATGGGGGTTCCAGCTGTGTAGTCATTTGAATAATACTGGACCTGATCTTGGGACAAGAACCTGTCAATTTTCAAAGTGATGTCTGAGAACTCTTAAGTAATCAATATAATCAATATATATTCTATAGATCAGGCTACAGTCTTCTTCCCAGAGCTTTTCCTGATTGGCTGGGAGACAGGAGAGTCCTGCCTTGCTCACTCTACGAGCTCCTGGTACCAAGCCCTTAAAGAAACAGTAGGTTGGGTTTTCCCCAAACTTTAACTATGCCCTTGGAGTGATCTTCTTCTCTCCCTACACCTAGCTCTCTGTCTTCCTTCAGTTTTCATCCACTCCAAAAAGTTCCAGAACTTACAGGGTCATGTCACATAACAGTTGTTAACTGATCATTCATGCTTACTACCCTTAAAGGGGCATTCACTTGTATGCTCCTAAGTCACAGGCAGATTTGAAAATTCTACCCAATATTTATGCTTTGGCAGCTATTTGGAAGTCTGCCTTATTCCATGTGCAATGGCTTGGTGGGTTTAGTTTGTTTCCTTGCTGATAAGTGTCTGAATAAATGAACTTAATGGACACCAATTCTGTCAGTCTCAACAGACATTTTTAGGAATGAGGGCCCTTTGTCAAGCTGGGGTGCCCAATGCTATGTGCCTGAGCCCTGGGAGTTAGGTCCCACAATCCACCTGAAACTCAAAGAGACTTGGGCATCTAACTCCTTATGCATCTTCAAAAATCCCAGTCTTTAACTACATGTTTCTGACAACTCACTTTTGAGTTAGGCATTTGGGACCAGATTTTCAAGGGTATTTAGGCACCTAAACATGCAGATAGGGACCTAGCGGCATTTACAAATGTTCCTAAGCAAGTTAGGTGCCTAACTCCCATTGATATCAATCTGTTTAGGTGCTTTTGAAAATCCCACTAGGTGCCTGCTTGCATTTTTAGGCACCTAGATACCTTAAGTGCATGCTTAACTTTGTACTTAGGCACAAGTGCATTGCTGAATCACGCCTTAAATGGAGATTTAGATGCTTACCTTCAGGTAATTGAATTACAGAATCAGGTCCCCAATTCTACTGTCATTTAATCTGAACTATTCTCACAGTTGGAGGCGATCACTTCAGAACACAGCTGAAGCTCATTGGTGGATGGTACAAAGAAACTTGTATGGCCACTACTCACTATTCCTTTTCTATTTTGCAGAAAGCTACAGGAGCTGAGTTTCCAGCATTGACAGTCCAGAACATTTCTCCTGTACTAACACATATAATGAAACAAAGGAAAGCGAGAACCTCAGGATTATTGATTACATAGGAGCTATGCTGATTAACACCAAGTGAGGATTCATTCTTATTTTGGAGAGAAAAAAAACCAAATCAAAACAAAAAAAATCCCTCATTTTTCAAACAGAATAGTATTCTTCGGGGTATGTTTCTTGTGATATAGCCTCACTTCTCAGATGCTGGAGGCATGCCCTGGAGACTATTATTGCTTACTTAGTGTACGTCAGAGTGTATTTGACACAGTCCATCACATTGAGACAAGATTTAGTCTTCTGACAGGAAAGCAAGATTTTCACTTCTGCAATCAGGTTTTATGAGAGTCAGATTTCAATGGAACAAACCATTCCTGATGGACAATATCATCTTGCTGAGTTATGCAGACTTCATTGTTACTCACACACGGAGCAGTTGTGTTCCTGGTGACTCCACTGACATCAACAGATAAAAATAACATGTAAAAGACCAAAGAGAAACAAATGAACTGTGGTTCTGATTTCGAGAGGTCTGAGCTCCTATAACACCCACCAAAATGAATGAGAACTGTGTCTAGCACCTCTGAAAATCAGTCTGTCTGCATTGAAGATGGTGGATAAAAACCACCATAAAAAAGCAGGATTGCCTTTGACAAGAACAGTTAGAAAAGTATTAAACTTTAAAAAAGAGCCTGAAAAAACTTGGCTGCAAGTAGCCCAAATTTCCAAAGCTTACAGTGATACCAATGTAAAGTAATAAAAAAGAATAACAGATACTAATAATAAATAGTAATGAAATGCAAAGCCCCCAAAGTTCTTGAAAGTTCAAAGCAATTCAGATCAGTTTAATAAAAATATCCTTTCCTTTTTTAATTTAAATTTAGCACAGATTCAGAATCACATTTAAGAGGAGGAGGAAGGATACTCTTGTGGATAAAACACTAGACTGCTTGTCAAAAGGTCTGTGTTCAGTTCCTGTCTCTGTCATATACTTCTTGTGTGGCAAGTTACTTAATCTGTCTCTGTTACAAATGTCTGTTTCTGTGTTTCATTCCTTTCTCCCACCACTGTCTATTTAGACTAGAGTACAAGCTCCCAAAGATGAAAGCCTCTCCCTTGCAAGGTGTTTGTACAGCACCAAGCACAAAGGGGCCCTAATGTTCATTGGAGTCTATAAGTGCTACAGTAATACAAATAATTATTGTTACATAAGCAGGGAATATGAGTGTACAAGTAAAATTGTTTATTGTAATGCTTCAATAGACTTTATTACTGACTTTAACATAAAGTTACTGACTTTATTTATGTACGGGTAATGTTACAATTGATGTTTATCAGGAAGATAACTAGTAATCAGTATAAAACTAGCATAAAATAGTGGGGAGGAAATCTCATGTAAGGTTTTTGGATCAGAAGTGATTCTTTATGTTATTGCACTCTGTTTAGATTTATAGTACCCCCATATTAAGAGTTATATACATCTCCCAAGAGCTGTTTTTAGCTCATCTCAAGAGTTAAGTCTTGAGGCTAAGGATACTGTTCTATATAGATTTTAATGAGTGTATCCAGCTCTCAGTACTTTCAGTTATATAAGGGACCATCCAAATTAGGATGCAGTACTAACGAATATTTTAATAACATTTTTGGGTGGGCTAAGCTTAGCTTCTTGGTGCTGTTAATAACCTTTTGAGATATACATTATGAAGATAGCACTGCTGAGCAGCAGCAGAAACACATAAAACATATGTAGATTATGGATAGAAGCGGCAACATTCGTGAACTAGAGTGTGCCTGCTTTCATTTTTCTAGGAAAACTTACATGTTATGCTATTAAACATCACAAATTCTTTTGGGGTTAATTTTCATGTACACTAAGTTCCTTTTACATTTTTCTGCTCGCCTAAAGAGCTCTAAGTTAGGTGCAAGTTATTCAAGTATACCTGTTTAAGGTCCCTTTGCTCTGTTGGAACAACATGAAAGGGCCCTTTTGCAAATGAGAACCAGGCCCTTTTGCGCTTTAGAGTCTCCTGGGGACAAGTACGCTTTCTCATACAAGACGTTTTTACGGAGACCAAGCCACAGCCCCATCATACTGTGAAATAGACCACACCCCAGGTGAGCCTGAGTAACCAGGATAAACCATTCTAAAGCCTGGGCACTGCCCTTGCGTATTGGGAGATCTCAGGTAAGGCAACGTACCTCTTTAAGTTACAATCCTGCTCCAAGATCACTCTGGGGTGTTACAGCTGCACATGTCCCTATTCCCAGCTCTGTCTAAATGTCACGGGGCTCATTTCTCCAGGTACAGTAGCGATGGGGCTGACAGGGAGCTGATTGTAGCTCTCTGATTCTCAGCCACCCAACCCCAGCATGCGCTAAAGCTTCAGGGGAGACGGTGTTAGCTAAGGCTGCTGATGGGAGTCACCTTCTGATATCAGAGAATCAGCCATGGCTGAGCCTTACTCCATTTCTCCTCCCCTCTTGTCCTTGGACACACCCTTTCTCCTTACCTGACTCACTTCCTGCTTCCTTCTACTCCCACCATGTCCCTCTCTCTGCCCCCTGCCATCCAGGGGCACAGCTTTGCACGGGACTCAGAGATTCCCCCTGCACAGAGGGAATGCTCCAGGGGGTTCTTCTGGCCAGTGTAAATTCACTTTGCTTATTTTGCCCACCGGGTCTCACTGCCTAAACAATGGTAGAAGTTGTCCTTAAAAGTGAAAAATGCAATGAAGGCACGGATCCAACAAAGCACTTAAGCATATCCGTAACTATAAGCAAATCAATGGGACTATTCACAAGCTTAAAGTTCAGCACATGCTTAAGTGCTTCGCTGGCTCAAGGCCAAAAACACAGTAATCAACTGCGAAAATATCCTAGTCCAGGATTGTGGTACTTCCAGAAATAACATCCCTTAAGCAATGCATCACTGTTTTCCTTTAAGTAACTTTTTCACAGACCTGTACTTCTATTAATAACAGAGAGAAAAGCATAGTCCCTTGGTTAGAGAAAAGCACGCATATTAAACTTCTTTTTAACCACAGTTAATCTATTTCCATTTTTACAAGTAGGACATTTTCTCTTGAGATTCAGAAAAAATATCTCATACTGAACTGACTTTCTGGCTCAGGCATAGCTGCCAAAAATATTCCTGTCATTAAACATGGTGGATGATCACTCAGGTTAAGTTATATCGTGAAAAGACAATTTAAAGTAAGCCGTGGGCATGGACAAGCTCTCAGATATTAAAATCAAATGTAGCAGAATAGATAAGAATTTAAGAAAACACCGGGAAGCTAATTGAGTACTAAAACATTGAAAGAACAGTACCTAATCAAATGTCTGAGGTTCCGTTTCCGCAAGTACTGCATCTAAAAACATTGGGCCAGATCTTCACTTGTGTAAATTCAGTGTAGCTCCAGTGAAGTTAAGGAGCATTGGGCCCAACGTATCGTATAGCGACATAAATGTATCAAGCAAGTTCAGCCTCAGAAATAAAACACTGGTTTTAAAACCTGCGAGAGTATAAAACACATTTCATAAGGAAGATTCTCTGTGTCTCCAGAAGACCTGATGTGCTCTGACGTGAGAGTTGAAAGGGTAAGAACTCATTTGGTTTATGAATGAGAGCAATTCCAGATGTAATCCCCAGGTGACCTTTTGCCAGGTAAGAACATTAATGCTCTTGGAGGAGAGGTGCCTACAGCAACTAAAAATAAAATAAAGCTTTAACGATGTAATGTAAGCAAAGATTGAACATTAATCAGACCGTTATAAAAGAGAACATAAGGCTGTGGATTACTGAGCTGGTGCGTTATTTAATCCTGAAAAAAATCAGCAATGGCGGCAAACGTTTCCTCTGACAAAGAGACACAGGAAGTTAGGGCTACATTCTCACCTCCAGGGTGATAAAGACCTCTCTCCCCAGTAAGACACGGTCCTTGCCTGAAGAGTTTATAATATGAGTAGACAAGGCAGATAAAGGAGGTAAGAACGTGACTGGACCCTAGTTTCCATTCTCCAGAGAGCTACTCCTAGCTGCCTTATATTGGGAGTAGATTCTAACAAGCTGTCCAGTCAGACAGCAGTAATTAACACTCAGCTCTCTGAATGGCTCCACTACCTGCTAAGAGAGTGGGTTGGCAGGAGAATCCTTCCTCCTTGTTACAGATTCAATTTGAATAAATCTGAGCTCAAAGGAATGAAAACAATGGAGTTCAGTGAGTTCTAATGAAGGCAGAATTTAGCCCAGAATGTTATTTCCTTGGGAAGACATGCCTGGAAAGAGGACACATACTCTTACGATGTTTCCGTAAATAAACCTTTGTTTTAATTATTATAGGTTAAAATTTGTTTTTTATATATATATATAAAGTACCTTCAGGAATATTTAGCTCACTCTGGCCCCACAATATCCCTTGCATTATTTGGGGACAAAGATTGAAGTCTTCTCCAGTACCTTGTAGAGATTAGTTAACTACTTCTGTGTCTGTCTCTTCTAAGACCCAAGCTCACTTCTCTCTCCATACACTTCCCCGTTACTGCCCCAGCTGGCAACTCTGTACCCACTGCAGGTAATCTTCAATGCATAGATCGTTCAAGACAATCTGTTGCCCTAGGCAAAACTAGGGCCTAAGCCCTAGGCAATCTGTTGCCCTAGGCAAAACTTCAGTGTGCTCCTATCTCCTAGTACAGAGGTTCTCAATGTAGCCAGTGCCCCACTGTGGATGGTGTATCAGACTTTCCAGGAGGGCAAGGCAAGCCTTCTGGTGCCTTAGTAATTATGGTAGAAATAGGGGAGCCGAGCACCAACTTGCAAGATCGCTCACTCAGGTTTGACCTGGACACCCTCTGTCGTGACGGGGGGGAAAGGTGGCTGAGCCAAATTTTAGTGGGTGGTGTTGCAACCGGGCTCATGGTGTCGTGGCATCAGTCAGCTTTGGCCCAGCTGACCCTAGCCAGAAATGTTGCCCCAGGCAGCTGTCTATTATGCCTATACTTAGAGCAGCCCCAGCTTACATGAAAAATATCATATTGGCAGTTTTATGTGGAAGAAAAAAATACCAGAATAATAAGGAAGCAAAATTCAACCTGTCTAATCCAAGCCACAGAAAGCATTGGTAGAATGGCACTTAGCTTATAATATAAGATAGAAACCTGATGATCTCACATGGTAGAAAACTCTTTATCTGACCCACACCACCAAAGCCAACACTCTTTTCCAACTCAGCATCCAGGTTTCATGTCCCAGAAAGAAGTGGGTCCATAAAGAGGGCATCCTCTGCCCTTGAATTCTATACCATCTCCATTAGTGTGGTCGCCTCTTTGGTCTGATTGGTTAGCCACTACTTGGGTCTTTGCCAGGTTGTTTCCATTAGGCGGAAATATTAATGAAATGAATCAGGTATTTATGTGGTGCAATTCTGTTTGTTTACAAAGAATGTGCACAAAGTCCTGCTTCCCTGAACATAGTAGAGACAAACAGCAACAGACCATTTCCTTGCTCACAGGTTCCATGCCCACCTCTCCTGTCAGTTCTGCGCCTAAGAAGCTGTGTTTCTGCTCCCTCACATGGCCATGCTCACAACTGCATCTCTCTCTGTCTGCTGTCTTACTCCTCTCCTGGCTTCCTGCCTCTCATACACACACAGCTGCAACCAGTCAATGCCCTAGCCCCTCCATTTGCAGTCAATACCAGGGAAACCTCTCAGACCACATGACTTAGCCCTGCTCTGGATTTGCCATGTGGCCAATTGCCTTTGGGAGAAGTGTCTATTGTCTCCTGCCATCTTACTCCATAAAAGGGCTTAATTGCCCTAGATCTCCTGAGTTCTAGACCAGTGCTCTATCTACCAGGCCACACTGCATGACTACTCCTTTGCTTAATGTAAGGATCTGCTTAAATGCTTTGCTGGACCTTAATGACGTATAATTGTCACCCTCATTCACATCTCACAGTTAATGTAGTTTCCGTTTATAGTACACAAGTTTCTGTCTCAAGCAACCTTTTCAAGGTGAATACTGAAAAGTGCATCTAAATGGAATTAATTGCATACTTGCAGCCAAATTCTCTATTCAGCTCATTCACAGAGGCATCTTAGTGTTTTTTGCTTGACAGAACATAATATTTAAATGTCCCTAACAAGTTAGTCCCCCACCATCTAATACAAACCTCCTTGATTACTAGCCAGGTCTGCAGGTAAAAACTTAGTTTACGTGGTTGATCTGTTAACGTAATCTGTCATTCTATATCCATTAACCTCTATTTCTGCTTTTGCACAAACAAGATTTGTCACAGATCACTGGTTCAAACAAGAAGTCTAAATGAAGTACTTCAAATTAAGTTTGAATTGATTTACATCCTGAACTAATGAACCAGCAAATTTTCTTGTGTGCATTTGCATGTGCAGAACTAAAATACTTACAGGAGATACTGTCACCCTGGCAATTAAGGACATCAGAGGAGGGAGAACAGTTTTCCATTCAATCTCCAGGGGATATGAGTTGTTGACATTTCCTCCACAAATCCTTGCTCAACAAAAAATCCCAGCAACCTAAAACTTCAATGTAAATCACTTGTATGAAAGACAAAAATCAAAATTTAGGCACAGAGATTTAGAAAATCTAAGTTCTAGAAAGCAAACACAGTTTTAGTGTTTCATTGAGGGCCAAATTTCAGCTTAATCCTTTTTCCCTCTTTAATAATCAAGAAGAATGTGATAAACTTTCAGTGCTGATATGAAGATAGAAGCAGTGTATTGCATTCAAGAAGGAATAAGCAGAGTGGAAATATACTGGAATACATTTATATTTGGATAAAACCAAATAAACTGAAAATGTTGATCCAATAGTCTTCAATATCTCATTGTTATCATTTTGGGAGACTCTGTTCACTAGGTGCGATAATACAAAAATCAGCTATACAAATTGACACAAAACATTGCAGCATTTTCTTCCATAATAAACAAAATGGGGATGGGGATAATGATGGGGTTTTAATGATGGTGGGCAAGGATGGTTGTGTGTGTGATTATGCACTTTATTCTGTAGAGATTATGAGCTGTGTAGGAATACAGTGCTTAATTGAAACAATAACAAATGATGAAGCAGCTGTGAACTAAGGCACAAAAATTGCTCCAAGCAGTTAAGGCTGATCATCGTGATGGAAACAGCTTTTTGACAAGCTTTGCATTCCTGTGACAATAATTAAGAATCAGGTTTCCACCGAAAGGCTTTATAGCCAGAAGGGGTTGTAAATCAGTGGGCAACATTTTTATCGCAGAATGAAAATTAATTATTCAGTGTCAAACATGCTTTCTCACACTTAACTGCTTGCAGTATCCCTTTATTCTTGATTTTAATTCAATTAATGTACTTTTGGTGGAGGCCTGGGTTGTCTGGAATGGTTTACTTTTGTTAACATTTACCATAAGGAAATATGACAAAATTGTATGGTGCTTAAACGAAACTGTATTTCAGATTGTTTTGGCAGAGAGGTTGCTAGCTACTATGTACCTATTGATTAGGGTGTGGATCTGAGGATTTGGTGCAAGTATAAATGTAGAAAGAATCGAATTTTTTAATACAGGAAAAGAAAGAGTGGGATTTCCAAAAGTTCTCAGTGTGACCCTAATGTTTTTCCCCTTGAAGTTAATGGGAAACGTCCCATTGAGTTCGGTTTGCACAGATTTAAGTCAAGGCTAAGACTTGCATGCAAATGAAAAATGTTCTTGGATATTTGTAAATTTTCTAAGAGTAAGGATGACTGTCATGTATCTGTTACATCCCTTATTGGAAAATGAAGTACTTCTTAAAAATGGTGCACATGACATTGATGGGATTCAGCCCCTAAAAACGGGGCTGGAAATGCTCTGTTTGGTGGAGATGTTCAGCAGCATTAACTTACACAGTAAGCCTGGGACACTTTTCTATCCTTATTTCCACTCATAGCTTCAGCAGCACCAATAGTGGAGTGGTCAAAATATGTTAATTTAAATGGTCTTCAAAACGATTCAGAAGTTGACATGACGTTTTTCTTCTGACATTCTCATTTCCTTTCAACTTTCTCATTTAATTTCAATTTTCCAATTTTTCTTTCAGTATTCTATTAGAATGTTAATTTTCATGTTATGTTAAATGTATATATTACATTTAATATTTTATATTGAAAAGTTTGAAATGTTTTATTTTTGTAATGTCAATAAGGTCATTTTGGTGTTTCTGATTCAAAGTATTTTGGAATATTTTCTTCCACAAAATATTTCAAGATTGATTTTGTCCCAAATCAGGACAAAAGGTCAAACTTCAAAATGTCATAATTTGCTATGGGATAGAAATTCCATTTTCCAGCCAACTCTAACTAATGGTCTCAGGTACACTATTGCATATGCACATACTCAATCCATAGCATTGCCCTGATTCAGGAAAACACTTGATCATGTGCTGAAGTCTATCCCTGTTCAGGACAGTACTTCAGGAAGTGCTTAAAGCATGTGCCTAAGTGCTGTCCTGAAAAGAGTAGCTTTCCTGAATGGTGGCCTATGTTTCCTTATTTCATCCAGGCCCAGCATGATCCCACTTAGATCCATGCTGAAGGGAAAGGTTCAGCTGTCTTCATGGTATGACCCCTGAACTTTGTCCTGCAAGAGGCTGCCACTGGTCCAAGAACTTGCGTGTTGAGTGTGACCAAGGTCCCCACACCCTCCAATACTGTAGATAATCTAGAGGGCATTCACTTTTCTTCAGAGCCCACTCTTTTGGGTGACAGTTGCAGCTGTGTCAAAGTGGTGTTTCATAGAATTCCACAGAGAAAATGTTTGCTTTGTTGCATGCAATTTTACCCCCATAAAATTTTGCTTTATGCTATTATTTTGCCTAAATAATTGTCATTTTGTGCATTTTTAATTATAAGTCCTTGTGACTTGAAGATGGGCTGTTTTCAAGCTAAAATGGGCCTATGTCATATGTTCCGCTGAATTTTTTATGGATATGAACTCATTCTCAAGCCATATTCCTGCTTTGTAGCAGTACTTTACTTTTCAAGCAGTCCCTTTCATTTCAGAGGGACCAGAGTAAGACACTACTCAACAGGAGCAAGGATCACAGAATGTGGCCCAACATGGAAACAGACACAGAGTTTCATTTTGCATTACGTTATGAATATTGTTTACACTTCGTGACCCCACTTATTCTGTTGCTTTGATAATATGTCTGCAGGATGTTACATTGCAGTGAATACATAATAAAAATGGTTTTAGATGTAACCACCCAGCATAGTAAACAGTGTAAATAGAAGTAAATAAAAAGAAAAGATTATGGCAAAAACTGATGTGATGTGGTGAACTGGTTTATTCTTCATTAGATTATGGGTGGAGAATCATTTTTAATAGGCTAGATAAACTGATCTACGTTTAAATCTTCTGGCCTGGGGACTTCTGTCCTGGGGACTTCTCAAGACTTCTCTAGTCTTCTCATTCGGAGGACACATTGTCCTTGCAACTTAATAACAAGTCAACTATTGGAGACCAGAAGATGCCTACGTCTCTCAGCAAGGAAAATGGGCTTCTTTTACATTGGAATATGGCTCTTGGATGCTCATGGTGTGTCAGGGTGCTGTTTGGACAAAAGGGTAACACTGTCCCCCCCTCCAACACCTTAGATTGGCTAGTTATCTCAGATGAAGCTGCATTGTGCCTTAGGAGTCACACGGCTTCCCGAATATAGGGGGTAAAAATGCTGCTGTACCACCTTTTGGAAGGGGTCAGTGCATTCTCCACCGTCAAGAGGCCCACTCAATGGTCAGGGCAGAGGAGGGGAAGGCAATGACCCTTTTTCATTTCCCAAAACACTTTGGTAAATTTAGCACAAACATCAACATTAGAGTCGTTTCATGCTTGCAGTCAGGAACCTGCAGGATTGTGATTGTGCCTAACCTCCATGCAGGATACCAACCAGGGGAGTTGGGAAACCTCTTATGGCCTCTCCTGCTCCCCTTTTGGGGAACTCGTGTAGAACTAGGTCCAAGCAAGCCCTTAGGTCTACTGTCCTACCTGTCCCTTAGTGTTAATTTGTGTGCTCACATAAAGCTGTGTCTGATTTCAACATTTTTCCTTAAACGGGTCTTTGTCCTCTTTCCTCTGTGCCTGGAGCTTGCTGCAGTACAAGATAACTAGATGGACATGTAAGAGTTAGAATTACCTCTGAAAACATAGATAAGAGAGAGGACAGAAACAGGAGAACCAGTGACCAACCAGTGGGCTTACTCCATTTCTAATTATGCTTTGTAACAACTGAATAATCTTAAAATGTTTATAACAAGTTTCAGATCATCTAAAACACATGTTTTTCAGTCATCTAAACTTCCTACTAAGGTTATAATTTACAAACATAGCTGGAGGCAGTAGGTCAGTTTTAATACCAACACATTTATGGTACTGTGGTAATAGATCTTTGCTACAGATAAAAAAAATCCAGGGAGCCCAATTGTGCTTCTAGTAATGTCGACCTAAATTAGGAGTAGCTTCTTAGAATTAGTGGAGCCACACCAATGCAAATCTGGTGTAATTGAAATCAGAATAAGATCCAGTATCTTCCTGTGAAATGCACTGAGAATGTTATTGCTTAATACAGTAAAAACGAATTGTAAAACTGTTGTTTCTTCTGAATTTCAACTAGTGAACAGTTGTGAGTTTTTTAAGCTGGTTTATATAATCATAGAAGACTAGGGCTGGAAGGGACCTCAGGAAGTCATCTAGTCCAACCCCCTGCTCAAAGAAGGACAAACCCCAACTAAACAATCCTAGTCAGGGCTTTGTCAAGCTGCACTTTAAAAACCTCAAAGGATGGAGATTCCACCACCTCCCTCGGTAACCCTCCCTTGGTAACCAATTCCATTGCTTCACAACTCTCCTTGTGAAAAAGCTTTTCCTAATGTCCAACCTAGACCTCCCCCACTAAAACGTCATATGATTGTTCTCTCATCTATTACCACTGAGAACAGCCTAGCTCCATCCTCCCAGTGCCCCCTTTCAAGTAGTTGAAGGCTGCTACCAAATCCCCCCTCATTCTTCTCTTCTGCAGACTAAACAAGCCTAGTTCCCTCAGCCTCTCCTCATAAGCCTTGTGCTCCAGCCTCCTGATCATTTTTGTTGCCTTCCACTGTGCACAATAATCCAAATGTGGCCTCACCAATGCCGAATAGAGGGGAATAATTACTTCCCACGATCTGCTAGCATATTGGGCTGCATTAGCAGGAGCATTGCCATCAGCCTTCTTGGCAATAAGGGAAGTTGTGTGAGTTATGCCACCAAGTCTCAGTTATCCAATCTCATCATAGTTCCTTGACTGTGCCAGGACTTCCTGCTTGTTTCCTGGCTTCTTGTGTTCGTGTACAGGCACTTAAGATAACTAGCCAATTGCCTTACTTTCTCAGTACAAATCAGGCAGCCTCCCCTGTTGCACCTTCCTCCTTGTGTCCCATTTCCCCACTTACCTGTGAGTTTAGGTCCCCGTCCCCTAGGAAAACTAGCTTAAAGCCCTCCTCCCAGCCTGCCTGTGAGGATGCTCTTCCCTCTCTTTGTCAGGTGTATCCCATCTGTTCCTAGCAATCCCTCTTCCTGGAACAATGTCCCATGGTTGAAGAATCCAAAGCCCTCTCTCCGATACCACCTACATAACCACACATTTACTTCCTCAATTCAGTGGTCCCTACCTGGACCTTTTCCTTCAACATTATTTGCAGGCAAAAAAAATATGTACTGTCATGTAGAACGATCACCTTCAGGACAAGGTAATCAGAGATACATATGTCCATGCTTCATCCATGACCATCTTATATGGCACAGATCATGGCGCTGCTAGAATATGTCTCAATAGTACATGTCATTTCTTACTTGAAAGATCTAATCATACTTCTAAAGCAATAATTCAGACCATTTACCCTGGAATGCTTTTCTCAATGTTGCCTAAATTTTAAGTTAAAAAATCCTCGGGTCCTTTCCTATCATGTTTTCTCCACCATGGGTTATTGGCTTTTCTTCTAAACCACAATTTGTCAAGAAACATTCTTTTTAAAAACCTTGTACTTTCAGCTTCCATTGGACCAGATGCTGATTCCTTTACTCAGGCGGGGGTAACAACACACTCCGCAAGCTTCCCAACTGATTTAAATTGTACCAGTCAAAGACTAAAGATACCATTCTACGGGAGCAAAGGTGTCCGAATTGGGCACTGAATAATTATCCTTTTTTGTCATATAGTCCCAGTCTTGGAGCTAGGAGAGTTTGGAAAGAAACAATGAGAACACTCCAGGTAGAGCCAAAAATTATTTTAAAAAAGTCTCAGAAATGTCAAGTTCTGGCTTTATGCTGAGGATGTACAAAAATCTTAAATTCCCATTGCCAGTCCATGTACTCCTCAATACCGTAGATTAATGACCACTGCGCTCAGAGTTGCTCTTGTTCTCAGTGAAAGGTAAAAAAAAACAAAACAAAAAAAATCCCCCAAAATCCCCTCATCTAACAAATTGCAGAAAATAAGCCAGATAAAAGCCAACCAGCAAGCAAGAACCTGAGTGAAAACTGTGCCTGTCATTGTTAGGCCAGAATACTAGTGTCACAGCTGGCATTCTGTATAGTTGGTGGAAGCAGAAGACTCCCTCTATATATATATATATATATATATATATATATATATATACACACACACACACACACACATACATATATTTTAGGTCAATGACCTCAGTACAGAACTGGAGCAGAATATTTCTGGTATATTTTAGTAGGTATAATATGTTGTATCATGGATCTGTACTGGATTTTTCCTTTCAAAGCAACAGCTCTGGAATTAGTTGCATAAACCAGTGGGATGGAAACCATGTAATTTAAACATGTTTTCCTCAGTGTCTACCCATGTTCCCAGTTGTCAAAGTGAGCATATGCTGGTCCTCTGAACTAAAGAGTAGTTATACTCCATGTAAACACACACATTTGCCTTTAGCTACACTCTTACAGAGGGTAAAATGTGGGTACTGGTAACATTTTGGAAATGCATAATGCTTGCAAGTAGAGCTGGTCAAAACACTTCAACAGAAAATTTTTCTACTGAAAATGCAATTTTGCTAAAACTGACACTTTCTGTAGGAACACAGTGATTATGAGAAAATTTTGAGAAAGTGGAAAAATTTCATTTTGACAACATCAGAACATTTCAGTTTAGTTTTTACATTTACATTATATTAATATATTGCAATATAGCATATGTTACATGTATCATTATATTTAATATAATATAAACATCAAAAATTAATCAAAACGTTAAAGTCAAAACAAAACATTTCAATGGTCCCCCGCACTGACATTTGGTGGAATTTTTGTTTAATGGCCAATTGTGAAATTTCAGTTTTTTATTCTAATTTGGAATGGGAAATAAATGGACATGTTGGAACTTCTAGTTCCTGACCAGCTCTGCTTGCAAGATACATGCAAGTCATCAAAGTTGAGAAACAAGTTAATAGTGCAGTTCAGAGCCAGGGCAGTAAAAATATAGAAGCTAGACATAGCTGGATTGAAGCCATACCAAAAGTCATTTAGATTATCACCGTACTCTGGATTGTAAGCATTTGCACAGAGATACTTTTGCTTTTTATGTTTGTATAGCCCTCAATCCTGATTAAATATAAAAAATAATACTTCTTCCTTGCTTGCATTTCTTATCTGTCTTTTACACTGCAAGTTCATCAGGGCAAGGACGGTCTCTTTGGCCCAGATCCTCAAAGATATGTAGGCACTTACCTACCATCAGAGGAAGTTAAGCGCCTAAAGACCTTTGAAGAGCTGGGCCCGTTTGTCTGTTGTAATTCTCAGCACAATGGTGACAATCCATAAATAACGGTAATAGAGGTCAACCTATGAAAGTAATGAATACGGCAAGGCAGGGACACTGGTAAGAATGAAAATGTTGCAAGAGTAGTTTTTCCGTTGTACTGTTTAGAGTTGCGTTTTATGGTGCCTGTCCTCCAGTTTCTTGTAGGTGGGCAAGACCTGGGAGCTTCATATGCAGACTCTGCAAGATCCAGGCCTTTTTATAAAAGAAACTTCCAACACTGTGAAGTTTTGAGAACTTTCTGAGATTCTGGTAATAATATTCTGCCACCAAGAGTTGATTGATTAGAAAAAAAATAAGGGAGGAGGGCCTCAACAAAGATTTTTAGCTCAAAACAGAAATCTATAAACCTCAGGTTTCCACACTACAAAGTGATAATCAATAGTCACTGTGGTGTCACGCAATTTAATCAATAAACTTCCATTAACTATGGACAAACTGTCAAAGTGACCTGCTGCCCTCCTCTTTGCTGAGTGGCTTGGCCTTAGCAGTCCATATTAATATGAATTTTAACCCCTTGGTCTGGCATTTTAATTCTCTCTCCATTAGTCTCATGTTTCTATTTTATCAGCTTGTACTATTGATTTAAAGAACATGTAGAGCCAATTTGCACATATGTCTTTGCAAAGGTCATTCGAGGACACCAACATATGACTTCTGCAAGATGTCTAGAGGTTTATACTTTCCAATGACCTTCATAACTTTCTGCCCAGACATGTTTTAATATGTCTAAAAATAAGAAGAAAGATTCATGAAATATTACTAGTACTTTGGAATTTGATAGAAGAAATAATTTATTATGGAACAAAACTAAACACAGGCAGAGTACACCGGGGGGGGACAACCTTAGCTGGACTGTTTTTCATAATCATGGTGACAAATTTGTCATTACTCTGCTCCTTATAGAAAAATGTGTGTTTTGATTATGAATTGGTACTCAGAAACCATGGGTTGTGAGAGTGGTTTGATTTAGGACTCAGTCCTGCAAAGACTTTTGAACATGGTTAGCTTTCAGCATGTGACTAATTCCAATGAAGTCTTGGGCCTAAGTCTTTACAGGATTGTGGTCTGAGTCAGTCAATTTTTGTTTTAAATGGTCAAGACAAAGCTGAGATATAAAGATGGATTTTATGTCTGGCTATGAAAGCACCAACATCTGTGATCACACTGATCTCCTCAGGAGAGAAGTTCTACAACCCTGACCTGCCTGTTGAAAAAAATCTCTGTCCCCAGCCTCCATCAGTTTGACTCATTTTATGGAAAATTCCATTGACCCCAAAAGAGGAACATTGCTGTGCAAGGTCTTGGCCAGGGTGGGAAAGGAGGTTTCTCAGGTAGCTCAGCTGACAGAGAGCACTGAAGATCTGATACATGTTATTGAAACTGCTCCAGTACCAAATGGGGAGCCAGAATGATGATTGGAGCACTGTGGCGATATCATACTGAGGTAATTGAAAAATTGACTGAGATTTCCCTAAAACTTCCTCCAGCTGATGTTCTCTTCGTCCTGACAGGACTTCTTATAGACCCTCAATTTAAAAAGAAAATCTTATCTTTAACAGGACGCAGCCTTGCATAAGAAATAAAATATTATTCAAGCAACAGCAGCTGGCACATGTTATTTGCAGATGTAGTGGACTCCTCCGAGGAGGTCAGTCACCCAAAGGACTTTGGAATGTTCGTAGCATTTTGTCCTCATACAACAGCGTTTTTCTCTTTAAATTACCTGTAATTATAAAGACTTTTCTCGAGTTACTCTGCAGTAACTGTTTTTAATTACACAAAATAAGAATATATCTGAAAGCTCATCATGGCCCAACCCCATCCCCATTGAAGTCAATGGAAAAGCTCACCCTGACTTCACTGGGCGCAGGATCAGACTCCACTTGTCTAGAGATACAGATATTCCACCTTGAATTTGAGTTGTGGTTCTGCTCTGAAAAGCTGTTTTGCAAAACTGGCATAGGCTTGGATTGGCACTTTGCAACCCAATTCAAGTAAGGGACAGTGAACAGCTGTAGCACCCCAGAAGCAAGGCACAGAATGAACTGTGTCCCTCAAAGTCACAAATTGGTTCTGCTTCCCTTTTGCTCTGTGGGTGAATAAGCTGCACTGGCCTTTCCTGGCATAACTTACATTCCCCTTTGTGTCATATCAGCTGTGGTAACTGGTACATGGGGTGCAGGAGAAGCCAAAGTTTCACTTGTCCATTTGTCCGTTCTTTGTCCACTTGTGCAGGAACGGGTGGGTTTCTCTTGTAACATACGCTTTGGCAATATACATAGCCTGTGCAGAGAAGTCAGAGGACTCCTTATTCCTGAATGCAGGTGTTCATTTGGACTCATGGTTCAGCCCTCAGTGAAGTTCCATGCTATTTGTCTCAATGATTTCCAGGTGCAAGTTGTCCAATACATGGATTTTCTAACTGCCAGGCCTGCAAACTCAGCTAGGAGTCTGAAAGTCAAGATGGATTCTTTCTGGCTCACACACAATTTCTGGCTTACACATCACTGCTTAGATATCAAGGTAAAAGGTGCCTTTTAAATACAATAGGCGGACAGACTGACCAACCAATGACACACAGATTCTGCAATCAGAACTTAGGCCCTGATTCTGCAAAGACATGAATGCTTGATTAACTTACACATGCGTGAAGTTGCACTATACTAATTACATGCATAAAATTATACACGTGCTTAAATCTTCACAGGCTTGTGGCGTTGGTTAATAATCCTGCTGGTGAAAAGTGAACCAGAATAGAATCCAGCTCTCTCCTACAGTTCTGTTGGCACCCCAAGGATAAGAGATGTAAAAAAAGAGAGAGGTAAACATTTGTTTTTGATTAAACTCAGCCACAGAGGGAATAGGTCTACTGAATAAGAAAGTGCCATCTCAGATTATTACTACAATTTAGTTTCAGATCAACAATAGACAGCATCTCATATCTCTGTTTCTGCCACAAATATTTTCTAGCCTGAATAATACATAGCCTTCGAAGAATTAGATTTTTATTGGTAAATGTTGGTTAACATTGTTCACACACAAACTGATGAAAAAATATTTCCATTGATAATCATCTGCATTTACAGATAGGCAAGTATGAAAAACACTGCTTGACTTAGTGATTTAAACTTGTGAATTAGTCTTGTTACAATGGACTAGTGAATGAATAGTGAAAAGAGGTACAATTTGTTGATTTAAAGATATTGACTTTGTATATTTGGACAAGTGAAGTTGACAATTTTGGTTTTAAACCGTTTATAAAGTTTTCACTTTTTGAATCTCACTGTCTACTGTAATGAAAAGTCTGATCTCTCATTCCCGCCCCCCCCCCAATCTGCACAACTTAGAAAATTTAACTGGATAAAAATCTAAAAAACATACTTAAAAGTTAACACTGATGTTATCCATCAAAATTAAAAAAAAAAAAAACATACACATTGAATTCTACCAAGCATAATATATTGCAATTCACACAGCATGCACATCAGCATCTCCAGTTTATTATGGTTTAAGTAAAGGGAAACAAAATAATTTTGGGGTAAAAACTGAAACTTTTGTGAGTTTTAATTTAGTTTTTTTTAAAATGAATACTGTATTAGTATTTCAGGAAGTATAAGGACCAGATCTTCAGATGGGGCAAATTGACATAGCTTCAGTGAAGCCAATAGAACTACATCATTTTATACCAGCTGATGACCTAGCCCTAAAATTAAAACTAGGAAGAGGTCCAATTCTTGCTCAGCCGAGTAGCCCCATTACTTTACTTGAATGAATGATCCAAACAGGATTCGGCTAGGAATAGTATAAAACCAAAGCCCACCTTTTTGCAAACACTTATGCATGTTTTAATTTTGTGCACAAGAGTAGTCCCAATGAAGTCAATGGACTATTCATGTGTATAAAATTAGGCAGGTACAGACATGTTCTCAGGATCAGGGCCAAAGTTCCTCATGAACGAAGCTTGAAAGATTATACCATCTTTTCTGCATCAGTGGAAAACAGGTTGATAGCCCTCCAGTGTGCTTTAGATTTCATACTCTGCTTGTAACAAGAGCTCCATAACACTACCCATTACAACACAAACAACAACCTATTCGTTTAGACCTGCAATCTGAGAGGAGCAACGGCTGTTTCAAAATTCCCGGGGGAGGTTCAAATGACGTATTGATCAATTGATTAAAAATGTCAGTGGTCTGAGGAAAGAACTGCACTGCTGCAAAAATATCTGTCAGAAGATTCTATAAACATATGTGCTATTAAGAGAGAAAAAATTAATTTGACAGAAAAATAGAGCAGCGGTTGTTTTACATTAAATGTGAGAGAATGCATGATCTGTTTCCAAAATGTGTCAGATATAATAATGAGGAATAAAAACTTCACTTCTGGAATAAAGATGTTTATACACTATTTTAATAGACCCCATATGAATGTTTGGAACGGATTAACTTTTCATAAAATAGCTGCTTTGAGTTAGTTCTATCAATGGTCAAAAGAACTGATGATCTTTCTGAACATTGCTTCACTTCTCAACTCCTTTCCCCATTTGCATGGGTTCGGAGGTGCCCACAATTCTGTGCCTCTCCTTCCAGTCCATGGCACTGATTCATAGGTCTTGGAGTTCCAGTCCTCTTCTCTTCAAACTTCTCTTGACAGAGTCTATCATATTCTTGGTCTTCCATGTCCTTTTTTTCTGTTTCTTCCTTGCTTGCTTTCTTTGCTGGCCATTCTTCTAAGATGTCCAGCCCACCTCAAACATGTGTTCTGCAGCCTATCTGTCATTGCCTGTCCCAACTTCATCTTCCCCCTAATTTCTTCCATTCAAAGTCTGTCTTGCCTGCCATTCTCCTCAGTATATTATTTTCTTTTCTTTCCTTCCATTTCCGTGATACTCATCATTGCCAAACTATAGAGCAGGCAGAACAAACACATGCAGCATACACTTATCCTTTCAGTTTGTTACTTAATTGCTAGTCCTACAGAACTCTTTTTTCAGTAACACCCATGTGCATTGGGTTCTTCTATTCAATTGAGATTAAGTGATTAAGGTTACACAGGAAAGCTACTGTAGAGTCAGGATTCGAACCCATGTTTCTGAAATCCCACCTCAGTACTTTAACCACATGACCATCCCATTATCTTTACACTGTGTGTATTAGTAAGATACTATTTTTTAGATGTGGATACAGTTCAGATTCCTTCTCTGTTGAAGAGAAGTTGTCGCCCTATCTACATTTTTAACTAGCCTCAAACAGGAACAAATCCCATGACACTGCATTTGAATTACAGAGAAAATGCGTGTTACAGTGTCAAAACCACCAGTGACATCTTACAAGTACGGTACATACAAGGGACCCTAATTACAGTAGCCATAATTTTCTTCTATGTTGTGAATTGATTGTAAGAGGTAGGGTAGAATTCCATATTTAAGTCATCAACAAATAAGATGAACAATAAATAGAGAAAACTGGCTGCATAAAAGAAGGAGAATAAGAAAATTTGGTGCCTTTTTTTTTTTTAAATAGCTTTATTTCTTTCTGAAATCTAAGCAGCAGATGTTTCCCAGGTGATCCCAGCTAAAAGGACATGATGTTTTTACAAAATGTAATTACATAATGTACTCAGTAATCCTGTGTGCTTTACAGTAGATCACAGATGTTAATGACAGTTCATTCTGCTATCTCATGGCTTGTTTAGAAATTGTTCTTACAATTGTCCTCAGCTTCAAAATAGATGAAAATAATGTCTGGAACCAAAGAGAGACTACACCAGAAATATGCTTCACTTGCTGAGCTTTTTAAAACCATTCAAAAAGACCAGTCCTTTTAATTATCCTGAGAGCATGGTGTAAGATGACCAGATGTCCTGGTTTGATCAAAGTGACTTTTATAACAGATTGTTTTACAGACACTATCCCAAAGAAGAGCATCTCATAGACTGAAATAATGGGCCTGATTTTCTGAAATTAGATCTGTGATCATTTGCATGTGCAACTGCATGCATATATTGCATGTGCATTTGACTACGTACCTACAAAGCAGAAATGTGTGTGCACATATAGCTAAGTAGGGTATACAATTTGTGCAAAATTGTCTGTACACTGTATTTAAACTGACTTTTTTGATACATAATAACTACTGCTACACTTTGTAACGTTGGTTTTAGTAGGATGTTTTTCCGATGATACAAAAGGTATCGAAGCTCCTTTGAGACCTTCTGTTTGCTTTCCCTTCTGTATTTCAAAAGCAGGTTTTTCTAACCCACTGGAATTTCTTCGATGTTATGGTGGATTTCCCTTAATTTGTACATTGCTGTGTGAAGTGGTACTGCTCTGCAGTGCTCCCTTCAGGTCCACACTGGTACTGCAGGCACTCCCTTAGTCTGCAAGGTTCGGCTGCCTGCTAGGGGAACCTGTGATGTAACCTGGGCATCAGTCCCTGAACAAAAATAGCAATTCAGGATTCACCCTGCCTGCACCTTGAAACAAAGAACAAAACCCAACAACCTTCAATGCAAGCACTTATGGCAAGGCCCTGACCTGGACCTGCGTTAGCTCCGAGCAGCTGCTCCTCCTCTCTCCCAGTCTCACCCAGTTCCTGAGCTAATCAGGCAAGTCTCCTTAACTGGCCTACTGGTTCTTGATTGATCAGTGTTTCTTTCTGGCCCTGTCTTGCTGGTCTTTGGGTTTGAGTGGGTTTTCCTTGGGTGGGGAGTATCAGGGCACTGATGCCTCCAACTGTGCCCAGGAAGGGGAAGAAGGCCTGATAGACCCGGTCACACTCACGCCATGTAGCTTCCCAACCCGTCCTCTATTCATTAGAGAAATAATCTTCTCAATTTCTGGCTAACTGGGATCAAAAAGCCAAACTTACGTTGAGGGGTCAACATTTTGTAGGTTAGCTGCATATCAAGCTTTCCCTTATAGCTTATGTCTGTCTATTCAGCAGTGGGAAGGTGAAATTCCCTGTTTGGGTAGATAAACGTGCATTAGCTTTGCTCAAGATAGCACCTAAAAATAGTAATGTGGCAACAGGAGCACACAGCTGGTGGCTTGGGCTAGCCCCTCTGAGTATTTACCAAGTGTCAGGCGGACTTGTCCTCAGATGGCTAGCCTGAGCTACAGCCCGAGCCATCAGAGCCACACTGCTATTTTTAGGTCATTTCAAGCAGAACTAGCCCATGTCTGCCTACCTACGCTGGGAGTCACTCCTCCCAGATGCTATGTGGATGCACCCAGAGTCATGTTTCTGTATATTAGCCCCAAATAGGGTAACGTGCTAGGTAAACTCCAAGATGAACTGAGAGGGTAAAGGAAATAGCCATTTCTGTGACAGCAGCCAGAGCAAAGTACCTTAAATCAAGGACACATGCTTAAATATTGTCCCAGCTACAGAGCTAGCAAATTGTTGAACACCAACAACATGACTAATCAATAGATCTGGGTGGGAAATTATTTTCCTGTGCTGTGAGAATTTTCCCATCTCAAATCAGGATGAAAAGTCAACAGCTCAAGAATTATCACAAATTGATAATCTGGAAAAAAATGGATCGATTTGATTGAAACATTTTATTTCTCATTTTTTAAACCTTTTTTTAGTGTAGATTGATTAAAATTTTGAAAGTTTAAAACAAACCAAAAACCTTTGTTTCAAAAATATGAAAATAGGACTTTTCAACAACTCAAACTTTTTTCATATTGGGAACATCAGCAAAATTGACTGTTTTCCTTAAACTGTTTCTGTGAATCAGCATTTTACAATGAAAAAAACATTTTGTTGGAAATTTCCTGACCAGTCCTGCAAAATAGTGTCTGGCAAGCTGTTGTGATTGTTCTCACACAATATTCTAATCCCCATGCCAAGCCATGTTGCCTTTCTTGTGTGCAGAGATCTGCAGGCAAATGGGAGATGTACCCTCTTTTTCCCATCCAACAGGGTGATTTTGTGTTTAAATCATTCAAGAACTAAAACCATTTGGACTATGCATGACAAATTGCTGAAAAATAAACAAACAATATGACTCTGATATAACATCAATTTCTATTTTGAAAACAACCAGCCAGTCAGCTATGACCAAATTAAAACAAGTGTATCAAATCCTTAAGGAAAATGGTTAAGGCTACGACTCAGATCTATGTTCCAATTCTGCATCTGCCACAGACTACTTGTGAGACTCTAGGTAATGTAGTCAATCCCATTGTGCCTCCATTTCCCATCTTCTGCTTGAATGTTTATCACTCTTGCATACTCTTTGTCTATTTTATCTATTTAGCTTGTAAACTCTTTGGGGAAGGTCTAACATGCACATACAGTACCTGGGACAATGAGAACCCAATCTCTGCTGGAGCCTTTCAGCACTACAAATAAAGAATAATAATAATTTCAATATAAAACAAAGTTAACAGTAAAGATTTTTTTTCGGACGATGTCTAATGGACAAAATATATTTGTTCATGTTATTTGCTATAGGATAACCATTTTATAATATCAAAGGGGAGCAGACAGAACCCTTGGAAAGGCTGGATTTTCTTTTTCTCTCTCGTGTAGATGAGTTAATGATCTCAAAATGTGTTTCTGTGATAGAGTATGTGAGAAAACCTGTTCCCAATCCATCATCAGAAGAAGTGAAATATGCAAAATATTGTGTCCATTACAAAAATGGAATGCTGCATCTCTGAGTCAAGAATATGTATATAATTTAAAGTGTGGTTGCAATAAGTATCTTGAATTTCTTGTTCTCTGAGCCACATTAGAAGCAGAGGCATTTTTCAAATATTGAAAAGCCACAGGCCAAATCCCCAGCTGGTGTAAACGGGCATAGCACCAATGCATTTGTTCATTTACATTAGCGGAGGAGCTCATAATTCCAAATTCAGAAAGGGTCTATTAGTCCATATTTATATCAGAATAAAAGTTAATATTGGATAGTCACAATCAGAACTGATCAAATTATTTCTTTTGGATAATGTTTATTACAAACACAGATGTTATTTCTGCAGCATCTTCTATATGCAGGTGGACTTCCGCACTGGTGAGGTACATTGTACATGGTTGAGGCCTTAGAGCAACTTTTGGTTAGAAATTTGGTTTTGAGATAATTTTCTTTCTTTCCCCCCACCCTCATGTCCACCCCTTAAATATCTTCTTTAATTCATCTTGGAGATTTTTCACCTGTACTATTTCTGCTTGGATGGATGAAACTATGTTGATTTTTTTTTTAAAGGAGAAAAAATGAATAGTAAACAACAAATAATTGCATATTCATTAATCAAAATTGCAACATTTCTATTTATTTATGTATGTAAAGGACAGTGGGTTGTTTTTTTTTACATTTGAGTTTTTCTGAAGGTACTTCAGCTAGTAGATTGGTAACAGGTTCTCTCACACATTCTCTCACTGCTTATGAGTTTTCAGTTGAAAACTGAAATTAATGAAACACGAGGCTTTGCCAACATTTCTTAAATTCATGGCAGTGATCCAAATCTCCACAAATAATGAATAATAGGGTGCCAGAATCCACAGGTCAAGCAATGTGTCTTTTTTGTGATAGCAGTTATTTCACTAATCAGCTACCTTTCTTTTTAAATAAAAACCTTATTTTTAATGATCAGTCACTTGTTGATGCTAAAATCCATTTAAAAGTAACACAAAAACCTTAGTATATTAAATTATTATGAACCTTTTCACTTGAGACAAGTTATATTATATTTGTTACCAACTGCAGGAGCATAAGAATCTCTCTTTTTACATGATAATTATGAAAATATTCTTTTTAAAAGTGTGTGTGTATATTCTCTCTCACTTGTGTGTGTGTCACAGTCCAGAGCAACTGCATCTGTATTTCCCCTCTATGGTCAAGCAAAGACATCTACCCTAAGCTTCAGGTTCATCTGGCTGTCACCTCACTTGAATGGAGACATGCATCCCTGGTCCTTCTGACCGGGGTATTTCCAGACAAATTTTGCCTGACTATATTGTGATATCCCAGCTAAAGATTCTGTCTAAGCAAGCCTGCTTACTTACTCTTCAGAGACTAACAATAGAGTGATTATTATAAGGTACCATACTGCACTTCCTATGCAAACCTATTTTATTTTTAAGATAAAAGCGTTAGAGAAAATTTATTAAAAACAATAAAAAAAACCTACATGCATGTTAATAAGCTAATTAGTGATCACCCCAACTCAAAAGTGGGCTGTGGCAGGAGCAGTCCTTTAAAACCCCACTCATAGGGTTTCCTTCTGGTTTTAAAACATCACAGCTTCAGCTCAGAACAAGCATAGTCTTACGGGGCCTCAGTAAACCCATTCCTTCCAACATTTCCCCAAGGACTGGGGCTCTCCATGGATCAGAAAGAAGGCCATGAGTCAGTTTAAAACTAAGTTATTTATCCAAAAATCCTTTCTTTGAGCATTAGTGCTTGGAGAATCCAGTTTGAACTAGAATATGTGAACCTCTCCAGGTTCAAAGGGCTGATAACCAGAGGAATTACATTAGCATACCTCTGCTCCTAGAAGAGTTAGATGCAATTCCACAAAGACGCATACACAACTGCATTGCTAATACAATAGACCCCAAAGGTATTAAACCTAATTCAATAAAGGTTTAACTTAATTCAATAAAGTTTTTCTTAATTCCATAAGGTTTCAGTATGTGTTATATGGCTGGCAGTGGTGCCTCTCGTTAAGGTTGCCCAACACTTGACATTACAAAACACTGTTTTCAGTTGCTTATAACTTTGCCAAATTTTAACAGTTTGGGCTGAAATTTTCCATACTAGCTGTCTGAGTCAGGCTGTGTGGGTTGTTGTTGTTGTTATTTTAATTTCAGCTAAAATAATACAGCCATTTCTAAGAACAATGCCAGGGGAAAATGCACTGGTTTGCCAGCATTAAAAAATCCTTGCAACATTTTCATTGAAGAGCTCCAGCATCCCTGTGCCTTGGAACAGGTGCTTGAAGGTTGGCTTTTGTGTCAGAGATATGCCTTATGTCATCCCCTTGAAAATTTGCCCATCTTTGGCCAAGTTCTAAGGTTTTGCCAAATCCCATTTCACATATACTCAGCACAGACTTGCTAGTGCTTTGCAGTTAAGTTCCCCAAAGGTTCTACGGACACCGGACACGCTCCAGCCCAGGGATGAACAGGACTTTCCCTGCAATGGCAGGTCTAGCTGGGCTATTTCAGGTTGCGCCTGGACCCAGGTACCTGAACTGAGAGCCTGCCTCTCTGTGTTCTCAATGACCTCCCTGCTGGGTCCAGAGAGCGTGGAGAAGAACATAAGAATGGCCATATTGGGTCAGACCAATGGTCCATCTAGCCCAGTATCTGGACTTCCAGCAGTAGCCCTGGAACCTAGAGACTTCAGAGGAAGTGAACAGAACAGGGCAATTATCAAGTGACTCATCTCCCATTGTCCAGCTTCTAACAGTGAGACGTTTAGAGACACCCAGAGCATGGGGTTGCATCCCTGACCATCTTGGCTAATAACCACTGATAGACTTGCCTTCAATGAACTGATCTAATTTTTCTTTGAACCCAGTATCCTTTACAACATTCCCTGGTACTGAGTTCCACAGGTTGACTGTGTGTTGTGTGAAGAAGTTAGTTCCTTAGTTTGTTTTAAACCTGATGCCTATTAACTTCACAGAGTGACCCTTGGTTTGTGTGTTATGTGATGGGGTAGTAATTAAGAAAAGGTGTTATTTTCCTCCATACCATTCATGATTTTATAGATCTCTATCATGCAACCGCAGTTGTCTCTTTTCCCAGCTGAACAGTTCCAGTCTTTTAAATCTCTCCTCATGTGGAAGTTGTTCCATATACCTAATCATTTTTCTTATCCTTCTCTGTACTTTTTCAAAATTCTAATATCTTTTTTGAGATGGGGCAACCAGAACTGCATGCAATATCCAAGGTGTGAGCAGACCATGGATTAATGCTGTAGCATTAAGATATTTTCTGTTTTACCTTTCCTAATTGCTCATAACATCCTGTTAGCCTTTTTGACTGCTGCTGTACAATGAGCAGATATTTTCAGACAGCTATACATAAAGACTCCAAGACCTCTTTCTTGAGTTGTAACAGCTAATTTAGAGCCCATCATTTGTACATATAGATAGGATTATTTTTTCCAATGTGTGTTACTTTGCATTTATCAACATTGAATTTCAGCTGCCATTTTGTTGCCCAGTCACCCAGTTTTGTGAGATCTCTTGTAATTCTGCAGCTTTGGACTTAACTGTCTTGAGTAATTTTGTATAATCTGCAAAGTTTGCAACTGTGAACATTGACAGTTTATTTTTACCCTTTGTTTCCTATCTTTTAATCAATTACTGATGCATGAGAGGACCGCCCCTTTTGTCCCATGACTGCTTGCTTTGCACATGAGCTGTGTCAAAGGCTTTTTGAAAGTCCAAGTACATTATATCCACTGGATCACCCTTGTCCACATGTTTTTCTGACACCCTCAAAAAAATCCTAATAGATTGGTGAGGCATGATTTCCCTTTACAAAAACCGTGTTGACTCTTACCTAACTTATGCTCAGCCATGTGTCCAATAGTTCTGTTCTTTACTATAGTTTCAACCAATTTTCCTGGTACTGAAGTTAGGAATATTTTTTTAAATGCCATCCCTTTAGTTATCCACCAGTCATCTGGCACAGAGGCTGATTTAAGTGATAGATTACATACCACAGTTAAGAGTTTTGCAATTTCATATTTGGAGTTCCTTCAGAACTCTTGGGTAAATACCATCTGGCCCTAGTGACTTATCACTATTTAATTTATCAATTTATTTCAAAACCTCCTCTATTGACAAGGTGCCTGCTTTGAATCCAGGGGATAAAAGATCCACATCTAGAGGCAATGAGGGAGTAGATTGGAACAAGGAGCTTGGGAGGAATGGAGGCAAGGTGCAGGAAAACAGAGGCTGAGACTTAGTGTGGGGAAAATTTAACTAGATGGGCAAGGACAAGGTGACTGGGAGCTAGGGGGAATGAGAGGGAGCAGAGGAGACCAAAACTGGTTGGGCAAGGAGGTCCCATTAAGGTCGATCAGGAAACCTCTGCTCTGACATTTCCTAACTTTTGAGTGCTTGACTTTGCAACCCAAATAATGTTCTTTTAGTGTAGCTACATGAAGTATAATTTGGAGTCTAACCAGAACAAAGAAGTTTAGATTTACTTACTGATTCCCTTGCTCAGATTTTGATTTTAGTTTAAAGTCTTTTGTTTCCATATGTGATTATTCCATCATACTAAGTGTGGTTTTTTTGGTCACCATCGTCTCATTGGACTCAGAGACCATCGAGGCAAAGCCAGCTGCTGGCATGACACAACATTTTAAAGGTCAAAAGTAGTTTGACACTTTTGGTCCAATTGACTCTGTGCTTCTAAACAGTTTGTGTACACCACTAGTTACTATATTTGTTGAGTCATCTCCAAGCCTGATGCTGTAAAATTCTCAGCCCCTCCTGATATGTACTGAGTGCACCAACTCCCATGGAAGCCAGCCTGGATTAAGGGAGCTCAGCACCTCAAAGCATTGATCTTTCTAGAAGCCATTGCAAATCAGCCAGCTTTTAATGGGGGAATTCCTGTTTGCAGGCATTTATTGACTGTAGATCGATGACATTTTGTTTTGTGCTGCTCAGAATTCAATTTGAATTTCAATACTTGCTTTAGGTTAACTTGAGTTGATGGAGCTTTTTTGGGAACAGCAAAGGATATATTTAATTCTCATCCCTTACAAGTGCAAAAAGGCTGACACTGAAGAGCTGGAAATGCCAGCAATTCTTCAAACTTCTTAATTAGTTGCAGCCCATCTTCTCGCTTTTAACCTAATGATATAGCAAGTTTGCATAGGCCTCCAGTTTTCTTCTTTAACAGCTATATTGCTTCTGTAAGGCACACCCCTGTACGGTACACACCACCCAGCATTTCCTCTAGAAGGCGCTGTGTGACATAGAGCCCAATGCTCCTGAATGTCAAGGGAACGCAGGGGGAAATGGAGCCACTCCTACCTCCCTCTGCCAACATTCACTGTTATGGTCCTAAGAGCAAAAGGACCGTTGTACTCCATCCATGCTTGGCTCCTTCTTTCCCAGGCAAGGCTATATAGATACTAAAATTAGCCTGAGGTCATGTCTCCTAAAAATGAGGAGTCATGGCTGTGTACATTGGCTGCCATTAAGAAGTCTCATTTTCCAATGGAGAACATTCTATGGTATCTGGGCTACTGAAATATCTAGGGTTGGGCAAAAATTTTCTGCCAAAGCTGTTTTCAGTGAATTATGCAGATTTGGCACAACCAAAATATTATGCAAATTATTTCCAGTTCACTGGATTGGTTGTTTTGAAAAGAAAAGTTTTTTTATTTAAAAATGTCAAAACATTTAAGAACATTTAGTTAGTTTGAAACAGCTTTTCCTTTCAAAATGTCCTTTATTTGTATTAAAAATTTTTAAAATAGTCAAAATTGAAACAAACATTGAGATTTTCTCAAAACCAAACTATTTTGTTTGACTCAAAGTGAAAACATTGGACTTTTTGATTCACAAATAATGTTAGTTTGCCATTTGATCAGAAATTTATTTTAATTTTCTAAATTGCAAGCAAACCAAAAAAATTAATTATTCACACAGCTCTCCCTATGTCCAGACTAGTAAATAAGTGTCAGATCTTCAATAGCATGATGTGGTAAGTGTTGCTAAATGGCAATCAATTAAGGATTACAGCAAGGTTAGAATTACAATAAAAGATAAAGGTTGATGGGTGAATAAGATCTTGTAGTTTTTCCCTTGGTTTAACCTATATCAGACTAGGCTGAGTACGAGTTAAGTTCACGTAGCATGTAAATTACTGTGATTTCTAAAAATGTGAGAATGTCCTCAGGACATCTATACTTCATTTGTATTTTCTATTGATGAGTTGGGGTCCTACATAACATGTTGAACTTGTAAAATATCCAGGGCTTGCCTGGAGGTTTGGCTGCCTTAATAAAACTGGAATGCATCTTCTTAAAGTCTATTCTAAAATATCCCAGCCAAGATTTGTCTGAGGCAAGCAGACTTAGAGCGCTCATGAAAGATCAGTGTGCTACGTTCCTCTCAAAACAACCCCAAAACAGGGGAGTTTTGTATTTATTTTTTAAGCATCTGAAAAAAAATCAGCAGCTTTGGCAAATAGCTCATTAAGTTTTGTGAGCTGTTTAAACAAAAGTAGGCCTAATTATGAGTGAACCTGATTTAATGTATTGTTTCATACCGAAGACTTGTAAGAGGTTTGGTTTTGCAAGAATTTGGTAGAAATCCAAGTAAAATTTCAGGATTTCAACTGAGTAACAGTTTGAGTTCTGGGATCCATCTGAATCCAAAAGCACAAAACAGAAATTGGGGAGTGTAAGGGTGAACTAACATAAATGAAACCCAGTGAGAATTTGACTGGTTGGCCTGGATGCTGTCCGTGTTAGAATTTGTGGATCCAATTACTACCCAAATTCTAAAAGCATCAGAATTGAAGATCTAGTATTCAACCCAAAATGATGGAATAGCTGTTCTCAGTAGATTTATGCCTTTTCCATCTAAATCCTCCTGCCCCCAATACACTTCCAGAGAAGGGTAGTCACTCTGATTAACACACACTCATGACTTTCCAAGTTACACAGGTGAAAGTCTGAAGGGAATGGAGCGACTCTGAATTCTCCATGGTTTATATAGGAGAAGGGTTTGGCTTTCTGCCTTCATCTCTTGGATCTTGCCTGTCAAAGGACTTCCACAGTGATAGTGTGTCCTGGAAACAAAAATGTGTGATGCATTAGGGTAAAATGGGATTGACACCCTGTTACGGAGGTGGATGGGGAGATCTTTTCACTATGAGAATTATCATGACAATATAACTTCCAGTGCCAGGTTACATTCTGCAACTGAGGTCACAAATTCAGATAGTGCTTGTTCTGTTGTTTTAGAAACGAAGAAAGTAATTAAATATGGCTATATATCATACGTCTGGGTGTGTATATATCTGTATCAGTGAGTGTATACATACGTACTGCCAGATTCTTCCTCCTTACAGAGCTTGATTGGTTGTCCATTGAAGTAAATAGAAACATCCCCAGTGATTATAATGGGCATGGAATTGGGTCCTTACTGCAGTGCAAGAATATAGAAATCAACAGAGCTAACCTAATGTAAAATGGTGTGAATGGAGAACTGGATCTGTAATTGGATGGATTGGGGCTTAGATTTATGGATGTGAAGAAACCATCCTAGCTCTTCACCAGACAGGAAAGTTGGTCTTGAGGTTAAAGCATTGTATTGGCACTCAGATTGTAATGTAATGTGTGGCTCTGCTACGACCTTCTTGTATGGCCTTGAGCAAGCCACTTAATCATTTACTGCTGCCATTCCACATCTCTGAAATGCACATAATAATACTTCCCTATCACATAGGAGTGTTGTGAAATTAAAATTAATGCGTCTTTGAGTTGCTGAGATAACACAATACCGAGGCACATACCAATCCCTCGACAGATTTGCAAGAGTGTATTCGGGACAGTTCTGGTTAGTGCGTGTTATGTAGCTATATCTAGCGATATACAGCTGAGGAGAATGTGTGATTTTTGCATAACAAAATGACTAAGTGAGGAATGGAAAAGCTTATGTAAAGTGAGCCGCCTACAATTATTATAAATGATGATGATTTGTTTATGACACACTACTGGGCTGGCCTAGTCACAGCCACTGAAGACCAAGTACATTTATTAATTACTACTACTAGTAGCACTAGTATTAATACTAGTAGTATTGCCCTAGCACCTAAGGTCCCCAGTCATGGAGCAGAACCCCATTGAACTAGGAGCTGTGCAAAGGCAGAACAGAAAGTCAGTCTGATTCTGCAGGAAAACGGGTGGAAATGCCACATGGCTAATAGGGACTTGAGGTAACAATGAAGCAATTATGAAATGAATGCTACGCAGTGGACACAGCGCACCAGCTGCCTCGCCAGTGTCGAGTTTTTTTGTGGGCTTCACCACAGAGGAGAATTTGAAGGAGGAATTTGAAGGAGGGCAACATGGTAGCCTTGCAGATGTTTACCTGAAGGGCATTCCATCCACAGGAGATTTAAATTTCAGCAGAGTTCAGCAAAGAAAATATTGTCCTTATGCACTCTATGCCAATAGATCTGCAAAACAACTTTAACGATAACCTTGAAATATATGCCACAAAGCTACTAAGTTGCTACTGTAGGAAGAGTTTGGAGATGAAACCAATGAGCTCAAAATGAAGAGGTTGGATACCTGCATAGTTGGATATCTGAAATAATCATGCAGCCATCACAACAAAAACAAAGCAAAAACCCAACTACTATACCTTAACTAAAGCAGTCAGAATTAGAAGCATGCCTTGGCTATCCGGAGAAGCAGATAGATGGTTTCTTCCTTTCTTAGAACCATGTTTTAGGGTTCACTTTGTAAATCCAGTATACCCTTTTTACGTATTTCTTGTGAATCAAGAATCGCAAGCAAATTTTGCACACAGATATGAAAAAGAGAATTCTAGTTTTAAGAAGCACAAAGAGAGAAAGAAAGTCAGGTTCTCATCTGAGACTTTGAAGCTCGTAGAAGAGATGCGGTGATAATGGTAGTATTATCGTTATAATCTTATTTTCAACTTATCCGTACATTCAGTCTTCAAATAAATGGACAAGAAATGTCATCAGTGCAAAATTAACATTTTAAACCAATTAGAAAATAATGCTAGCCTCATAGTACAACAAAATCAATGGCTTACTTTAGGAAAGTCATTCACTATCATACTATAGACAATGACCCCTGTGTCTTAAGATTTACCTAAGTTCACAGGTCAATGAAGTGGGAGGATCTCTGCTTGTCCTGGCCCTTAGTAATAATCTAATGGAGCAGAAAACAAAGTTTTGATAATTTAGTCTATGAAATTCATGCCTTTTGACCCTGAACGAAGACACAAGAGAATCTCATTTTGTCTTCAATTAAATGTAAAGCTGTTTTAAACACCTTAACTGAGCCAGGATTCACAAGATCCTAGTTATTTTTAAAGTACTCGTAAGTTGCAGAATAAATAAAAGTATAGGTACTGGATGCAGCAGATGAGATTTTCACAAACATATGGTGAAATCCTAACCCCTTGGAAGCCAATGGAACTTGTCTCATTGATTTCAGCAGGGCCTGTATTTCATCTATGTTATTTTGCAATCATGGCGCTCTGTCTTGTCCCTACTAAACGCATGCAATTCCCAATGACATCACTGACAGCAGAAAACCACTGTGTAAAGGCTGAAGGCAGTGTGAAGGAGAGATAGAGATGGGATGGTCTGAAAGGTTTGGACAACTTTGGGTATACCATTTCTAAACTGCAGAAATCATTTTTATCTAAAATTGGCTCTACCCCTCAATAAATCTCCATTATTTGGTAAACCCCATATCAAGAATATTAAAAACTGCAGTATGCCAATTATATTGACAGTGCCTTTGCACTAGCGCTCTCCAAATAACCAAATACACAGTGCAGATGCAGGTCCAAATTATATGAAGGGGAAAGGGTTTGGGGCAGACCCGAAATGAAAATGTTTAGAAATTTTTGGTGAACTGAAATATTGAAAAAAGTTTCATTTCAATGACTGGGGAGGGAGAGTAGTTGATTTTAAATAAAACTGAGGGAAATTGCAATATTTTTCTTTCAATTCACTGAAACAGACCTGAATTCACAAATTGGTTCAATTGACCTAAATCTGTATTTTTTGGTTAAAAAAAAAAGGTTTCAGATGAAAAATTCCACCTAGCTCTAATTTGCACCATGTAAAACCATAAAGCCAGTAGTTACTTTGGATTACATAAATGTAACTGAGATTAGAATCTGACTCCTTCATTCATTTTAAAGATACCCTAAAAGCAGAAAATGCCAGTCAATACTGTCAAGAAATCAATGTTGTTGTGGCCATTTTGGTCCCAGAATATTAGAGACACAAAGTGGGTGAGATAATACCTTTTACTGGACCAACTTCTGTTGATGAGAGAGACAAAGTTGAAGAAAGAGACTTTTGAGGTATACGTTGTTTTTCTTCAGCTTTGTCTCTCTCATCAATAGAAGTTGGTCCAGTAAAAGATATTCCCGCACCCACCTTGTCTCAGGAAATCAATGGGGATTTCTTTTTGTTTGGTCTGTCAACCTACAGTTCTTTGTCAAGAACAACAGGGCTTGCATCATGATTCGGTGTTGCAATGTGCAGGGTGTGACGTTCAGAAGCTTTCAGCATGGGTCTAATTGTGCTCAGTCAATGCTGAGCCCTTTTGAAAGTCCCATTTTGCATCAATGAGCAGTGAGGTTTTAGTAGCATATGATAAAGCAGCTTCACTGTCTGAGGACACAAGCTCTGTGGTGTTCCATTACTTTGGGCAGGTCTCCATCGTTAACTGCAATGGCACACCCCAGAATTCTAAAGCTGTTTCATAGCTACCCAGCCTTGTGCACATGTTTACCTTTAAACATTCCCTTGAAACTAACAGAACTATGCACATGCTTTCAATTAAACACCTGTGTAAGTGTTTGCAGGACCAACATCTAACCCAGAGAGAGAGAACTAAACTTAGACACAAAATGCAGTAAGTGACCAGACTATAATAGAACCTGTTGTCATGTAAACTGGTTCATAACCTGACCTTTACTTGGCAACAGCACAGGTCTGTTACCATTAATTATTATCATCACCTATTAGTTGTATTACCATATGCTTAGGAGCCCCAGTCATGGGCCAGGGCCCCATGGTGCTAGGCACTGTACAAGCACAGAACAAAAAGACAGTTACTAAAATCAGGGCTTCCTTTCACTAAAGAGAATGCTTATGAGTGGAGCTTATTGGAGGGAGAGAGGAAAATCACAAAATAAAATGTGCAGGAATTGCAACATTCGCAAAAGCATTTTCACTCCATTCATTTTTCAAGGTTTTTCATTCTACATTTTCTGCCGAATTTTTATAAAAACATTTCTTTCAAAATCATTAATTTTCAGAAACAAAAAGTTTATTTAGAAACTTAAATATTACTTGTTTGAAAATACATACATGTAAGTTTCTTTTCCAAATCAACTATAATTTCAATTTTGAAAAAAATTCCACCATGTGATTATGACCAATCAATATCAGCAATGGAAAAGAAAACCACCTAAAAATGTCTGATGGACACTGAATAGCAAACAAGTGAAATATGAACCACATGGACTTTCTTGCGCCTAACAGGCCACATGAGAAGCAAAAAACACAGCTAAGGACAACAAACAGAAGTTTTTTCAACTACTGTGATTTTGTTACAAATCTTGCTGTTTAATTTTAAGCTTCTGCTCCTGGAGTCATGTGATTACATGAGAATCTGAGCTTCTGTTTTTTAAAAAAAATGATTAATTTCTAGCCCTCATGACTGCAGGGAAAAGCTTAAAAAGATGAAGCCCTGAGTTTTAGTAGCCTGAGTCATGATTTTTGCTTGGGGCAGAGAATACTGGAAAAAGGCTGGATTTCTCATCCACATTTTCTATTGGAAGCAAAAAAAAAAATTTGTTGTGGAAAAATTTCACTTTCAGACAGGAAATGTTTTTGTTCCAAAGATTTCTCCAGTTCTTACGCTCTCTAAAATAGAGTCTCCAGCATGAAACAGCAGAGGAAAAAAGTGTGACTGTGGCTAGACTGCACCTGTTAGACGCCACTGTAATGGGGGTAGCAGTACAGCACTGCACCACCCTAAGATCACTGGCAACCTTTTCTGCTCAGACAGGCTGGCTGCCTCCAGGTACCAGCATAGTCCCTCCTACCATACGACCAGCCAGTTCTGCTGACCAGTGTGTAGAAGACAGACAGTGCCTCCTTCTCTCCAGGACACTCAGATAATGTGTGCTTCTGAGGTGTGGGGGTAGTAATTGGAGAGCAGACAACGTGCTCCCTTGGGTGTGGGAGCTGCAGTTTTCCAGGCCATAAAGGGCTGAGGGTGAGAGGGAAAGAGACTTCTTACTCCCTCTTTCCTGCCACATACAAGCTAGACAAAATCTCAGCTTTCCTAAACAACATTTGAAAGATGATGACAATATTTTGGAAGCTCTGTAAACCTGGTGCAGTTTCCCTCTGGTTCAGAACCAGTTTCATAAGCTGAGTTACGTGTCCCCTTTCGCCCTGCCCACGTAGGCCAAACGGACAGTAATCCAGCTAAAAATGCCTTGAAAAAATTCTCCTATTTGAGTCAGTGGGGCACTGGGGTCTCTGAACTCCCCTTTTCTTGGTTCATTCTCTTATCACAGCAGAGAGCTTGTGTGGAGCAGCTATGTTACTTGTACATAAACATGACATGACAGGAGCCAGAGCCTGTTGCTATTGACTGCAATTCCCTGCAGTCCAGAACCAGGCTTTCTATTATACCTTTGATATCTGCAGCCAGGCTCAAAATGATCACAGCTGTTCCACACAGGTGTAGGGGGTGTGGTGGATGGGGGCAGAGCATAGTAGTTCTCCACTGGTGTAGTAGTCTAAGCCTGTAGTGGATTTTAAAATTCTCTAGACTCAGGTTTTAGTATGTCAGAGCCAGGTCTAGTCTGAAGAGAAAGACTCTAACCCATGATCTCTTGTTTATAGGGCAATCTACATTACAGTAGACAAGCTGTAATTCACCAAACATAAAACATAAATGGATAAGCTGTTTAAAAGGTAAGTAACTGGAATAGTAATTCATCAAATGTAACTTGAGATATAAAACTACATACCTCAGACTGCTAAGATTCAATTCAAGTAGAAAGCAAAAAATAGCACTAACGGGTTCAACTTCTTCTCTCTCATACATTCATGCAGTTCCTTCACCGGGGCCAGCAAACATATATCTGTGGGCAAAATATGGCCACATGTTAGCAATTAACATGTACTGCTCAACAATAACATGTTAATAATGGTAAAATTATTCAAGTCCTAGGAATCTCCTTTCAGGTCTGATGGGAGCATTTTATTTCCCCTCTAGAATATATTGGAACCTAGCAATTGAGCCAAGCTTAGATCAAATTCATAATGCAAGATGATGATTAAAGGGCCTACTCCTGTACTCCCTGTTCAGACAACACTGCCCTTAAAGTCTCTAAAGTTCAGGGTTCCAACTGAGGAAACTTTTAGTTCCCGGCATCAAAATGTGCTTCTTTTTACAATTCTTTTTCTTGAATCTTATGCTCTCTCTCTCTCCTACTCTGACTGAGAAATCTTTACTTGATTTGGCTCATTCCTTACAGGTGGCACTAAGTGGAAAGCTTTTTTTAAATTACAAAGCATAAAGCAAGAGCAAAGCTGAGTATGGTTTGATTTCCTGCCCCCCAACATATGTGTACAATGAAGTGAATTTCTGCAGGTTATGAATAATAAAGGCTTAAGGTGCCACATTTTTAAAGGCATTTAGGTGCCAAAATACTTTTGAAAATCTGGCTCAAAGTCTCTATGGCCAGAATCCCACGCTTGGGACAAACAGACCTTCTTCACCCTGCCTCATGGAAATGTTAGTAAGATTCAGCCACAAAAAGGCACAATCTCATCTAAAGATACTTGATTCATACAGGGTACAAGAGAATTCTGTTCAGTCCCAGCATGACTGACCCATGGACATGTGTAGAGGAAGACTGATTCTACCTTCTCCCATCCCCTCTGGGGCACATGGAGAGAACAGTCCCTGTGTTCCCCTTAGAGAAAGGGCTGCAACTGTGATTGACCCTACAGGCCATGAAAGAGAGAGGATTCCTGTGCCCTGCTTTCCTACACACCTGAATCTAAATTAAACAAGCTGGTTCTCAGCACAACTAAATCAGCATAACTTCACTGAAGATCACAGATTTACTCCAGTTTTGACTAGAGTAAAATAGTGGTGAACAGGTCCATTATTGCTAAAAGTTACAAGCCAGTTTCTGCTTTCAATTATACCAGTTTAAATTAGGAAGAAATCCATTGACTACAATGGAGTCACTCCTCCTTAACTGAGATTTTCTTGTGCAAAGACTGTAAGGTAGGACTTTGTTTGTTTTTAAAATTATATAGTGGTTTAAAAAAAAAGCAATTGGCCACAGGTGTAGAAACTTAATAGATGCCTCCTCTATAAATAGTAGATGAGCTCAGGATCTGGCCCTGTGGCCTTCATGTACTATCTTTTAATGAAAAATCTTTGCCTCCCTTCTTTGAATCTTCTGCACCATACTGCATAAAACAGATTTCTGGCTAATAGTTATGTGACAAAAGTTAAGAAATGTGTCATAGCCTTTGGGCTTCACCTGAGGCCTTTGTCATTAGCCACTGACAAGCAACTAATTAAGAAGTACCCTGTATTCTTTCCTTAGATTCTTGTCTTGGCACTTCTAAGATTACAGCATGTGACAGAATGGAAGGGCCTTAGCCTTTTCAGTCTGACAGTTAAATGTACAGATTGCTGTTTGAGCCAGAGGGCATTTTCTAAAAGAAATCATCCTTACGAAGCTTGATAGAATTGACAGAAACTTGAAACATCTGTGATGGCTACAAAATCCTACATAACTGTTCTTTACAATGAAACATGCTGTGCATATGACATTAGTGTGACATATAGATTTTCATACAAAGAGATATTAAAACTACTGCTATGTGATGGAAAGACTGATTTCAACTGTACTTTGTACCTGACTACCTACTCCTTATGTAATAAATCTTTTTCAGGCAAATAAGTATGAATGTGGCATACTGGCCATTACAGTAGGATGTATGTACTACAAATGGACTTTAGGCCCAATCCTGCAGTCCTTGCAAATTGAAAACTTCTATTGGTTTCAAAGGGAGCTTTTCTTGTGTGAGAATGGCAAAGTAGGATTTTTTTTTTTTTTGTAGGGGGGAAGGAGCTGTTTTGTTTTAATAGAGAGTGGTTTTAAAAATAATTGGCCACAGCTGCAGGAACTTAATAGATGGCTGCTGTGTAAAACTCTTTAATGTTTTCATGTATTTCTATCATTTTAGATTATATTTGCTATCTGTTCCTGCCACAGCTTTGAAAATAGTCATTGTAAGTCTTTATTCAGTGGCCTTATGATGGGAACTAGAATAGAACTCATTGGATTACAACAGATATATGTCATTTTAATTGGCATTCAAAGCAATGTATAGCCATATTTTTAAAGGAATATTTTTGCACAACCCTGAATGACACATCAATACTAAAGAGACAAGGTACATGATGTAATATCTTTTATTGGACCAACTTTTGTTGGTCAGACCTGAAGAGCTCTGTGTAGCTCCAAAGCTTGTCTCTTTCACCAACAGAAGTTGGTGCAATGAAAGATATTACCTCACACACCTTGCCTCTTTCATATCCTAGGACCAACACAGCTGTAATAACATTTGAAAACATCAATATTAAAGCTCAGATATGTGCCAGTACAAAACTGTGCCTTTAAAAATTGTGCTCAGAATGCTTATAGTGAGATAATTAAAGTAACTAGTGAAAAGGCCTGAGGCTCACATGATTTTATTTTATCCTTAGCTCTTACTGTTCTAACCAGTCAGCGTGTGAAGATATGGAAAAGTCAGAAATGGAGAACACGTTTTTGGTCAATGTGCATAAAATAGTACCTTGTTTCATGAAAGACACATGCCACCAACAGAAGATATATTGGCTGATAGCTCATTGGATCTTAGCCTAAAGGCCAAAAAGAAGCTTTCTTTATGACTTAGCTTATATTAATTAAGTGCTTTCCTGTCTCCTCCAAGTAAAATGTTGATACTGTGGACCAAACATATTACTGGGGTTTTAGTTCTCATACACATAAATGATTGCTTCTTAAGGAAAATGTGAGAGGTTTATTTTTTGTTTGTTTTGTTTTTCAACATCTTTGTGATTTGGACTCCTCATATTTGGGTATTTGCATACACACTCACAATCAGCCAGATCCTTAGATGAGCTAAAGTAACACCAATTTATATTAGCAGAGGATCTAAACCATGAAGCTTATTTTTACTCATAGGTGATGGTCATGGTTTCCTTTTGATTTTTTTTTAATTGGGTACAATGGTCGTTCACCAGCCTGAAACTAAGCTTTTAAGTATCTTCATTTCACTTTTGAGTTTGGGATTGGCTCTGAGGTGGATCATTTTTAACTTCTCAAGAATGATCAACAAGCAGCAGACGGGTCACTATGGAAATAGCATCATATGGCAGATGAAGGTGATTTTCTTTCTTTGTTTTAATGGGTCTTTACCACCACTAAATGGAAGTCAACTTTCAGGTGGGTCAAGAGCACAGTGCCCAACTGCTTAACTCTTAGGGAAAAGACTAAAAGTACCCACTTATGAAACTCTTATTTAGTATCATACTCTATTTCTTCCCTGCATTTCCACTGATTGCAGAAACTTTTATAAAATATCCTTTAGACCATATAACGTTTTCCCTTGTGCATCGCACATAATTTCTTGTCACATTCCTCAGTTTCAGCAGCAGGGGACTTGATTCTTCCCTTAGTTACATGGGTGTAACTCTGGAGTAGCTGTGCTGAGGCAATAGAATTGCATTAGTGAAACGTAAGTAGAAATCGAGATTAGAATCAGGCTTGAGTTCTATTCTCGTGGTTCAGGATCAAGATTATCATCCTAATAATTTCTGCTGTTAAAAAGTGCTACACATAATTCATAATAAATAAACTGAATTCGTTCCAAGCTCAACATTGGATTAAACTAAAAGGTTAGGCCCTACTTCCTCAGCAGCTCTTTACGCTGTGCTCCCATCAAGTTAAATAGGAGTTACATACATACCCAAAGTAACTACAGAAAAAACTCTTGCTATTTATTTTAGTGCCTTAAGATCTGCTGACTAATTAGCTCACACTGCAGAAACATGGAAATATCACAACTTACCATGAGGAAAGACACATCACAATAAGACAAATGATTAGGGCCAAATTCCGTTCTCATTAATACTGTTGTAAATTTGGAGTGGCTGTCAATGAAGCCAACGGAGTTATTACAGATTTACACTGGTGCGACTGAGAATAGAATTTGGTTCTAAAGGCAAGATCCTCAGCTGGAGAAAACTGGCACAGTTCCCTTGACTTTAGTGGAGCTATGCCAAGTCACACCAGCTGAGAATCTAGCCCTAGCTTTTTAATTTGCTCTACTGTAATAGAATCATGCAACATGTGCAGTCACACAAGATGCCCCTTGCATATTGTTCTTGTAACTAATTATTTACTGGCTGCTTTGTCAACAAACTTGTATGTCCTTTGAAAAGGCTACAAAATCAGCTGTCTTCATCTTAGGTCTGATCCAAAGCCTCTTGAAATCAATGCAAAGTCCACCATCGACTTCAAGGCATTTTGGATGAAACTATCTCCACAACAACTTTTCCAGGTCCTTTCACAGTTGTGGCAGCTGAATGGGAAGGGAGTGGATGTTGTAATTTTGGAAGGCATCTGGAGACCCTTTGAGGCAAGGAGTGAGTTGTTCCCCAGTCTCCAAGAGAAACTTTTAATTCCTGCCACAGACTTAATACAAGGCATGAAGGATTTAAAACTAATGGACAAAATTGTGGCTTTAAGCCATCTTCCTCAGAAGGCTTCCAGGATCTCCCATTAGAGTGGTGGAATGCTGCATCATTCCCTACCAGAGGCTGTAGTTTAAGCCCCGGTTGAGTCCTAACCATTCAGTGTTAAATGTAATTCAGCCCACAAATAACTTTCTCCTTGTGAAGTCGGCTAATAGATAGAACATATAACATGCTTCTATGTAAAAAAATTACATATTTGGAGTAAACTAACATCAAAGTTAGGTTTTGCCAGAAGACCTAAGAATTTGTAAGTTGGGTGAAAATGTATACATTACCCTCCAGCCTCCTTCTCAGGATGACTCCCAACCCTCCCAATTCAACAGTGGCATTTTATCCCTCCCTCTTCCCTGATGTTACTGTCCAGACCCTGCTCATCTCTGATGGTCCAAACACCTCACTGTAAAAGCAGAGTGACTCCTTTGCTAAACATCAAAGTCCTGAATTCAGCCAAGTACTTAAGTGTGTGCTTAATTGTAAGCCTGTTCTTAAATCCATTCTTATTCAGTAATACTTTTAAGAATGTGCTTAAGTTCCATTGACTTCAAGTGCTTTGCTGAATCTGCTGAATGTGTTGGCACAAGTAGGGAGTAAGTGTAGGGCCTTTCCAGTGGCTCGGCATGCAAACTGCATAGCTCTGTCTGGGTCAGCATGGATGGAGTCCAGGGCCCAATGATGCATCAAAGAAACAGTCTCTGTGCTCCTCAAGCACAAGGATTACAGTTATCCTATGCCTTTGTATGGAGGGGGGTGATGTTCCTTGCATTCTCCTCCTCCACTCTTACACAGCAAAAGGGCCTGTTTTGGGGTTTGTTTTGCACTGAATTACAAGCTAATTGTACATGCATGATTGGCTGAACAACTCTTTACTGTGTGTACAACCTCATTCTTTGACATGTGCTATGCTGATTTAAAAAATATTGCTGTATTTGGATCCTTCCATTTAGGATTATTCATCAGCTTCTCACAATATATTACAATTTTTAGTCCTTATTTTGGTAGAAGTGCTTGCCTTTTTTTTTTTTAAATTACAATTACAAGCAGACAAGTTTTTCAAAGGTTCAGATTCGCATGTATTTGATTTGTGTGAGCCCAAACACCAACATTTGCCTTTAAAACTGTGCCACTGAACATCTGGGCTGAAAAAAGTACTTATATACAGTCTAATTTAGTATTTAACAATTGTGCAGTTGGGTCCTGTTTATCTGAACCTTGTTCCTGGAATCTAATTTATACAGGAATCTGTTGCCGAATCTCTGAAGTGGGACCTTGCACAGGTTCAGTGATCTGGCCACAGTGATCAGACTGCAGGACCAATCGGATTGCTGAATCAGGGCCTAAGGCTGTAAGCTCTTCAAGGCAGGGAGCCTGTGTGTCTACATGTTCTTATACAGCACTCAGGCAATGGGGCAGGGATTGTGACTGGGGACCTTCATAGTAATAATTATAATAAATGATTATTCTAGAACTGGTTATAGAGACTCAAATTCAGGAAAACATCCATAGTCAAGAGACCACTTAAGTACATGCTTAGGTCTTATTGAAATCAGTGGCACTTATACAGCTAAACTGACAGTCAAATACCATTCAACATTAATCCTAAAAATGTTTTATATGAAAAAATGGAAAATTTATCAAGCGACATATTTGGCCAATACTATGACCTTGATTCAGGAAAGCACTTAAGCAAATGCTTAAACATAAGTGTCTGTTTAAAAACTAGATTCTGCAGTTTCTCGTCTCTTCCAACATTAGGTGCAGCTGGTCAGTGGTCTTTCCAAGTCAGGCAGTATCATCCATATACAAGAGATCCTCTAAAGATGAATCTTTACATTTCATGCTCCTACATTAGAGTCAGTCCGCTTTGTCATCAGATATGTTATCTAGTGTTCAGATAGACTAAGTGAGAGACTGCATCCCTGGTGTGCTCCTGATTCTACTGAAAAGTAGTCTCTAATACAACCATTGGCCCTCACATAAGTAACTGTACAGCACTACAGTTCCTCCACTAGGCACACTAAGTCCACAGACACCCCCAACTGGTGTACCAGTATCCACAGGGCTGATCAATGCACTAAGTCAAAAGTAGCTGCAAGGTCTATAAATGTGTTAACTTCATTTTGTCATTTAGTCGTGTTTCTATAACATTCTACAGAGCATAAATAACACACTAGAGCTATGCATACCTCCTATAAAACAGAAACAAATGACCTGCTGATGCTGTATCAAATGGCATTGTCACTGAAGAAATGAATAGTTTTATCTGTCTGGGTAATGGGTTGATAGCAGGAGGTTTCTATGTCTGAAGAAGACTGGATCTGTCTTGCATCGATGGCATTTCAGTGTTCTCAAAGGCTTCTGTTTGGGTGGCTGGATACCTGCGTGAAAAGTAAGATATGAGTGTTCAACACAGTAGTTATATGGAGCAGAAACATGGCAGATAAAAAAAGCTGCGGAGAGGAAACTACTGTAAAAAGTTACTATATATTCTTAACATCCATGGTTTGAGTTTGCCATAAATGAGGAGATGCTTAGGGCTGGCCTACACTTGCCTTCTGGATTCAGCGGCAGTCAATGGGAGATACGCAAGTAACGTAAAAAACTTGCGTATCTCCCATCGACTTCACTGCGTCTGTTCCATGCGCCATCCACACAGCGCTGAGCCACTTACGGAGGGGGTTTTCCTCCGTCGATTTCTGGATCGACTGAGCGGGTCTACACAGACCACTCAGTCGATCCAGAGACATGGATCTGACAGCAGAGAATTTGCCACCATCAGTATAGACGTAGCCTCCGGCCATCTGGGCAAGTTACAGACTTGCACCAGTTGAAAACAAGACAACTGCAATAGTGGAGTCATATCCAATGCACAGAAGACTTTTCATAAAAGGCTTTTAGAGCTGAGGTCAAAGAAAGTAGAGCATGAGTCCAGCCATGAATGAGGTTGAGATTTTGAGGTATTTAAGAAGCCTAACCCTTCCCCTACTGACTCTTGCTGAAGGAAGATTTTCAAGGGACTGTTCAAGACAGAGATTCATTCTACATGCCTCCACAGCTACATAGAATTATAGAAGTTTAGGACAGAAAGGGACCTCGAGAGGTCATCTAGTCCAGTCCCCTGCACTCAAAGCAGGACTAAGTATTAACTAGACCATTCCTGACAAATGTTTGTCTAAACTGTTCTTATAAAATTCCAATTACGTAGATTCCACAACCTCCCTAGGCAAATTTTAGGTTGGACATTAAGAAAAACTTCCTAACTGTCAAGGTCATAGCTATATGGGTCTGCTTCTTCTGTTCGCCATATAGTATTAATTATTAATATTATATTTTGTGCTATGATGAGAAGGCTCACACCTAAGATTATATAGCTCCTTATACATGCCCATTCTCTGCCTTCATGCTGCCGTACCATTACCCTGATACCTAGAGAACAAGAACAGGTACATATGAAGCTTAAGACTTACTTCCATTCAGCATGGACAACTCAGCCTAGGCTTAGTCTGTCTTGCTTTCCCCATGTATAAGATTTGATACATTTTTATTGGAGCACAATTCTCTTTGTTGCTTGCTGAATCATTTGTTAAACATTGAACTCAATGGGATTTAAGCACATGCTTAAAACTGAGCACATGCTTAAGTACTTTGTTGAATCAGGGTCTGAATGTCATGATTAACCCTTACAGAAATGTCCTATAATGAAATACAGAATAATTATTCTATAATTACAAAAAAAGAAAGCTATAGATTTTATACTAGGGACATAATTTTCTGTTCAATTCTATATAGACTTTTGAAGTAATTTCTACAGAATCATAGTTGGTTTCATCACTATGGACAAGGAAACTGTTTAACTTAAATAACAATCACTTGCTGATGTGCCTAAAATGCAAATCTAGGGCTATTTCAACATTTCACATCTAAAATCTCAGTCACCATATTCCTTACAATAAACAGAGTGCAATACATATCAGTCCCTTTCATCCCAAAACATCTTCTTTTGGCCAGAACTCTTGTCTTAGGTGAAGTTAGGATGCTTGTTGGTGACTACTCATATACACAGACGCACACACAAATACATATACACACAGAAAGAGGCTGAGACTGTACATTATTTGGGGCAGGGACTGTCTTTTGGTTATGTGTTTGTACAGCACCTAGCACAATGAGGTCCTGATCCGTGACTAGATAGAGCTATGATAGAATAAATGATAACCAACAAATGCAGAAAGGCTAGTCTCTGAGGACTGAAAGGCAATTGCATTTATCTAACACCTTTAATCTATACAGGATCTCAGAGCATTTTTACAAGAATGGTACAGTCATTCAGGAGACTGCCAGAAGAAAATGCACTATGCTGCATGCAAAACTATTTTCAAAGGAAGCTTGATTGAATGATGTTTTTTAAAACTATACTATAGCTCATGGGGCTGTAGAAAGGGGGATGGGGCAGGGAAGAAAAAGAAATAAAGTGCCTAGAGATTGCAAATGGGAAATCTGATGCTTAGGTTTAAAAGTGAACAGTGTCCGGTGTCTATAATAGCTACAAATGAAGCCAATCAATAGTATGTACAAAATACCACTATAATGCTCTATAGTCTTAGATATCTCTAAATGAATACAGATGGCATGTCTTCGGCTGAAGTACTTTGATCAGACGGAATATTACATAGATTTTTGTCCCTAACAAAACTTGACTCCAAACAAGACACAAAATGGAATGGGCCAGAAGGTCGTGTTAACCTTGTGGTTTTATAGCAAAGTGCAATGGGAGACAAAAAAGGCCCAATGTTTAGAAGTTTTGCACATGGGTAGAGCCAGAAAGTCTGGCTGCTATCTGTTATCCTAGCATTAGCAGGCAAAGGAAAAAGCGTTAATGGGGGTTTAAGGAAAAGATTGGTAACCTAATATTAGTGAACCAATATGTCTGTCACTTCTGTGTTCATTAGTTTGATCAAGCTGTCAAAACTTTAGGAGACTGAATAATGGTAATAAACCTAGCAGTTCCTATTCACCAGCAATCACAATTCTATTTGTATATGGTGCATTTCAGAATTTTCCACGTATGTTTCACTGTACAGTGTTTTGTCAGAAGTTGCACTATTGGATATAACAGGTCAGACTGACAAGTGGTTACTGAAGGTGGCGGAAAGAAAACTGTCTAATAAGATTAATATTATTGAGGGAAAATACTGAGAAATCTGATGTATCTTCCTCTGAAGTTGTCTTTGTATATGCAATACAACAATACTAACAAATAACTCTCTCTGTTAAACACAAACAGTATCAATAACATGATACACTTCTGCAGCATCTTCAATCTAAGGACATCAGATAATTTTACAAACATTAACAAATTTATTCTCCCAACATCCCTTTGCAGATAGTATTTTTACTCCCATTTCACTTAAGAACACTGAGGCAAAGGGACATGCTTTTAAAAGGGCAGTCTACCTTTTGTCTTATGCAATTTACATCCACATTTCCACTCCAACTAAACTGTGGGCATAAATCTTAGTTTTTGCACCTGAACTACCTCTCTAAAGGTTAGTGGGCACTAAACAAGGACTTAGAGGCTCTAGTATTCCAATATTTACCTGCAATATGTAGCTGCAAGTTTTGCAAATACAAACTGCATTTGTAGATAAGGGGTCAGGCTTCAGCCCTGGAAATCAGCGACATAATATAGCTCTCCTGAATCCCAATCCTCTTCCTTAACCCAAAATCACCATTCCTGCCCAAAGAAGAAACAAAAAAAAATGAAGCTATTTCTGTAAAACTTGCATAGGTACCCATCTTCAAAACAGAACCAAAACCCACCTTCAAATCTCTTTCACACTCTCCCGATTCCTTCAATCTGTTTCCCTGAATAACAAGCTTTATAACTAATTTTAATGGCAAAAACAGCCTTGGGCTACCCTATAAAAACAAATCTCCACCAGTGTATGCATGATTATCGCTGTCTGGCTGTCCTGGTCAGTGTCTGTCCAACACTTGGGATCAGAGAGGATATTGAAATTTACAAAACCACTTCTTTTTTTTCCTGAGCCCTACAAAAATTAGAGGCTGTGATTTTATTTTTCAAACATCTCATTCTAGAGAGAGGGCTATTCCCAACAGCACAAGCGGTACCCTCTGGGATTTCTATGTGCCAGAGATAAAGTAAGGGGTAAGCACTAGGCAGCACTGAAAAGTTAGTTTTTGGGATCTGCTGCTGCACGAGTGAGGGAAGTAAACCCTTTTCTCCCGCATTAGTAGGCATTAGGTGATGGGACTGGCAAAGCAGACTCCCAATCTGAAGAAGCAGGATGAAGTGACTATACCGTCCAGCCACCCACTAAAGTTATAAGGGGTGGAGGGTCACAAGATCCCCACATTTCCCATAAACCAACTAAAAATAAGAGAAGCAAAAAGCACATTGGAGGGATGGCAAAAATGTAGCCCATTACTACAATGTTTGAATTTAGGGATTTCCCTTCTGCTCCCACCATCCTGTAATCTCTCTGGTCTCCCTAATTCTGCTCCTATGTTAGTTAGCTTTCCCACAGTCGTCTTATCTTCATTCAGCATAGCCATGGTGCTTAAATCTTTCTTAGACTTTCCAGTGAGACCTTCCTGATCTTCTCCTAATATCTTTCTGTACCACTGCAATCCTTTGATGTTTTTTCTGAACCTCAGGCTCATTCAGTAACCTAGGTCACTTTTTGAGGCCTAGAGAATAGAATATAGGCCTCATTCTCCTCTCACCAACACTGCAGTATATGAGGGGTAACTCCACTGAAATCCGTGATGTTTCCCCTCACCAAAATCAGTGGAGCGATACCAGTGAGGTAAGAATCAGGCCCAATGGTTTTCTTGGACGATGCTGGTGTGTACTTTCAGTTTCAAATGCTCCCTTAATCCCTTCTCATGAAGGGCCTGATCTTTCAGAGTGCTGAGGGACTCCTACAAGGTGTTGTACGCCCTCAAAACCCACAGAGGTCCATGGACGCTCAGAGCACTCAGTGCCCAAGGAAAGAGCGCTCATGTCTGTGGCGTCTAATCCTTAGCTATATATATATATATATCCTTATATATATCCTTATATATATCTGATGGATGTATATAATCTTTCTAAATGGCTAAAGGGCCACAATCAGTACTTGAATTATTTGTACTGTAAATTGTCCATTACCTTAGACTGTAAACCTTATGGACAGGTACTGTCTTTGTACAGCAACTGGCACAATGGGGATGGGCCCCATGACTAGTCTCCTAGGAACTACCGCAGTATGAATAATAAATAATTGCCTAGACTCAGGAAGAGCCAGTCAAACTCCTATCCTGCTTTTTCTGGGGTTCCCAGGGTACATCTACGCAGCAATTAAACACCCAGGGCTAGTCTGGGTCAACTGACTCAGGCTCGTGGGGCTAGGCAACGAGGCAGTTAAACTGCACTGTAGCCATTCAGGCTTGGCTGAAGACAGGGCTCTGGGACCTCGTGGGGGGAGGGTTCCAGAGCATGGGCTCCGGCCCAAACCCAAATGTCTATACCGCCATTTTTAGCCCTGCAGCCTGAGACCTGCAAGCCCAAGTCAGCTGACCCAGGCCAACTGCGGCCAGGCATTTTATGGTCTTTTATTCCCATCTGGCTGGGAAGCAGGCAATGGAGTAGTCAGAGCTACTTTTCCCTCCTTCTCCTCTTCAAGGTGGTAGTGGAGGTAGCTGATTAAGCAAATTCTGCTATTGCAACAACCCTGATTCAAACACTTGGGTTTAAAAAGTGCAGTGTACAACCAAGGAGCACATTTCTAATTTGTATTCAAGTGCAAATTTCTTTAACACAGTCGCCCTTGAGGGCCACAGGCTGATTTCCACTGAGGTATGTTACCAAGTTAAGGATGTTTAATTCTACCAGCTTTGCTCTGCTCTTGGAAGGGCCCCAATGATTCCAACAGAAGAGCAGGATGTTACTCAGTGTGAGTAAAGGGGACCGAATCCAGCCCTAAATGACCAATCACACACATGGATTCAAACAAGGAGTGAGGAATTAAAGGACCTGACTTGGCTATTTTCCATGAAGATCTCAGTTGACTCAAAATATTTTTTTAAATACCGTAAGTGCTTAGTTCACATTATGAACTAAATGCATGGGCTGGGAGGGATGGAGGACGGAGAGGAAATCCTCACTACAGTTTCATCCCAATGAACTTTAATGGGTTTATAAAGAAAAGAGTGACAAACTCCAAATATAATGGTGCTAGCTGGTGCTACTGTACTAAGAAGATATGTTTAGCTTCCTTAAGTTCTGCTTGCACAGCACCTACAGTACATTAGTCTCTGAGTCAAAACCCATCATAACTCCAGGGCATTCAAGAAAAAGGAGGCAAGTGATATCACATGACCCATACAATTGCTTATTTTGCATGGCCTTCATCTGTGCTTGACCTCAGCTTGGCCTGAACATTTACCAGCTAACTAAAAAATGTTATAATAGCTGAAACTGGCAGGCAGCACCTACATAACAGGAATTAACAGAAAAACTGACTTACGGAAATTTTGACTGCTGATCAAAACACAATGAAGGCACGGGAGGGCAAGTCTGTGCTGCACAGGATAATTAGGCTATGAAACTCCCATTTGCTGGATGAAGACGTTTCCTAACACTATTTCTCCCTTTTTAAAATCAGATTACAATATGTGTATATCCTTTTAACCCATCACTATAAAAGAATAGTTTTAAAGAAAAGAATTATTGAACACGAATATATAGGCTGTTAATGTATAGTTTATCTATCAAGTATCAGTTACAATTTAAAATCATATCCATGGCAATACAATGTGGAAGGCCTCTGTAGTCCATGGGAACTCTAAACGATAGATATTTAGGGTTGTTGTGGTATTTGTACTGCAGGAGTAGGGATTTGGTTAGATGATTGCAGGTTACTGCTAAATAAATCTCCTGAATGGTGTGGAGTAGAGCATCTAGGGGCTATTATTGTATAAGACAGAAAAAACGAAAAGGGTCTCTTTCAAGAGTTGTTACTGTCCAAAGGAACATGTGGTAGTGCAAGGTTCCAGAAAGCCAGAAATAAGTCCCAAATACTTTAAAGGCCAGATTTGCAGTTTATGTGAATCTGCACAGTTCTACTGATGTCAACTACCCGGGTTCACACTAGGTAATAGAGATCCAGCCCAAAGCATTTAATCAAATGCTGAATAACAGTTGGAACTCTGACCATATAATATTGCTGTCTTCCTATGACCCATTCCTTTGCTACCAGTTATGAATTGTCAGTGTGGACAGAGCAATAAGCAACATTTATACTTTTACATTACTGTAAAGAACTGTCCAAGCAGAACAGCAGTCATAGAGCCAGCTCTCAAAGTCCTTCTGCAGACTCCACTCAAATAAAACTTAAATTAACTTCATAGTCCCTACGGAATCTCTTTGGGTATTGTAGACGCACAGGGGTGGGTGGCCTTCCTTCACTGTCAGGTTCTGAGGGAGGCCACCCCTCTTTGTTACAGGTGTAAAAATAAAATCATGGGTTGGATTTCTGTTCTGTTGTTTGAAAGTAGAAATATGCAGAGAAAGGGCTTGATTTTACTAGTCTGCTGGGGTTTTTTTCTCCTGAGATTGCCTTTTCTACAGCTAACTGTAGTCTTCTAAATTTCCCCCTGGATCTCTTAGAAGGTCTTCTGCTGCTATCCTGTTTCTCAGAAAATCCTTGGGTGGCAGTTGACTCACTGTAGTTACCTGAATCTCTCTTTATGAATGCTTCCCAACACAAACACTGTTATTTATTTATTTGTACTACAATAGCACCAAGGAGCTTCAGGACTCCTCTGTGCCATGCAAACACAGAACATGAAAGACGGATCCTGCCTCAACACATGCTGCAGCAAGATTTTCACTCAAAAACACATACGAGGAAAATAGAGAGCTGGAGTCTGTGGCACAGCCCCTTTGTCAAGTTGCTTTTATGGGATTTTAATTTCTTGGTCCACTAGTTTGACACACATTAATGAAATGCCAACTCTGAGTTGCAAGTTCCTTGACTGAGACAAATGTTTGTTAAGGGGGGAAAAAATATCTTTTCATTTCAACACTTTCCTTTGCAGAAATCCCATCTGAAACACAGATAATTTTCTCTAAATATTCATTCAACTCGTTATTTCCCCATTTTATCTTGAACAACATTTTAGAGACTAGAGAAAGAAAAAATCCATTCCTTTCTACACTGCTAAAAACCCATTCTTCTCCCCAACCGTAAGCAGAATTCAACATTGTGTCAAATTGGTTAGATTAATAGTGCAACCTGAAATTCACCCACTTACCCAACACAATCGACTTAGGCTTCCATTTTTTAAAATCTTGGCCTGAGGGTCTCATTCTGAACATTTCATATTGCAAGTCCAATTTCTTGCCTAAGCTGTGCAACTGCAAGCTGAAATCTGAAGGACTGTGAGCAAAAATGGTCAGTTACACATGTAACCAGACATTTAGATGTACAGGCATGTAATTTACATACATCATTTCGGTAATTCTTTTTGCAAATTGGGAATACAATTGTGCAATATTTTGCATGCAGAATTATGCACACCTCGTTTTGAAAATTAGGCTGTTAGTAAACCCAGTCCTATCCTAAAACTAAACCCTTTAACTAAAAGGTAAGATTACAGTTCTGCTGCAGGTGGTATTCCCATTTCTGTTTGAGCAACTCCAGCTTGTGATGGGGTCTACAGGCCCTCACATAGAACTAGGGCTGGGAGTGGAACAATACTGGGCTAGGAAGGCCCTTCATTTCAACAGATGCAGGACATGTTCCCAGTGGAGGAACAGTTTAAAAGGACAATGGTAGGCCAGGAAAAGAGAAGAAGCTGCATGGTGCACTAGGAAGTAAGGCTGAGGCCTGTGTTAGATGGCAATACCTTTGTGAAGGGAATTGGCCATTCCCCCTCCTTCCTTTGGAAGCTGAAAGCCCTAAAGGAGATTGATTGAACAGGACACAAAGAGATCAAGGAGAGTCCACTAAGCCAGTAACCATGCCCCAAACTGAGGAGCGCCTGAGTGGTAGGAAGTGACCTAAGGGAAAACATAATTTGGAGTAGCTCAATACCTGGGCTAGATGCTTTCATTAAACCCATAGGCCCTAGCTTGAGACCCAGAAGAGTGGGTGGGTCTGGGTCCCTCTATCTTGCGCCGCCCCCTTCCCTGCTCCTCTCTAGTGACAGAACATCTAGGAGAGCAATTGAAGAATGTGTGTGTGGCTGATCCTGCAGCTGGTGCCCACTCCGGGATGACGAGGCTGGCAGAAACTATAATGCCATGATCTGAATGCTAGGCCAGCTGGGCATTGGATTTTTCTTCTCCTCTCTTTCAAAATCTTCTCTAGATCTTTAGTCTTGGACTGAAATTGCTCAAGTTCATGATGGGGGATATATTCAAGTGATTAAGCGCTAGATTCTAGTCTAACTAGCAGCAGCAATTTTTGTGTCACATTTGACGCAGAGTCAGATCTCACTCACACCAGTGTCAATCTGAAATAATTATATTAAGTTTTCTTATGTTTTAACAAATTCACGTATGTACCTTTTGGTTTAACTTTCTGTGACTATCTGCATCTTTGAGTTTAATTAGCATAAATGTTCATGGAAGAGGAATGTTAAAGCTGCAGTATGTGTGGAAGCTAAATTCTCCGTCTGCCTACACACATATTCACAGATGAAGTCTGCAAGATGCACAGTCTACAGTCATGGACAGAAACAATATAATGCAACTCTCTTACCAGTCACAACTAATCAATACAGCTCCTATAATTACTCATAAAGAACTATTTGTGATCAATCCACAGAGTTACAAAACCATGAGCAAAAACCTGCTGCATTATTTCAAATAAAGAATATATTCCAAGAAATTATGATCTTCTAGGTATTCCATGAGAAGAAAAAGAGATTAAATCCTTTTGGACAAATTATTAGCTTGATTATTCTCTTGGTTATAATTGCAATAATGTTTAAAAAAAAACAAAAAAAAACCCAACTTTGTTGTAAAACCACATATAGTATCTTTAGTCCATAATACAAAACTGTAGAAGGAGGGAGGCTGGGGGCAATGGGAAAAGATGTTGTCTGTCACAAACTACTAGAGTGTATAAAATCAGTCTTTGATTGGAATCCAAAAGGATCATCATGAAAGAGAAAAGCAATGATACCAACCACACAGCTGTATCATACTGTCATAAACTTTGCAGATCCTCTTATTTCATCAGCATAATCTGAGTAAAACGTGTATGTTACATTCTCTTCTGCCATTACGGTGATAGCCAATGTTCCGGATGGGAGACTATGCATCAAAAGACAACTTGATGAAGATTGGTTAAGTGTCAGTTTTGGCTGGTGAAACTGAGAGAAAACAATAGTTCTATTGAATAATACTTAGAATTAGCCTGACTCTTCCTCCTCCAGTAAATAACTGTTGCCAAGAAGAACTGTTGGAGAGGTAATGAGAACTAAAGAATTTGAGGTGCACTTTTTCTGCTGTGCATAAATTAACGATATTACTGGTGCTCCTTCACACCCCTAATATCTCTATGCATAATCCTGATTCTCTTGATTGTAAACTCTGGACAGGGAATGTAGTTTCAGTATGTCTGTACAGTGACTACTGTAAGGGCCTCTGAAATGCACGTAATAAATCATCATCATGGTAATGTTAAAGGTATGTCATTTGGGTGGGGAAGTGCAAAAGGAGGACTATACTTCTGAGTCACAAAAACATAAAATATACATAAACTAAAGATGTTCATGAGAGAAAGGGTAGTCGTGTGGTTAAAGTATTGACCTGTTATTCAGGAGAGCTGCGTTCAATTCCTGGCTCTGTCAGAGATTTCCCATGTGACCCGAGGCAAATCATTTAATGCCCCTGTGTTTCCTCAGCTATAGAATGGGAGAATAATACATTCTTTATCTGTCTAGTCCAGAGCTTCCCAAACTGTGGGCCACGACCTGAAATGAGGTTGTGCCATCAGCAGATGGGGTCTGGGTGATCCCCTCTGTGCAAAGAATGTCATTTTGCACCCCACAGCCTGACTTTGCATGTACAGTATACAGGAGGCCCCAGGGCTTGGAGGACGCCATTTTCCTCTACAGCATGACCTCGCATGCACCATGTATCTGAGGTCACACTGGGCGGAGGATGCCATTTTGCTCTTCAGGTGGGATCCTGGCAGGAAATAGTTAAAAAGAGGTAATGCCTGAAAAAAGTTTGGGAACCCCTGGTCTAGTTTATTTAGGTTGTTAGTTTGGGGGCAGGATCTGCCTCTTACCATGTGTATGTACAGTGCATAATACAATGGGGCCTCAATCTTGGAGCCTTTACATATACCAAGAAATAAAATAAATAAAAATAGTACTGTGCTGCATTTAGATAAATAGATTGTGACAAAAGACCCAAACTGAGCAGCAGTAGCTGCTGTGTGAAACTTTTATCATTGAGCCATGGCAGACTTGCAAATCATGTTGGCATACGTGTGGTTTTTATAAGCTGACCTACAGAAAAATACCACAAGTTGCCATGCTGGGAAAGATGCAGAGAAGGGGAGTAATTATAGCTGTGCCATTGGCCACCTACTTAATCAGACAGGTATAAAAAAATGGATTAAACAAATGTACCTTAATGGTGACTGCAGGCACCTTTGATAGATTTTTTCAAATGAAGAATTTAGGTGGAGGCAGCTGCTTAACTGCTCTTGCCCCAGACAGCATAGGGTAATATGCACACACTAATAGGGGGACTTCAAGGAAAAAGTAACAGGCTTTACTGAACAGCCAGATAGCTAATGTTATGTTAAACTGTGCCCTTCGTTATGGGTGCTAAAGAAGAGTGCTTGTCCTAAACTTTTGTCTTACAAGTTGTACAGAAGGGATCTAAAGGGGCTGAGGGAGAAGAGAAACTGCGTATCACAGAAATGAAGAGTAGGGCAGTGGGAATAAGTGGGAATCTGGTTGGGTTATAAGAACAGATAAGGAAGAATGGGCGACTGTAGGTAAGGGGGTTCTTCAGAGGTTCAGATACTCTCTATAGTATCAGACAGATATTCCAGCGCATGAGAACTGAGACTCTTGAGGTCCACCAGTCACTGCCAGTGACTGAATGGGAGAAATGAGAGCTGGTATCATGGCTCAAGGACTGAGCATGTCATGGAGAGGAATTATTATGAGACGCCCATGAACCTCATTGGGTACACCTGCAGGCAAGGTGAGTAAGCAAAAGAGCCTTAACACCCTCTTCCAGCCCAGGGTCCTACCTTAAGACTGCAAAATGAGGGCCAGATGCCGTGCTGGCGTAAATCAGTGGTGCTCCATTTATTTTAATAGAATTATGCTGACTTACAGCATTGAGAACACCGTTGATTTTCCTCGGATGCTACCGTCGATTTTTATCAGTCCCTGAAGAGGTGGCTAAAGATAATTTTAACTGTATATCCAATTTGTTGAACTTGATTTCCACCACAGAGAGCTTGTGACTATTTTATCTTTTTTTTCCGGGAACAGGGGTTATTTCTACATGAAGTTTTAATTCTTTGCAAGCTGCTTTGTGCAGCTCTGATCTTTATGCAATTCACTAATGTCTTACTTTAGTAACAGTAAGGATTTAATTAAACCTACGATTAAGGACATTTAAATGGAGAGAGCTATTAAGGAAACGTGATAGTCAGACTTGTGTATGCATGTTCCCTGAGCCTGGGTAACATGACAAAAGACATTCTTACTTTTCTTGCAGACTAGTCTCCTTCATCTGACATGAAGATAAATTGTTCTTCAGGTTATGTTAATCTATATGGATATTGGTAGTAAAGCTTTTTATAAACCCATAAAATATGCCTGTATTTCTCGGTTTAGGCCCCAAATCTGCAAACAGTTATCTCCATGCTTAACATGACTCACATGAGTGGTCCCATTGATTTCACTTTCAGATTGATTTCAGTGGGACTACTCAGATGGTCAAGCTAAGCATGTGAATAAGTGTTTGCAAGATTGGAACCTTAACCATGTCTTCTGGATTTTTACAGACTGAGAATTCAGAACTCAGGGAACTCAATATTTTAACAAGGGTCATTAACCATCCGAACAAACGACGAGTGGGAGTGCTGGATTCTCCATCTCTGCAAGCCTTCAAACTAAGCCTGAATGCCTTTCTGAAAGCTATGCTGCAGCCGAGCACAAGTTATTGGGCTCAGGAGTAAGTGGGTGAAATGTAATGACCTGTGACATACAGAAGGGAAGACTAGATGATCCCTTCTGGCCTTGAATTCTATGAATCTATGAAAAAATGTATTTTCATTCCTAAACAACATTCAATCCCCCACTTCTCTCTCGCTGTATATAATGTACTTGTATTTCACACATATATATATTTATACAGAATGTATACAGAGTGTCATATGTGAGAATTCTTTTCCAAAGCAATTACATTTTTGTGATATTTGAATATGAAAGGCACATTCAGCAGACTGTTCAATTAACAAAGACATTAACTGCGACCTTTCTCTTATTCATTTTTACCTTTAAGGCTGTTGCTTTCCCCCCACCCTCCCCCTCAAAGTTCAAAAATTAAATGGCAAGGCTGAAAAGGAAGTCCATTTCTCCGTGTCCATTATTCTGCCCTTATATGCTGCCCATGCTCAAGAAGCTGCATTAGGAAGTGTTTTCTGCTGAGAAGGAGAAGAAGGAGGAAAGAATGACCAATTATAAACTCTGTTGTCTTTAGATGAAAGAACCTTTTTGTGGTATTCTTCAATCTCTTGTTTGGGCTGTCAACAGTAATTTGATAAAGAATGTTTCTGTGTCTGACCTGTTTTTTCAAGATGGTAACCTATATTGTGTATCATCTAAACCAAGGGGATAACCATATATTATACTCTGTACTGAAGTTCTGCAACTTGAGTTTAGCCTTTAAAACTCAGATAAATTGATTGACAGTTTTGTTGAGAAAGCTGTTCCTAACAATATTTTAGTTAAGGGAAGAAAAATTAAAGATTATTTAATCTGATTCTTCCCCACCCCCACACACACACTTCAGAGGCCAAAGCTCATGATAACAGGTTTGTGGTGAATGGTCAATTGTTACAAAATTCTAATTGGTTCTGGGTCAGTCTCTTTGAAATAGCTGCTGTGCTCTAGTAATTTTTTCAATTAATTCTTAACAACTGACAAAACTTTAGATCTTGTCAAAAATTGTTCAGATTTTTCTATTAGTTATGAACAAGAAACAAGATTAGCTTGGATTAAGGAAGCTTCCTACACATATTATCACTGAAATTTCAATTGTAATTTAATTTAATTATTTTGTTTTATTTGCTTCCAGGATAATAACCACACTGTTTTTCTTTATATGTTTTATGGAGGAATTTTTCCACAAGGATAAATTATAGAAAAGAATATGTGAATGAATTAAGATGATGCAATGGAGTTTAGTTTGATAAATGTATCAGATCTGAGATTAATTTGAGCTATAGCATATAGTTCCGCAGGGCTAGAACTTTGGGTCCAGCCAAACACTGCTCGGGGGGGGGGCTAAGTGAGGTACAAAGAGGGCTGTGTGCCATGTTTACAGCTTTGTTCCCCCAACTCAAACATTGGCAGGAGTCCCTGGTGCAATTCAGAACAGCCTCAGGGCAGATCTATATTGTGACTGGGTGCAACAGTTCCAAAGGGGCTGTTCTAGTAGTTGGGGAGTAGTGGCGTACAGAAGCATTCATGCCACATCCCTTTGCCGTACTAAAGGAATCCCGTGGCAGCCAGTTGAGCCATCTTTAAGGCTCCTTAGCTCTGTCTGGGGCTGCGATCTGACCACACTATTTCTTTCGTGTGTAAAGTGGTCAGATACGAACGAATGTTTCGCTGAATGTTTTTCAGCATTACTCTTTTCTTCTTCAGCAGCTTTGTGGAAAAAAAAAAACCATGCCCTGGCATATTATCTTTGTTGAGGTGTTAAGGTCAAGAGAGTTGAAGTCCTTCAGTAAATCAGTTTCGACTAAGATTACCTCTCCTACGTCATCTTATTAATGAATTAATAAATATTTCCACTAACAATTCTAAATTATAAATGGCTGCTAATCTGATAGGAATCTAATTCATTCTCATGTCACAAGAGACGTTTGCTACTTCTTTATGCATGTGCAAAAAAAATTGTATTTCTGGGGAGATTCATACAAACGGTACATGGTTATGGCTAAGAGGGCTAGAACAGAATGGCCTAGTGGATAGAGTACTGGACACGGATTCAGCAGAGCTGGGTGCTGGTCCTGGCTCTGCCATTGGCCTGATGGGTGAGCCTTGGGCAAGTCACTTCACCTCACTGTGCCTCAATTTCTACCTCTTTAAAATAAGAATAATGATAATGACCTCCTTTGTTTTGGGCTCTACAGATGCTATGTAAAAGCTAGGTATGATAACAATTTTGGGCCAAATTACACCAGCTGTCACTCTAAATATCCAGAGTCACTCCACTAAAATTACTATACTGACTCCATATTTACATCATTATAACTGAGATCAGAATTTGGAGTACAGTCTCTTGACCCTTACTCTAACTCCTCTTCATCACTCCTGTGAAAAATAATCAAAGCACTGATGCAATGCACAGGAGCTAAAGGATCTGTTTGTTTTTTTTCATTCTGTCACTTGATTTGTTCTAGTGAAATTTAACTGGCTCTGGAAAGTTTGGTTGATGAAAATGAGATGATATGAATCATATATAATTCCATTAACCCAGGTTCTGATATGACACAAACTGGTGTAACTCTGTTGGCTTCACTGGAGTTATGGAGTATGCTTCTGGAAGTAGGAAGTTAGGGTTTTTCAGCCAGCCCACTCCTTTC
>ML675624.1:71921335-72021321 GCA_007922155.1 Mesoclemmys tuberculata
TAGCCACCTCTTTTCCAAGCTGAAAAGTCCCAATTTTATTAATCTCTCCTCATACGGAATCTGTTCCACAGCCCCAATCATTTTTGTTGCCTTTTTCTGTACCTGTAACTGTGAGGAGCAGTGCAACATGAAATTTTGTACTGCTCTTTAACCTTCTTGTTTTGGACCAAATCTATGGAATGGATCCAAAAAAATAATTTAAATCAATATTGATTTGAGCATGTCTTCATTAGATATAATTCAGTTTCTGAACCAACACATTGAATCCAAACACTCCTTCAATTTTGGGAGTGTGTATATGTGAGAGAGAAAAAGACATATGAATCTGTGTCAAAACTCAGATTTACATCTTGCCTTTAGCTCTAGAATAATAATCCCAGATTTGAACATCACCAAACTTTAGGTGAGGAAGAAGACAGATTTCTTAAAGATCTGAATTTTGCAACTTGGCTCAGCTCTAGTTCTTATTGATTTATAAATCTGCTAGTTAGACCTGGGAGAGAAACAATTTTCCTGTCCTGCAAAAAATGTTTGAGATATCAAAAAATGTTCCTGTCCTGAATAGGAACAAAAAGTCAAAATCTTGAAAATTTTTGTGAACCAAATATTAAAAAAAAAAATCAGTTTAGGGGCAATCAAAAAGTTTCACTTTGATCATTTTTAAATGTTTTATTTTGGTTTCAACCATTTAATTATTTTACTATAATTTGCATGTTTTGTCATGAAAAGTAATTTAGAACAAAAAAAACCCTATAAATTTTCATTTTGAAAATGTCAAAACTAAACATTTTGACAATTTCCAACCAAAAAAAAAAATCCAGAAATGTTTTGGAGTTGTCTGTGTGTGTTGGTAACATAGATTATCCTCCCAGTTTGGGAAGACCATACTACACCATTTCAAGAGCCCTAGGTACTCTGGCTCCGCACTCAAATTTACTGAGTGACCTTGGTCAAATTACTTACCTTCTTGGGTTTCCCATGGGTAAGACTAGGATAATAATACACACTGATTTCACAGGGAGACAAAAATATTACTTGGGGCCAAAATATGATGGCACAAGCCCAGGCGCACTAGCCTGACAGAAGGTATAGGAAGCCACATCTTCATCTCACCACTACTGTGCTTGGTGATCAGAAGCAGGGAAGGTGGGTGGACTCTACTGCTGCCAATAGCTCTGAACACCTTAGAAGGGCTTGATCCCAGCTGCCAGCTCATGTCAAGGTCCCCCAGTCTCAACTGAACACTGACAAATGCCTGGCTGGAATCAGTCTGGCTCACCTGTGTGTTAGGGTTGTTAAAATAGAGGGTAGAATTATAAGAATGTGTTTAGAGTTTATTGAATGCTTTTGAGTTACTGCAGGCATTAATCTCACTTAAAACATCTGTATCCCCTACTGTAAGGTAATCTCGAGTGGTTGTATTGTGAATCTCTGTGACTGTAAATCACCAGACAGGAGAGAGACATTAATTAGTGTGAAGGGCTAATCTTCAATAGAAAAGGTTATGCTCTTCCTGAAAGGAAAGGTCCATCAATACCAGATGGACTATTGTGAGATGTTGCAACCAGAATTTCCCTACATACCATCAACAAAATGGTACTGCTCTCCTCACTGTCAATATGAGTCATGCAAGTGGACTCCTCCTATCAGCTGAGAACACATGGCAGGAGGGGGATAAAAACTGCAAACAAAAGGAACTTGGTATCTCTATGTTGCTTGCACTCTGAGGGCAAGGTTTTTCTATGCATAAGCAAGAGATCCTCAGCTGCTTAGCCTGGGCTAGCCCTAAAAGACAAATAGAGCTTGCTGATTATAGAAGCTTCTATTACATTTTGAAACGTAAGATTGTAACTCATTTGTGTGTGTATGTTTACCTGCTTTAACCTTGTAAATAGCTCTCATTTCCTTTTCCTAGTTAATAAATATTTAGATGGTCTATTGTAAGATTGGCTACAAATATTGTTTCTGGTGGGACATCTAAAGTGTAATTGACCTGTTGTAAGTGACTGGTCCCTTGGAACTGGGAGTAACCTGTTACTTTGATTTTTGGAGTAAGGGATCATCTATCACAAATGCATGGTCACCAAGGTGGCAAGATTGATCAGAGTACCCAAGGGGACTGTGACTTCATATTAAGGCTGTTATAGTGCCTGAGGAGTTTACACTTGATCCTTTGAGGGCTTGTCTACACATAAACTGCTACAACAGAACAGCGGCACCTCTGTAGCACTTCTGCTGTAGTGCTTCTGTGAAGATGCTACCTATGCAGATGGGATGGATGCTTCTGTCAGCATCCACCTCCCTCACAGGTGGTAGCTAGGTCAGATTCTCCCATCGACCTAGTGCTGTTGACACTGGCAATTAGGTTGGTTTAACGGTGTTGCTCAGGAGGTGTGGATTTTTCGCATCCCTGAGTGATGTAGTTATGCCGACCTCATTTCCTAGTGTAGACCAGGCCCTAGTATAGAACTCACTCCTGATTTGGGGTCTCTGCCTTGTTTCCTAGCAGTATGTCCTGAGGCTCGTATTCACACTCTTGAGTCACGGCAGGCAGCATTACACCCATTTTATCATTTAAAATCAGCAGTCACCAGGCTGCGAGTTACATGCATAAGTACAAACTCCATCTTTTCCAGAGATGTAGCAAGGACTGGAAGCATGTGAGTCCTCTTCCCTCCCATTCCTCCTCCCCTGTATAGTTCCAAAAGCATTAGGAAAGAATTCTGTCCACCTGGCACTGCCTATGCTGGCGGTTAGGTCAGCTTAATTACACTGCTCGGGGTGGGGTGGCTTTTTCACTCCCCTGAGCTACATAGTTAAGCCAACTTAATTTTAGACTGTAGACCAGGCTTCTGGCTCTAGAACTGTTAAATGGCTTGCTAATCCTTGTAAAGGGCATTGAGGTCCTCTGAGAGAAGATGCAATATTAGTGCAATATTTTTGCTCATTTTTATTAGGCCACATTCTGACCCTGCTCCTGCATGGACTTAGAGCTCTGCGGCTGGACCCATAACCCCAAAGCACTACTCAGATCCAGGGTGGGAAGGCTGTAGTCTTGCTCTGTGGTTGCCCGGCCTATTTAAACATTTATATTGCGGCAGCACCGTAAAGACCACGACCAAGTTGGGCCTCCTTGTGCTAGGCATTGTACAAACACAACAAAAGATAATCCTTCCCTGCCTTCCTCACTCACCCATAATATACAGTGCAGTAAGATCACTGGGCAATTTTGTTGAGGTAGGTGCTATCTGATTAAGGGATAAAGCCTTTCAGGGTGCTGACCAGCTCCCATACTAAGGACTAATATTGATGATTTTTAGAAAATCAAGCTGCTATTCTGTATTCACAGAGCCATTGTTCTGCGAGGTCTCAAACCTGTGCTCATTTGCAAGTAGAAAATGTGAGGTTTTTGGTATATTAAAGGAAGCTCAGATAGAAAGTTATTGTACTTATATGACTGCACTATCTAATGTGAATAAAATAAGGGGCGGGGGATAAAAATAAAATTATTTGTACTAAGCAAAATAATAGATTGCAATAGGTATTGTCCTGCAATGCAATGCCATTGTAATAAAAGGAAATGGGCATAGAGGAGTCTCTTGTAATATTGCCATTTTATACAAACTGGCTGTAACATCCTGCATGTTGCTCACTGTTTTGGTCCCTACATTCTGGAAAACACTACCAACGACCAAATGCATACAAAGATTGGGTGGGAGCTCAGCTGATGAAGCCCGGGGATTAAATAGTTGGAGAGAGAGTGGGTCATGATAACATTGTAAACATCACCAGAATAGGAAGGAGCACGTTCATGCTGTCTGAAAGTGATCAAACCTGGGGCAGTGGCCTAAAACTAAACATTAAACGATGCAAGCCACTCATTAGGAAAAAATTCTTATCAGACAGAGTGATTAGGCAGTAGGAGAGATGTAATGGAGGTAATTGAGGCACCATCACTACAACTATTCAATAATAGATTAGCTAAGTAGTGGGAATAACATAGGGAAATATCTTGCATGATGCAGGGGGTTGGGCTTAATCACCCAGGAGAAGAATAATTGAAATTATAGATTTTTTTCCCTTTTGTATCCTAGTAAATTATGGTGCCAGGTGCAAATATCACTTATGTTAAAAATTGTACTGGAATTGCATATACACTACATTTTAGAGCAACTCCTCTAGTACTAACATTTTACTTAAGCATGTGACGCCATCCCCATTTCACAGAGCTTTAAACCCCTGTGTTACTTTGATTTTGTGAAGTCAATGCTGATTGACATCAGATAAGGAGCTGAGCCATAAAATTTACTGAAGAAACATTCTAGCTGTGTCGTCTCTATCATATTGGGACAATACTAGAAATTCTGTAACTGCTGCTTGTACTGTGAATTTTATATTTAAGTCTATACACTACCACTTTTGCACTTTAGGGAAAGATACTTTAAAATAATCTGCCAAAATTATCAGTGTATTTGTATAGGCCTTGTAGCAAAAAGCAAACATGGTATCATGGAAAATCCATTACCCAGCCTGTAAAGAATCTTCAGTCTATTCCAGAAAGATGTATGGGCTTCAAGTTTTCTACCAAATGTGGTTTCAGTTTTCCAGTGTCTTGGGGCATAGTACACTGCATTTGTACAACACGAACAATCCTCTTCCCACTGAATGCAACCAAGGTTGTGCCATTGGCTTTACTAGGGGCAGTATCAGACCGTCCCTCAGAAAGGGTCTGATCCAAAACTCATTGAAGTCAAGGACAGTCTTTCTAATGACTTCAGCCAGCTTTGAACTGGACCCTATTGGATTTGTTATATGTGTGCTTCATGTTCAAGGTTTTGTATGTTAAAGATATTGTGATGTAATTAAATCTGACAACAGCACTTTAGGGAAGGAAGAAAAAAGGATTAATAGTGCAAAGCCATGATTTTAAAATTTCAACATTTTCAAAACATTACAAATGCATAAACTGCATGAAATCGGGGAAAGATTTATGCATTTCCGAAAAAGTTTTACCATTTTGCCTTTATAATATTTCAGCGTTGTCACATATTGTGAAGTTAATGAGTCCAACAGAAAACATGAGAATTCATTGATCCTGACATCTGACCCAGGTCAAAAGATTACACAATAAAAGGACAAGTAGAGATATTAGGGACTTTTCTCTATTGATTTAGATCAGAGTCCAATGACATGATAAAGGAGGTTGATGTCCTAAATATATCAACCATCTGTTAGTTTTGACAGTGGCGGTTGTAATTACTGTCTCTTTTTAAGCAGAAAATCATTTGAATATTAAGTAAGTGCAAGATTTGACTTCCATTTATGAAAGAATTAATAAAGGATAATAAATTATTTTAAATAATGGAGTTATTTTTAATTTTATTTTGAAAACTATTTTGTACTCCCAATCTGCAATTCTTACTTTCAGGAAAATACATTCATTTGAGACAGAAATTTTACCTAGCAGAGAGTCAGCATGGAAATAGTATTAAAATACATTAAACCCCCATTTGGCTTTCTGCTACCATTATGAATTCCTGAATATGAAGTGATAGCTTCATTTTAAAAGTGGAATTTTGTAGGGTGCACACAGTAGGTTGTAGTTTCATAACTTTAAACATATTCTATTTTTAAAATGATATGGCCATTTTCTCACTCATTTTACCTTGGACCTCATCCTGAAATTTACAACTCACTGATGCTTGCACAGAGCCTGACTGAAGTCAATGGAGAAGGGAGAGGGTCCTCCCTCATGTTGTAAATTTCAGAATCTTAGAAAAGTAGATTATAACACATGCAGTGACTATTTGATATCAAAACTGAATGCAGATATTTAGTTACAAATCCACAAATTAAACGCTCTTTAAATACACATGGACATCCTACCACACAACATCTCCTATAGACCAGTTAGAGTGCATTGCTGCTATAATTTGCACATTAATGACTCCCTAAGCAAACATTGAAATTTCAGGATGATATACCATAACAGCTCCAAATAGTCTCACACACACATTATGTGTGAAGAAGATGATGATGATGGATAGACAGATGATGGGACACAAGACAGAAAGCATTATATAGTTGTGTAGTGTGTAATTTCAGAGGCTGTTATATAGACTACATTCCTATTATCAATCATGTTTCAGTGCCCCAAAATGTGCTAGGTACCTCACAAAACATTTTTTAAAAATATACATAAATAGATCACCTGAAAAGGACCTGTATATTAAATTATTTATTCATGCAATTAATATAAATTAGACACAGTACTCCAGCTGCGGCCTCACCAGGGCTGAGCAGAGCGGGACGATTACCTCATATGTCGTACATACAGCACTCCTGTTAATACACCCCAGAATGATATTAGCCTTTTGAGCAGCTGCATCACATTGTTGACTAATATTCAATTTGTGATCCACTATAACACTCGGGTTCTTTTCAACAGTATAACCCCCTCGTCAGTTATTTCCCTTTTTGTAGTTGTGCCTTTGATTTTTTTTTCCTTCCTAAGTGAAGTACTTTGCACTCATCTTTATTGAATTTCATCTTCTTGAATTCAGACCAGTTCTCCCATTTGTCAAGATCGTTTTGAATTATAATATTGACCTCCAAAGTGCTTGCAACTCTTCCCAGCTTGGTGTCATCTGCAAACTTTATAAGCGTACTTTCCCACTCCATTTTTCATGTCATTAATTAAAATATTAAATAGCACTGGACCTAGCTCTTAAACAGCACCTTTATCTTTAGATATCAAAGTGCAGAACAAAGGAGGTCAGCAGCATTACCCCTGTTTTACAGATGGGGAAACTGAGGCACCAGGATGGAAGTGATTTGCCCAAGGTCACCCAGCAGGCAGAACTAGGAATTGAATCGAGATCTCCCAAGCCCCAGGCCAGTGTCTGATCCACCAGGTAATAAAATCCAGCTAACTCTCTCTTAGCTGAGTTGGATCCAGGGGTCCAACAGGTGTATAAAACTGCAAAACCTTTATTTTTCTCTGAGGAGCCACACAAAACAGATCTGCTGGGTGAGAAGGGGTCTTCATAATCACTGGGTAACAAGGGGTTTCCGTAATCACTTCCCGTGCTGCTGATGGTTGGTATGTAGCTGGACATGGCTGAGTGTGGTAGAAGTGCTGCTCCTGTTTGGATGGATATTACTTGTCTCAGATGGGGTGAGTGTGGGTTTTAATCCTAAACAAGGTCTGGGCCTGATCCTAATCTTACTCAAGGGCTGGGCTGTGGCTTTGCTGCAAGCCCTAAGAGGAGCCAATGACTTCCCCCTCCGTGCTGGTTCAACTGCATTGGCCAGCATGTTGGGGGGAGCTAAGTTAGAACTCCATCCCTCTCCACCCCTGCCCAATCACCTGCTGAGAAGCAGTGTCGTATCCCCACAGAGACTTCCCTTTGGTCTGCAACACATGCTGTAGGTGGCTCACACTGAGAAGCTACAGGGTTCCTCATGCTTGCAGACTCCCCTGTATGGACATGTACCACAGGTCATTGTGGTACCCCAAATACCTTCTAGTTAGGGGAGTTCTAAAAAGGATAGAGAAAGAGCAAATGTGTGATAACGAAGGTGTTATTTCTCCCTGGGCCCAGACCTGCCAGGTTCACTTCTGGCTATTGATCATCCTTAATTTAAAATCAGTGGGAGTTGAGGATGCTCGGCCTGAAGGATTGGGCCAACTTTTAGGCCTTTCACGTGTGTGGTCTCTCTGGCTTGTTCCATGGCTTTGCACTTCCCAGGATTCTGCAGTGACTCCAGATCAATTCTTATTGGAATTCTGGGTTTGTAAGCTCTGATTGTTTATTCTCCATTGCACAAATATAACATTGAGTACAAATTCAGTTGATTTTGTGATACAGCTGGGGGGTTGTGCTGAAGCCTTCGTGTGTTTCTTGTTAGTGCATCTGACTTCCCTTCATGTTCCATTTTTGTCAAAGCTGCTGATAACACTTAGTGAGTGCCATTGAATTTTGTATTAAGAATGATATTGGTGTTATTGATTTGTTGGGAATATAGTGGTGAAATGCATTATCTTCTATGCTATCAGAAGAAGATGTGATCACATTGCTGCGTGCCAAAGTCCATTGTCATCTCCAGCTGCCGCATTTCCTATGGAATTAATGGTTTCCTGTTACCATGGCCAGTGTGATATGGCATGGAAAATTGCATGGGAAGATAACATGTCAGCTATATTCCTGTAGACCACAGCTGATTGTTATGAAATGTTTTTTGAAGAGCAGTGCCCTGTAGGTATAACAGTGAGTGGCCCCCAAGATAAACCCCCTCTTATTACAGTAGTTTGGTTATTTGTTTTTGTATGGTATGAAGTTATCATGTTTCTATTTAAAGCAGTTTCTGGTTACAGTGATTATTTTAAAATAGATGAGATCAATACTATGTTACACAATATAGTTATTATTTCACAGCAAAACTATTATGACTTATTAGCTTATGTGTATTAACAATAAGAAAAACAGTAAGAACTCTGTCCTACAAACTGATCTATGCAGTGAGATCCCCTGCACTCATGCAAACATGCACTGAACTCTTGAAGCACAGAAAACCTTCTCCTCTTCCTGATCCCAACCACTACTCCAAAAGGTTTGGTTTAAAAAAAGGGGATAGGAAAACAAGCCACCATGGCTGAATGTCTGGGAAATGAATCTTAAAACTATCATCTCTCAAAGGCACTGGAGCAGATTATGCTCTCAGTTACATCAGTATTAATTTGGAATAACACCACTGAAACTAGTGGATTGACTCCAGATTTACACAAGTGTAACAGAATTTAGAAAAAGGCCCCTACTCTTCGTAATTTCTCTCTATCTGAAAGCCTATCTTGATCATGATGGTTTTCGTTGCCCTTCTCTGCATCTTTTTCTGTGTCTCATATCCTTTTTGAGATGAAAGGACCAAAACTGAACAAAATGTAGTACACTGCTCTGCTGATTTACACCAGCAGAGGTCCTGGCCTAATATTAAAAGTGACTCTGTATCAATTATTTATATAAATAAAAGTGTAAATATGGCCTCGTTTGAACAACTCCTGCATTAACCCTGTACTGAATTCATTGTATTTATCATAGAATATTAGAGTTGGAAGGGACCTCAGGAGGTCATCCAGTCCAACCCCCTGCTCAAAGCAGGACTATCCTCAGCTAAATCATCCCGGTGAGGGTTTTGTCAAGCCGCAGTTTAAAAACCTCTAAAGATGGAGATGCCACCATCTCCCGAGGTAACCCATTCCAATGCTTTACCACCCTCCAAGCGAAAAACTTTTTCCTAATTCCAACCTAGACCTCCCCCACTGCAACATGAGACTGTTGCCCTTTGTTCTGTCATCTACCACCACTGAAAACAGCCTAGCTCCATCCTCCCTGGAACCCCCTTTCAGGTAGTTAAAGGCTGCTATCAAATCCCCCCTCATTCTTCTCTTCTGCAGATTAAACAGGCCTAGTTCTTTCAGCCTCTCCTCGTAAGTCTTGTGCTCCAGCCCCATTATTATTTTTGTTGCCCTCCACTGGACTCTCTCCAACTTGTCCACATCCTTTTTGTAGTGGGGGGCCCAAAACTGGGCACAATACTCCAAATGCGGCCTCACCAATGCCAAATAGAGGGGAATATCACTTTCCATGATCTGCTGGCAATGCTCTTACTAATGCAGCCTTCTTGGCAACCAGGGCACACTGCTGACTCATATCCAGCTTCTTATCCACTGTAACCACCAGGTCCTTTTCTGCAGAACTGCTGCCTAGCTCGTTGGTCCCCAGTCTGATTAAGTTTGATTAAACCTGGCTTGTTGTGAACTGGTGTTTACCTTAAAGTATTAAATTGATTCTCTTCTCACTTATGCTGATGTGAATATGAGCCAGTTCTAATCTCATTTTTACTGATGTAAATCAGGGGTAACTCCCCTGAAGAACATGACCTTACTGTAGGTGTTGTTGTAGCACCAAGAGGCCTCGTCCAGGTCAGGGCCCTGTTGTGCCAGTCATTGTACAAATGCATAGAAACAGTCCTTGCCCAAGAGAGCTTGCAATCTAAAGCCATGCAACAACTGATGGATGAAACAAAAAAAGCAGGGGAGGGGAAGACGAAAGGAGAGGAGGCCAGAAATAACAGGTTTTTTAGCACAGACTAGCTCTGTCCACAGCTCATAGCCAGCTAGTAGCAGGAATCATATTGATCACAGCTTGTTAGTCTTTTCCCAGTCATACTCAGGGCACATATAAATGTGATCCAAATCTGTCCATATGCATTTGATGCCTGTTGTCTCCTCTCTGAGAAGGCGCTCCATTGCTCCCACTTTAGGCCAGATTCTGTCTAGGCCTTAGAAGGGCGCAGAGGTGTGGGGAAGGGCGTAAGTGCTTTCCCTTTCTAACATGGCTAATGTAAGGGCCAGGTAGAATTCCATCATCTGCACCCAGGCGAGTGCAGAGACTGCTCCCTCCCTAGTCCCCCAGGGGCACATGGGCTCCAAAAGGAGCAAGGAGGGGTGAAGAGGGCTGGTCCTTGGAGTTGGCCAGCTATACAAGGGTTAGTAAACTGCACCTCATACAGGTAGTGGGGACATCGCTCCTGCATGTTGTGATGGATGCTGCCTTGGAGCTCTGGGAAGCAGTCTGCCTCTCTTGAATGTAGAGGCTGCATTTTGGGGCAGCCCTTATGCAGACTATGGGAGGGGGTGGAGAGGTCTTTATTCACTGCCTCGGTGCTGCTGTCCATCCAATCCAAAATAAATAATTTGCTCGTTCTGTTTGCCATAAAACAATGGGCCCATCCTACAATCCCTGACCAGGGAAAAATTGCTACTAAAATCAATAGACCTGGTGCTGACCTCATTTCCACCAGTTTTAAAACAACGCTGTGGCTTTACTCTCAGTTTACATCAACATACGTGAGCTCGGAATCAGACCTAATGAGAGTTTTGCCTGCAAGATCAGGTGGCCGTATGTGATTTCACAGAGGGGCAGAGGAGAGAAACATAGCAGCGTTTTAAAGAAAGTAACTAACTGCTTGTAAACGATTCCGACCCGTCCGGGTCAGTGGTGTCCGAGCCCTTCCTCGGAATTTGGGTTGAGGCTGGGCCCAGCACCTTTAGTTTGGGGAATTTAGCTCCTCCATGGGCTGCCACGGAGTCTATCGCCACAACCCTGGGGAAGGCAGGCGAGCAAATCAGTCTACCGCCCCGGCCCTTGCAGGGTGGGCGAGTCAGCAGTCTAGGTCAGGATAGGGTTGTCAGGGCTGGGGACACTTCTTCGGGGTCTAGGGATGGGAAGGGGGATGCAGGCCCACCCGACTCCACTGCGTCCCAGCCCAGGGCCCTACCAGTGACACGAGATACCTGCCACTGGGTCAGCAGGGCTCCGGCCACAACACGCTGACTTGGGGTTTGGCCCCTATCTCGGCCACAACCTGTGGCCTCCCTGGGCCACTTCCTCCCACCCAGCCCCGGAGTACCTGCATCCACACATGACCCTCTGGGGTACGGGGGGAGGTGGTGAGCAGAAGCCCGGCCAGGCCTTTGCCATCAGTGGGTGGTAGATCCGGGTACTCCTAGAGGTCGTCAGCCAAGGGTAGCTCCTCCAGGTCACAGGGTCCAGGGGTTTCCCCTGGGCGGTCGGGGTCTCCCCACAGTGGGGAGAGGTTGTCCACAGCAGGCAACTCCTCCAGGTCAGGGCCGGCCTCCAGAGGTCTCTCTCTCTCTCCACAGGGTAAGGGTCCTGTCCCCAGCTGCGGTGGTCTGGCAGCCTGCCCCACCTGCTGGGGGCTGGGTGGCCCCCTCCACCCGCTTGGGCCTGGCAGCCCTACCTGGTCTCTGGGTTCTGACCGCTCCCACCAGTCATCCGGGTCAGGCAGATCTGGTCAGTCCCACCAGCGTTCGTCAGCCGTGGATTTGTCTGGTTCGCCCTCTGTCTGAGTGTGGCCCTGGCCGCTGCTTCCTGGGAGGTACATCTGTCTCCATCAGCACCTTCCCCCTGACTGAGCTGCCTGGCCTGCCTCTTATACTTCCTCCCTGGGTCCTGGCCCCGCCCCTCTGCTTCCGGGTGGCTCAGTTCGCAGGGCCGGGTTCTGTCCACTGGGGGCACAGGGAGCCCTCCTCAAACCCAGGCTCGGTGGCAGGCCAGAGCGGCTTGCTACACTGCTAAAAAGCAGATGAGGCTCATAAAACATTTTGTAATTAATGTAATCATGTTAGTGACTTTTTAAATATGTTTTACTGAGGAGGATGTTTGTGTTATGTTACCATTGTTACTGTTATGATACTGTCCAAGGGCCCGGAGCCCACCTCTGGTAGGTGCTGTACTTTAAACATTGCCACTTTTCAAATGTATTTTAAGGAGACAGAACCATAGTTTAACATTGACACATTTTCTTCTGGTATTGGAAATATGTTTTCACTACTACAAAGGTGCCCAGGTTACTCAATATGACATGCAATGCATTCTAGTGGATAGAGCACTAGCCAGGTGGCAAGGAAAGGAGGACTCTGGTCCCAGCACTGTGACTGAATTCCTGTGGGATTTTGTGAAAGTCATTTCCTCTCTGCTGCCTTTCCATTCCCTGCCTATCTTGTCTAGAGGGTAGACAGACAAGGTGGGCGAGGTCTATTCTGTGGAATCTCAAAGCTTGTGTCTCACCAACAGAAGTTGGTCCAATAAAAGATGTTACCTCACTCACCTGGTCTCTCTAATATTGAAGGGCTGACATGGCCACAACAACACATCATAAAACTTGTCTATAGATTGTAAGATTTTCTGCGCAGGGACTGTTGCTTATTATGTGTACGTAGGATACTGAGTACAATGGAGCCTAGTCTCATTTAGGGTCCTCAGGTACTACCCTAATAGAAATAATAAACAGTAGTACAACATGGCCATCGTGGTTTTTGTTATGCAGAAGTGTATTATAAAAAATTCCCTTGGGCCTAGTCTACACCTAAAACTTGGGTTGACTTAGCTACAAGGCCCTTGCCCAGGGATCCCCAAACTTTCAGCTGCCAGGGCCACATCACTCCGTCTTGATCTTATGGTGGGTTGGAGTGGCTCCTCCTGGCCTGAGTGCTGGGCCCACGTCATGTGGGAGAGAGGTAGGAAGGAAAGGGTGGGGCCAGGAGCGAGGAACAGATTCAGCAGGCCGGTCAAAATCTGTCAGTGGGCAGGATGCAGCTCACAGGCTGTAGTTTGGGAACCTCTGCTCTGGACTGTGAAAAATTTCACACCCTGTGCACTGAGAGTTAAGGTCGACATAACCCCCATTGTAGATTCTGCTAAATTGATGGGAGAATTCTTCCATCATCCTAACAACTGCCTCTGGAGCAGATCGGTTTCCTACAGTGATGGAAAAACCTCTTCTGTGCTGTAGCAAGGGTCTACACTACAGCGCTACAGCAGCATAGCTTTGTAGTACACATACCCTCTCTGTGGAAGCAGATGATCTCTTCTAACCATAGTTTTCAAACTGGCACATCAACTAAGCCCCTTGGAATCATTCCTTTTTTGTGTGATAAACTGTGGCAGCAAACTTTCAAATCCCAGTTGCAGCCATTAGTCAACAGTAAATATCCAGTGCTATGTAGGGACGACGGGGTTGTTAGGTTTTCTTAAGGGCTTGTCTACATGGGGACATCCAGGAAAATGTATCTGAATTATTAAAGGTGTGAATTTGAAGTGGATTAATTAAAACATCTTTAAAATCCCTTTGTGGATGCTGTTATTCAGAAAGCCTTTATTTGGTTTAGTGTAATTCACTTTTGAAGTGATTTAAAGTAAACTGGATTAAAGCCACTTGAAGGAAGGTGTTCACTCAGTGGTTTAATATGGTTTAACTACTCCACTAATTTGGATTAATTTTCCTGGATGTCTCCCTGTAGACAAGCCTTATTTATTCAACATTATACAGGAGGTGGATTTCCTCTCTCATTTAGACTAGTAGCTAATTATCCAACACAGTAAAACTCTGAAATTTTTCTGGATTTTCACCCCACCAACAATCATAATAAAAACTTCTTCCTTAGAACTCGATCCTGCTGTGGGACTAGGCACTGGAACGCTTGAGAAATTAGTTTCTTTAATGTTGGTCGTATTCTAGCTTCTCTCTGTTGAATATGGATCAGGTCATTGATTAGGATAACTTTGATGTCAGTGAGGAGGGTAATTTTTCCTTCCTTTATTTATAGCTCTTGATATTTTAAAAGAATAGCCACTTCCTTAACACAGGGTAACTAATCATTCTCACTTGTAAATATCATTAGTTTAACATCAGAAAGAAGCTCAGTTGCATTCAGTGCAAAATTTAAAGAGTTAGCTGTTTACTTGCGAATTATACCAGTCATTCTATCCTATATTTGGGTTATCTTTGAATTAAAATAATTTAATGTAGAAAAATCCCTTGCAACTAGAGGACTAGCCATATTATATTCAATGGCATATTATACGTAACAGTATTTTTCCAATTATCTAAATAACTGCAATTACAGCTTGAATAATACTTGGGAAAAATACTATTTATTTAAACTACTGAGCGAATTTTAAAGTAAGTGAGGATGCCTTTATTTATAAGGATAATTTGATACTATGCACAGAAAACTTCACCGTTGGGACATAAGATAGGACCTAGATTACACTCAAGGTCTGTGTTTAATCTTTTTTATATATTTTTATCTATTAATATTGGGGGAGATTTTTATTCAGTTACAGATGTGAATAGGGAGTAACTCCACTGAAAACAATAGTTATTCCAGATTCACACCGGCGTAGTAGAGTAGAATCCGACTGGTGCATATTATTAAATCAGTTATTAGACCTTAGAATAAGCAGATCTTAATAAATTACCCCATCCTTTCAAGTAATTATCTGTTTCAGAAACATTTGTTGTATCAATAGTTTGAATGAGGGAGCTTATTAAACTCAGTTTTGCTTCCATTTATATCCTTTTCATCCTCTGATGAAAATATCATTGCTGTGACCTCTGGAAAGCATGGGGGAGCCGTGTTAAGCTGCAGCTTCTTACCATAGTAATAAATGCTGTATTTTGCACTGGTATTAAATTAGCAATTGAAAAGCTGAGAGATTCAGAACCGACTTCACACCCTCAAATAGATCGTCTGTCACGTTAAAAAAAATTATAGTTGGACAGTATCAAATTATCCTTATAAATAAAAGTATCATTACATTTTAAAAGCCATGGCCAAATCTTTTTAGGTATGAGGGGATTTGAGAGTTCAGAAACCCTTAATCTCTGCAAGTACATGTATATACAAAGAGTAAAACAAAAAACAAAAACAAAAAGGGGGAGGGATGTCTGTTGTAGCCCCAGCCATAATTTTTGTGCCAGACAATGGAACTTTGAAATTAACTTTGAAAAATCTTTTGGTGCAGTGTAGAGAAAAAAGAAAGAATCAACAGAATGGTCTCGTATGTTATATTTAATAATATATAAATTACTATTTACAGTGCAGTCTTTATATAGTTCTTGGATCATGGTTTATTCCTATTATAATGAACTGAGATAGCCAGCCCTTCCAGTACTTGGCATCTGGGAGAGCATTCAAGAATGACAATAAAGTTTGAAGGGTCAAACAATGTTCTCAGAAGCATGGCTCAGCTCCATAGCCACTAAGCAAAACTGTAAGCCTGTGATCAAGCATTCATTTGATCAAGTGTTTACTTAGCAACTTCTTTGTCACTGCATTAAACCAATATTTCTTTTCATAGAATTTCTTGGTTTGAAAAAAATACCCACACAGAACTTTCTTCTAATTACTATGTTAATCCTCCGTTTTTACGTCAGGCTCTTTCATCACAAACCGCTGCTTACATTTCACACTCAGGCTGGTGCACGCAATTGTACAGACGCTTATCTCGTGCATTTACAAGCTGACCATAGAGAAATCAAGCGAGAAAGAAGAAAAGACGGCGCTTTACTAAAAAATTGCTTTCTAGTGCACTTCATTTGTCAACAGCCCCAGCAATCACTCCGCACTTGTCAATTTCGCCTAGCCGATTCTCTCTTCTCTTTGAATGTTCATTTCAACAGGTTTGGAAAACTGTCTTTTGTTTTTTGAAACATTTCCTCGTCCTTTTTTGGTGCTGTTTGCCATAGGGTGAGCACATATTTAAAATCTTTGCCTGGCTGACGTTCGCAACTAAAATATAGATGTAATAATAGTTGCTTACCAATTCCCCCAATCATTTTATAAAAGCTCAATTATCAAATCAGACAATCTTTACAAAGGACAAGCCTTGAAGAACTGATGGTATTTAATGCAGAGTAAGAACTGAATTTTAATAATACCACAAATGTATTTCCTCAAATCTTTATTTAAAAACATCCATCAGATGTGCGCTAAGAAATACTGTTCTTTTCACACTGCTTAACATTAACTGTGTCGAAAAAGCATGCATTTTATCTTTCTGATAGAAAAGTTTTATTTTCCACCCTTTTATATAGTAGAAGCTTGAAACCAATATACGACAGTTCTATTTAGAAATCTATAAAAATATTGTTTCATTATTCTAGTATAGCAGATAAAAATGGCCCACAAAATTTCTGAGGGCTTAGTACAAAAGTCTGACAGAGAGCTTGATTTTTCGTGAAGACCCTGGAAGAGCCACAGTTTAAAACCCTAAGAACCAGCTTTTAGCCAAAAGGTCAAAAAATTGATAGTGTCAGGAAAATAGGTAGTTTTAGAGAATTTACAGTAGTAGCGTTCTCAGATATACAGGAATGTGACCAACCAGGCCTAGTGCTTTTAGTACAGTTGTAGAGGTTATTGTATTCACAAACACATACAGAGAGAAAGAGAGATTCAGTGTAATTCAGGACAGAGCATTTCCTCTTGTGACAAAGATAGCGAGCGAGCAAATGAATGGTGTGCAGGATTCATGTCCCATTTTCTTTGGTTCTCAACAGCGGTATCTATACTCACAAGAAAAATGGGAATGGTAAAATCAAGATCTTTGTAAAAATACCCCATTTCAGGCGTGAACAACGTTTTAGAGACACATTTATGCTTTCAATTGCAAGAGCAAGCGAGTTTGCGATCAGAGACAGCTAGTTGTTGCTTGGATTTATGTTTTTATTTGTACAGCATTTGGAGTGTTTGTATTTCTTTGGATAACACTTGAACTAATCGACCGACAGCGTTTCTCTTTGATTAAATGTGGGAAGAGCCCGGCGCTCACCAAACCCCCTCGCGCAGATGCACAGTGTGTGAAAAGGGATTCTCCCGGAGCAGTGCCGAGTTACGAGTTCCGCTTTGCACGGGACTTCGTGTTTTGTCGGCTCTTTTTGAATAAGTCGCGGGGTGAAACACACACGCGCGCTGTGAAATGCGGGAAGCCAGACTAGAGAGTGGGGCGAAGGGATCCCACTGACGTGCTGTGTGCCTACAAATACCATCGGCCGATGATGCAGAAGTCAGCGGCCAAGAACCCGGACCAGGCAGCTCCGCTGCAGAAGCGGAGGGCGGAAAGGGGTGGGGGTGAGGGCGTGGGCGGCTGGGGGGGCGCAGGCGGCTGGGCGGTTATACATCCCCATCCAGGAGGCTGAAATATTTGCCCGGGTTGGGGACACACAGGTAAGGGACGGTGCTCCCCGGGTAGAGCAGGGGGAAGGAGAGCGGCAGCAAGCAGCGGCTGAGGAAAGCGCCGTCTTTGTAAAGGGCCGGGAGGGCCGCAGCTGCCGGCCCCTCGGCTCGCAGTTCTCCAGCCGGCTCCGCCCGGCCCGGCGCGGGGCCCTCGGGCTCCGCACCCATTTGTCTCTTGAGCTTATTGCGGCGGTTCTGGAACCAGATCTTCACCTGGGTCTCGGTGAGCTGCAGGGAGCCGGCCAGGCCGGCCCGCTCGGCGCTGCTCAGGTAGCGCTGCCTGGCGAAGGCGGACTCCAGCCGGCACACCTGGCTCTTGGAGAAGATGGTGCGGGTCTTCTTCCTGCCGGCCCCGCCCAGCAGCGCGCCGCCTTCCTCGCCGCGGCAACCGGCGGGGCCCCCTCCCCGGGGCGAGGGCTCCGGGCTGCGCTGCAGCCCCTCGGGCCGCGGGGACCCCGCTCCTCCCGCCGTGTCCCCGCGGGGCACGTCCGCTGCCATCCGGCCGGTGCCTTTTCCTGCAACGGCAGAGCAGAGCATCAGCAGCGGCCCCGCGCACCGCGGCCCCCGGGGCGCCGAGGGCGGGTCTAGCAGCCCACGGGGGGACCCCACGCAGGAGAGAGGGCACCGTGGAAGGGAAAGGGCGACGTGCTTCCAGGGACGGGGCCAGGGGCACCTCCAAGGGATGGGGAGAAAGGGGGTGCCCCAGGGCTTAGGACAGGGACGCGGCGGTGGGAGCGGGGTGGGGTGCACCGAATAAACAGCCTCGGGGAGGAGAGCAGCTCTGTACCCCGCCTCCATCGCCGTGGCAGCTCGGGCTCTCCTTACACCCGTGCCAAGCGCAGCAAGCGGGCAGTGGGAGTGTTGCGCGTGAGCCACCCCATCCCACACTCGTCGCCATGGTAACCGAGAGCCCCGGGCTGTCCACGAGTGCAACGTGCGAGAGGAATGCGGGGGGGAGGGGGGGACGCGCATCAGCGTACAGTGCGCGCGCAAGGTGCACGTCTAGGCGGGTGCCTGCCCTAGGGAGAATGCAGGAGGGGTGTGCATAGGTGTGGGTATACAGTATGTGGGTGCGTAGGTGTGGTAAGGGTGTGTAGGGGAGCTTGTGCAGTGTGGGTAGCTGTGGGATGCAGTTGGTGGGGGTATGCAATGTACTCTGCTGTGTGTGTGCAGCCGTAGTGTGCAGTGTGTGTCGGTACGGTGTGTAGTGTGCAGGGGTGTGTGCAGTGTTCAGCTGGGGAGGGTGTAGTAGGTGCCGGTGTGCAGTATGTGCAGGCGTGCTAAGCGGTTTGTGCGAGCCGTGCAGTGTATGTCTGCAGTAGGGATGTGCAAAGCGTGCGTGAGAGGGGTGCAGTGCGCGGGGTGCAGTGCGTGTGAGGGGTGCGTGCGTGGGGTGCAGTACGTGTGAGGGGTGCAGTGCATGTGCGTGTAGTGCGTGGGGGTGCAATGCGTGTGCAGGGGTGCAGTGTGCGTGAGGGGTGCAGTGCGTGGGGGTGCAGTGCGCGTGCAGGGTGCAGTGCGTGGGGGTGCAGTGCGCGTGCAGGGGTGCAGTGCGTGGAGGTGCAATGCGCGTGCAGGGGTGCCGTGCGTGGGGGTGCATGTCAAAGACACAGAGGCTGCAGTCTCTATACCCGGGTTTCTGCCGCGTTTACAGGGCTCCTGTTCCAAAGGCCCCTCTTCCTGCTCCTCCGGGCCCAGCAGGCAGCAGCGGGCTCTGGCCGGCTCCCGCCGCAGCCTGGGGCTCCTGGCCGAGTCCGCGCCGCGGCGAGAAGCGCGCTCCAAGATGCTGTCAATGGTGAAGGTCAGGCAGGCGGGGGGCGGCTCCCCGCCCCGGCTCAGCCCCCGGTGCCTCTCGCAGCCCGGCGGCAGCCCTGCCATGAGGGGCCGAGCGGGACGCGCGGCTGCCGGGCTCCTGCCTGTCTCCGCGCCGCCGACTCCCCGCCGCCGCCGCCGAGCTGCACCATCCCGCTGTCCGTCCGCCCGGGCCGCGCCGCGGCGGCGCTGAACCGCCGGGCGGGCGCCTAGCAGGAGACGCTGTCGGGATTGGCTGCGGAGGGACGGAGGGAGGGGCTGGCAATGGGAGAGGGCAGGGTGGGGGGAGAAATATGGGCAGAGAGAAAGCGGGGAGGGGGCGAGAAACGGGAGAGAAAGGAGGAGAGACGAGAGAGGAATGGCTGGAGAGAGGCAGAGAAAAAGGGGGGGACAGGAGACTGGGGGAGATGGAGAGCGGGATGTGGGAAGGGAGGAGGAGCGATGGGGAGGGAGAAAAAGGAGAGAGTCAGGAGAGAGACAGTGCGGAAGGGAAGGCTCCAAGAGGAAACAAGGGTAGGGAGCAAGGGGGGATCTGAGGGGAGGAAAAGGGAGGGAGACCAAGAAGTCTCAAGAAGGAGAGTAATGAGAAAGAAGAGGAGCCATGGGAAGGGAGAAAAGGAGGTACTGTGCAATGGGTGTGAGGGTGGAGACCCTCAAGGGGCTCCCCAGGACATTTTCACTTACTGCTGTGAAATACCCTCCATATTTGTTGTGATCAGCCATTTCTGGCAGCATGCAGGGCTGGGCGAAATCTACCAGAAACAGGGAAATATCCCGACCTTCCCTTTGAAGTGGGTGGTGGGATTTTAAGGTTATCATTAGAAAGTGTTTTCTAGTATCTAACCTAAATCTGCTTTGCTGTAGATTAAGCCCTCCTTTCAGTGGACACATCAGGGACTAGGACCTCTCCCCACATCCAGGCTGTATCTAAATCTTTCACAGTTTTTCTGCATGACATCTTTAAAATGGGGCCTTTCCTGTCCATTTACATAGCTAAACCTCTTGTCCAAGCTCTCATCATTTCTGATCTCATCCTTCTCTTTGGCCCCACCCCAAAATAAGGCAAGTGTGCAATGTGGCCTTGCCCCACCCCTGCACACAGCTGCTGCCAAGATGTTTTCCTGGCCCATCCCTTTATCATGTCAGCCCTCTCTTTGCATCCCTCCACTACTAGCCCCCCTTCTCTATCACATCAGACATAAGCTACCTGTATTGACTTTCCAGGCCCTTCAAGGCCTATGTCCGTGCTATGGTATCATCTCACATTTGTATCCATTCCTGCAGCCAAGCCTTCCCACGAAGCCAGCCTCTATTGTCCTCCATTTGTTAAAATGTCAAACAGTTATCTTCCTATTTGCTTCCATTCTGCTGACAAATCTTGGGAGGAGCTCCCTGTAAATATCAACAAAGCTAACATTGGCCTCCTTTAAAACCCTCCTTAAAACTCTCCGTTTCCAAGATGTCCACTAAAAAATTGACATTGGTTAGGCTGCTGGTGTGCTGAGACTGCTTACCATGATGACCAATATCATCTCATTGTTTCCTTATACTTCCCCCATCTGACCGTATATATCTGTGGTCCCTTCTCTTAAATTGTAAGTTCCTTGTAGCAGGGACAGTATTTGTTATTTCTTTGTGTACGGTGCCTATGTCCTGGCCCAGGAGTAGGGCTCCTACGTGTCACAGCGATACAAAGAGGAAGCAGATGTAGCAGTCAAAGCCAGGAATGGGGCTCAGGAAAGATGGAGGAGACAGGTAATGAAGGAAGAGGACTGGCGAATCACGGGATAGAGGCACAGGAAGGATACAGTCGATGGCAAAGTTATGATATTGCCATAGAGAAAGACAAAAGGCTATGTGGGCTAGGCCCAGTGAAAGAAAACTATACCGGGCAGCCAGGGGAAAGACAGGGGAAATGAAAGAGTTGGGCTGGAGGACGGGTAGCCACAGAGAGTGAAGGAGGGGGGATGGTTAATAGAGAAAACAAGACAGAACAGATCCGATGGAGAGGTAGGAGAGGTCAGGAGAAATTATGCAGATAAATGATGGAGGTCAGGGTGTAAAATGAGAATAAAGGGGCAAGAGGCAGATGGGAGTTGAAGTGAGAAGAGCAGAGGACAAGGGAGACAAGGTGAAAGGAAGAGGAGAGAAGAGAAAGCAGGGGTGGATGGGAGGGATGTGCACAAGGAGAAGAAAAGGTGGAGCTGAGATGAGAACAAGAGAGAAGGCAAACTACCAGTAGTCACCAAACACTGTCAGAATATTTATTTTCAGTAAATGTAAGGTAGCTAGGGTAGCCACTCTGTTTTTTCCTGTTTTTTTATTTGTAGCACAGTGGAGCCTTGATCCATGATTGAAGCCACTAAGCACAATCAAAATAAACTTATTATGTTAATATATAGCAGAGAGATGGGAAGGGGGGAAATATGGGGAAAAGAGTTGGCCTGATTTACCGCTCTCAGAAGTAAAACAGGAGTTGCTCCTTTGAAGTGACTGGAGTGATTCTCCTCTTCTCATCAGTCGTCTCCCCCTTACACCTGTAAAACATCAGGCCCAGTATGCAGGATATCTCCACTTATTCTTGACTGGAAAGAACAACCATACACTTTTTCATTTGCTGTCCAAGAGGCTTGGTGGTTTCAATTTACCAAGAAGTCCGTAGAGAGGCCTGCAGATTGAAAGAGTCTGTATTTTAAGGACAAAAAGCAAAAATGTCATGTAATAAGATATGTTTGATATGTGACTTATGAGAGATTCAGTCCGAGTTTGTGCCCTTCTGCATACCTTAGGAGGATATTAATGCATACAGAATAATTTCTCATTCATTCATAAGGACGTTTGGACATGTCAATGGTTGTGAATGTGTTAACAATATTAGAGATTTGGTATTGCAGATTGATATCACGATTTTGGCTCATTTCTGTATGTGCGTGTGTGCTTGCCGAGGGCTTTCTGTGTGATGGGGAGGGATATATGTGGTGTGGGGAGGTCAGAGGTGAGTGTATGTATGGTGTGAAAGCAAAGGGGTGTTTGTGTTGTGAAGCTGGTGTGTTGTGTTGTGAAGGGGTGCATGTTGGGTGGGGAGTGTGTGTGTTGTGGAAGGATTGAAGGGTGGGAGTGTTGGGAAGGAGTGTTTTTGTTGTTCCTTAAGGATTTTTCCACAACAGGACCCTTCAACATTTCAGTTTTTAAAAGTTGCTCAAATTAACCAAGACAATTTGTCCTGTCAATGCAGAAAGTCAACGGGGTTTTGTTTTGGTTTTTTTGGAGGGTTTGTTTGTTTGTTTGTTTGTTTGTTTGTTTGTTTGTTTGTTTGTTTGTTTGTTTGTTTGTGTGTTTAAAGAGCCCTTTTGGTCTGAGACTAGGTGTTTCAACCCCGAAAAGATGCTGAGAGCACATTCGAAATCCCTGAATAAATGCTGAGAACTGCTGACAGGCTCTGAAATACCGTGGTGCCATAGGTAACATAAAATAAATGAAGGGCATCTCATAGCTTCCATAATCTGGCTGCAGTGGTTCTTTGAAAGACCGGATTTAAGACATTTCATGACAACTTCACTTTATAAATAGACTCGAGATTTTAATGCATTCGTCTGCAAGAGCACTGTGCATTTTCCACCAGGCGCAGAATGCCAATCTTCTGTTAACAAAAAGTTTTGCTAAATACCTTATTTGTCTTGCATCTGATTCGACATCTGCTGTGCAGTTTGGTGGTTCTAATCGAAAGAATGAGAGGTGGAGGGGGAAGGAGGGAAGATGGGGGTTTTATTAGTGTCAAGAATTTTTAATAAGAGAAGGGGGGGAATAATCTGTGAATTTCAGTGTGAGCGAAGAAAACTTCGCCCAGCGAGGGTTATTCCCACTTTGATTAGAATTTAGTTTGGCTTTTGTCCTCATGTTCATTTATCAGTCGTATTGTCTGCCGCAGAAAATGTTCCTTTCTAATTACATAATAGCCAGCGAGATCTGTTTGCCCTAGAAAACATTTCACGTTTACCCCGGGAGCAGGGGGAATATTGAGCTTGAGAGTATTATTTCAACAGCTTTTTTAAAGAAAGAAACAAACTGAGAAACTGAAGCCGAGAAGGAAATTGGGTGGATTTCAAGAAGCGCAAATCACTTTTAGCTGCTATCACCTATTTTACACTCACGGCAAAGTTAAAACTTCAAGTACATCAGCAAAGGAAGCAGACCTATAATTATCTCACGACCTGTAGACCATTCAGAAATGCCAGGCTAATATTTGTATTCAAATAAAAAGAGTGTACCCTACAATAAAGGGCCCGATCCTGCACCTATTGAAGTCGGGGGGGGGGTGTTATTGAATTCAAATTGAATTATCAATAATGGTTCTGCTTCCGCTCTGAGCAATCCAAGGTGAACACGAGCTCTAGACAGTGATATGATAGCACCGTTTCAGAGTATGTTTGTATCCCCCCCTCACAGCCCAATCCGGCTGCTGCACAACAACTATTGTATTCCATTTGCAAGCTGAATACAGCGTCAGACCGTCCCGGCTGCCCACTCAAGTAACTCAATGGCAACAAAATAAATATAGGCCTTCAGGATTTCAAAAGGGATTGGATCCTCAAATGAATCCAGAAACATACCAAGCTAAGGGGAAAAGCCTGCAGCCCTTCACCCAAAAACTTCCGTTCATGTCAAGTTTTGCCCGAGTAAGGAGTGGAGGAATTGGCCCCTTGAATAAGTAGTTATGAAAAGAGAGAAAGGCTGTTCTAGGTCCATATTCTACAAGTCACTGATAGTTAGTGGTATACCATGTATAAGGTGTGTGTGAGAGGGAGGGAGAGAGAGTTCTTTGCAAGGAAAGTTCCTACAGAAGAAAGCAAGGCAGGCTATTTCTAAAGCTGAGTTTCGAAAGTTCTCTTAAAGTATTTGTCTGGATACGTTTTCTTATACATTCGTGTCTAGGGCTTGGGGAATTCGTGGCTGCCACGTGGGCCTGTGGTTACCCTTGCCATAGTGAAACGCTCCTCCAGACAAATAATATGAAAACCTAGCGCACAGCATTTTCTTGTGTAGAATTGTTGGTTAAAACTTACACCGCGGTTATTTAAGTTAAACTCACGTTTTTCTGTAAGATGCATGCAGGACACAGAAGTAACCTAGTGGATCAGCTTTCAGAAGCTGTGATTTCTGCTGCGGAGTCAGAACTGAAGCTTTTTCCTGGTACAGCTTCGCCCGTTTAAATGGGGATGTATTCCTCCTATTACATCGTTATTGTTTGATTTTAAAAAGTATGGATTCATCTTCACTATTCGATTTCTATTTCCCAGATTGTTGCTCCACTCCACCGTATGTATAGTCTTTTCAATTACAAACTACTATTTTATATGCTGGGAGGCTTTTGCGGGGAGTGTGTGTGGGGGGAAGAGGTTAATCCTATACTTTATTTTTATTGTATTTTATTGTAAAAACGACCTCTCTTTAGGGGTCTGTACCTCTCTGACGAGTTCTTCAATAGGCTGCATTTTAAGAAGGGAACGTGAACACTTTGACTGTGCGCATTAAAATAAAATATCGCAAAATTCCTATTTGATAATGATTTTCAGAAGCTAATAATTTTAACTAAATCTTGGAACTTCCTGGGAAAGCATTACACACATAACTTCATAGACATTGGACTTAATTATTTCCCTGACACAGCCATAATCCCCTACACTAAATCTAAGAAGTATTTACGATCACATTTCACTGGAAGCTAGATAACCTTTCTGAAGTAACTGTCTCCATTTTTTTTTCTCCTTGGGATTAAGTTTTGTTTTGTTGTTGGTTTTTTCTCGGATCTATTTTGCAGTAAAATAGGCCAAGAAAGGAAAATGTGTCAATGAGGACTCAATAAAACCAGTGCCTATTCTAAAAACTTGAAGTTCTCCTCACATTTTCGAGTGAGATTCCCGAAATGTAGCCACGTCGTTAGACTGGGTCAAAAAACTTCAAAGTAAATAACGACGCTTTTTATTTGAAATATTTGTGAATGTGATCTGAGTGGCTTTAGGCAGTTAAAAAGGACTCTTTCCAATCGTAAAATAGAATTTTGGATACAACAGCAGGTGGGTGTGAATTTGACTGATCATTATTTCTTTATCCTGCTCTCAAAATCCACAAATCTTTCTACAAGAAAAATAGAGATCTACAGACAGACTCTTCTCTCTCCAACTGCAACGTCTTACAGAGACAGCATCATTTCTCGTGTCTCCCTAGTGCCGTCATTCTCCTTTCCTAGAATATAGGCTAGGTCACAAATATTCTGGGGCAAGCAAAAACAACCATGAAGTTCCCTTTTATAAAAGGAAGGGCGAAGAGGAAGGAACAAAGCAAAGGAGAAAAGCTTTTAGAATGCTTAGTTTCATTAAGTCCACAAAAATATCTGGTTGGGGCCCCATAAACGTGGGAATGCAACGAGCAAAGCGCAATAATTATATAAATATATAATTCTATGGTATATTTTGGAAACTATAGGATAAGTTTCGAGTTTAATCAAACTATCTGAGTTAATAGGCATTTGGGGGACACCAGAAATGCAGAATCAGGCTCTTGTTAAAAAATCTCAATCTTTATTCTAGACATTTTTTTTCTCCAATCTGCAATGAGTTCAAAAGCCATCGACTAATTTTCCTTCCCGGAATCTTCTTTTGATAGGAGATGAATGAGTTTAAATATACTGAGGATTTATACGATTCCCTAATAAATCAATGAACGTTTAGTAGGAGACGCCATCTCTCTCTCTCTCTCCGTTCCAACCAATTTAACAAGAAAAAAAGCTTCACACGGCAGACACACTGCAGGAATTTCATAATGCAAAATATTTTTCTTCATACCGAAATTAAAATGCATGCTCAGTGGCAGGGAGCGGGGAGAAGGGAGGAGAGAGAAGGCGGAGCCCAGAATTGCTCTATGGAGAGAAGTAACGTATTTACATGTCCTCCCTAAACACCAGGTTAAAATTATTTTGAATTGTAATAAAGATTTCTGTATCCAATTTCCAATGGATCGCACTACATATTCCAAGTACATTTGCAAAGCCTCTCTCGAATCGATGTCGAGCTGGAGTATGCACTGCCCCGAATGCTTATAGAGAGAAAGGAGACAATCTATTCAAAGATAATGCACTATCAAAGAAAAAAATCAATCGAAATATGTTGTTCGACAGTGGAGCCAACGCGCCTCTGATGAGATTTATCAAGTATTGATTCGCATGAATATTTTATACCCACGCATATAAAAAGTTATAAGAGATTTTAAGACTGTGAGAAATAGTATTTGCTGGACTAATCGCTTAACAAGATGCTTTTCAAGATATTGATCATTTTCAGCTTAAATGTAATTAACGATCATATCTATTGCAGTTATACCGGGGGTTTAGTTCACTCAGGTCAACTCAGGAGGGTTTTAATTTTTACTGAATCTTTTGCACACATCCAACAAACTCAAGTTTTCTCGGTGCGCAGCATGCCAAAGTACTGTGCAGTTTTGCCTCTGGAGTACCATCTAGCTAAGCTGTTGTAGCAATATCCATTAAATAAATGTCAACAGCCAAGGATTTATCCTGCACCATAATATTACAGCCGTAGTATAACTGGATTTATTCTAAAGCTGATTTGAGGTTGCTTTGAGCTACAAGGTAGCAACGTATGTCTCTATATGTCACGCAACAGCTCTTGCTAAACAACAATAAGGTTTATGTCAATACAATCATTATGATGTATCATCCTGCGTGCAGAAACTACAGCGTTTTAGCCGTACCTCTTAATATATACTTGGTTGATTAAAATATAGACTGAAAAAGTTCGCTTTAAATCCCTGGAGTTTTCCTGGGGTGAAAGTTTTGCAACATCAATATACATTTAAAACAGCGAAGGAAAGTGGAGAATAAAAACAATCGTAGCGATTGCCAATGTTTTTAATAGGCCTCTTCTCTGAAGCCTGTAGACTGTTCTTGTCAACTAGTACAGTGACAAATCTCCCAAGATAAAGAAACTAGAGATGGGTGAGTTGTTTGTTGCAAGTACAAACTCTTAATAATGTAATGCAAAAGCATTGGCCAGATATGCAGAATAAAACATAAGTAAGCACTTTTTTTTCTTTATATGAATTCACTTCTTGTACCTTTTAATATGTAACTATGATCATTGCTTCAAATACAGTATATGAAAAAAATCTGTTTATTGATATAATCATCACCTCTTTAAAAAAAAAAAACAGAAACAAACTACTGTCAAAACATATTTTTAAAAATCCGATCGATGATTTAGGCCTGCCAGTTCCTCACCTTTAAGAAAAGAATATTGAATAGAATCAGAAATATAACGATCGTTTCCTATATTACTCAAAAGAAAAGGCATGTGGAGAGTGGCAGGTGTGTAAGTAGCACGCTGAATAACAATCTACTCGGATATGGCTGTTGTGGATCATAATTTACACCAGTCAGGGACACTGAGCAATCTGTGAAGTTGTACATGACAGGGAAAATAATCTGGCTGTCTTTCTGTCTTCTTCCATTTAAACCTGAGTTTTGAACCTAATCAAATCAAATATTGGGAAATAATAACACATGTTGCATAGGCCATAAATCATTTCCCTCTAAACAATAATGTCTTTTTCACACCAAATAGCCAGTGTCAATTCCGATTTGAGCTCCTCACAGCTGACGGTTTTTATTATCTAAGACTTCCATAGCCTCATCACCTCAAATTCCCCGCTACCCTTCTCTGTAACAGATCATATTTTAGAAGCATTCCGACCAACGTGGCTGGAGGTTTTCATCCAAGTGTTCAACTGCCATGCAGATAAAAACTGATGCCGATTTCTTTGATCAAGGAAAGGGAGTTCATAGCTATTGAAATACGGGCTTCTATAAATATTAAGATAAACTCTAATGGAGAAGAACAATATGAAAAGATCGCATTGTCTCATAAAAGTGGTATGGATTAATCTTGATGCTGATAGCGTTATTAATTTATTTGGGCAAAATGAAGCACAGGGTTATGTCTAAGGTTGGAGAGAGCAAAATATGGAAAAATTATAGCCTCAACAAGGGCATTCGTCTCGGTTTTGTACCATGATTACGCTCCATTACAACTCCCTGTTTGATCCCATAAGAGTAGCTTGTCAAAAACATAATGTAAGATCATAGATAAGCGTGAACACTCGCTTTCTTTACAGAGGAAAGGGCCACAGGTATACTCCAAAACACATCCAGGATCTGTTTTCCCCTCAACAGCCATACAGTGTTCCGAGCGGGTAGGTTAAATTACATCTGAGTATACCATAATATACAGCATCCAAGTTTGACCTTTCACCGAAATTGAGTTTTACAAAGTCTTTTCCTCCCACCCCCTTTTCAATTCAGAACATCAGGAATCCAGGAATCCCGGCCTCCAGGAATAATAATTGATCCAGGATTAATTTTAGTAGTGGGTAGAAGGAGAGAAAATAAAACAGCTCTTAAAGGGGGGAAATAGTTAAGGCATGCATAATACTTGATATAATATCACATTACAGTTTAGCTTGTGTAATTAAAGATACAGTTTCCCAGGCTGTAGCCATCTGATTTATTTTAATTGCCAGTGCTAACAACTCATCAATTACACAAAACTGGTGAGATTCTCAGCTTTCCATATGAAACAATAAAGCTGCCCTGTGTTTTCTTTAGGTTCGTCAGAAGACCAAAAAAGTGGTAGATAGGTCGCCATCAGATGTTAAAATACAGTATTTTTTTTCCTGGGTTGTAACAGATTGTTCTAAAGAGGGGACAAACTGTACCTCAGATAAGAATTGTTGTTGAGTGAAGTAGTTGAACGGTTTTCTATAGAATTGTTGGGGGGGGAAAATCATGCATTTTTAGAAATAGCCAGCAGGTATTTTATCACATGCTTTCGACAGTTTTAACAAATAAGATAATTAAAATATGGGAAATAAAATGAATATTACTCATTAAATAGCCAATGTCAGGATTGTGGAGAAATAATTGGGGCTGGGTAGAGGACTTCCAGTAAATGATTTTTACGTTGCTTGGAAATAGTTGCAGGTCAAAATGAAAAAAATAGTGGGTTGTGGTTTGGTTTGGTTTTTTAAAAAAATGATAAACTAAAACAGCCCGGTGGCCAGAACAATTCCACATTGAGCCTCTTTATACCTGCTAGTGTGGGTGTGCCTAATTAATGTGCTAAAGCCTTCCTACAACTCACTGCGACCAAAGAGCCTTCAAACTTCCCACACATTTCCCCCTCCCTTATCCCCCCACTTGACTCTTTAGTCTAAAGCTTGGAGGTTTATGGAAAATCAAAAGAATGAGGAAGATGCTGGGACAGATTCGGAAGCCCTGTCTCAGCGCTCTCCCCTCTCCCTCCCTTCCGAGCATGGGCTGCAGGATTTAACCCAAAAGGAGGGTGTCTCCTTTATGCCATTGGCAACGCAGATTGCAGCGGTCTTTACATTCTTCTCATGCGCAGCAAAACTACACGTTAGGAGGGGCTAAAAAGAACGTTTAGGTGAAGGAAAACGAAAGCGGATTTAACAAATCGAATCAGAAGGGCTTTTATTTCTCGTGCCTAAATCTACGCTTATGAACGGATAATTTGCAAGGAGCGCGTGGGAAGACTTCATTCCACACCGCTGTTTCTTGGGGCACAGGACAGGCATCGACATCCTGGTGACAGGCCCGTGCTGGTCGTTTTCCTTCTCTTTTGTTTTATGCTCCCCCCAAGGACGTTTATTGCACGTTTTAAAATTCAAAAGCGTAAAATCAAGAAAGGGCTGAGTCGAAAGACGCCGTTTGGAGGCGGGGGAGGGGGAAGCGGGGCAAAGGGGAAGCCAGGTCCTTGCGGTGCCGGATGCTCAGACGAGTCCTGTCATCTGCGACCTTAGAAAAGGGACTGACGCCGCAGGGAAGGCGGCCAGGGGGTAGCTGACAGCGCTGGAAAACCCCACCAGGGGAGGAGAGACGTGAGGCAAGGTGAACCCTAAAGCACTTGCAGGTGAGTTTTCGTGGTACAAAATGGGCACCCTTACTATCCTTTGAGCCGAGTGGGAGATGTTAGCCGCCTCCAAATCCGCGGCCAGCTGTCTTTTCCACTTATTCCGCCGGTTCTGGAACCAGATCTTCACCTGCGTCTCGGTGAGGTGCAGGGAGGCAGCCAGGCCGGCCCGCTCCGAGCTGCTGAGGTAGCGCTTCATGTCGAAGGTGGACTCCAGCTGGAAGACCTGACTCCGGCTGAAGACCGTGCGCGTCTTCTTCTTGCGCCCCGCGGCCCTTTGCTCCGCGGAGTCCGGCTCCTCGGCTTTGTCGTCCTCCTCCCTGCCGCCGCTGCCGCACGCGAACTCCTCTCTCCCGTCGGCCGAGCCCAGCTCGTCTGCCTGCTGGCTGCAGCCCCCTCGGCTCCCCGCCGAGGCCTCCTCAGAGATCTCGGGAGAGTCTCGGTCACTGGCTGATGGAGAGAGAGGAACAAGGGTTGTTTCTTCCGTGGCCACGCAACACACACACACACACACACACACGCTCCCCGTGCCTTGCTCTCCAGACGCATCGCTCCCGTATGAATTAGTTAATAGACATAGTATCAGAGAATATCTAGTCTGTTCATATATTTAAAAGACTCCCACTTCGATTTGCACATGCACGGGAACTCGAATTGCCACTGAGGGATAGGAGGCAAATCAGCAAATAAAGCAAACATCTGTGGCATCCCAGAGCAGTTGGTTTCTTCTGCTCCTGTTTCCATGTCCACCCCTTATTCCTCCAAGTGAATGTTCCAGGGAAGCATCCTTTGCAGCACATGACACAGATAAACATTTGCCCTTCAGAGAGAATGATTGGCCAGACCAATAAGCACTCGGTTACACAACTAAAAATCATTAGGTGAAAATAATAATGCCGAATGTGAAAGAAATGACAGCTGTTTCTAGGCTAGATCCCGGGCTACACGCAGAAACAGGTTTTAATCAAAAAAATGAAGGGGGCTCCATCTGAGTTAAGGGAGAGGAATACTTTCCCCCATTCGGAGCTTGCCTTCGTACTTTGCAAAACGGAATGCCCGCATTCAGATAAAATATAACGCTAGTAATTGTAACACTGCCTTCTAAAACCGGTTCCGGTGTAATGGAAATATGAGACTATCCAAAGGCTGCATTTTTAAAGGATCTGTTTATCTTTATAGACAAGAAAAGGGACGATTTCCGTGGGTGATTGTCTGCCTCCAGGTGTAATTCTGAAACAAGAGGCCATGTATAAATAAACGCACCTTTGGTAAAATGGGACCTCTTAGGATGTACACAATCTTTTACTTAAGTCATAGTCGTGGGAACTCTACTATAAATATAGCCTTCCCCTCTGTAGTTCAGAGACGTGGGCTAAGTAACACATGCTTCTTCAGATGTTAGTTTCTGATCCAGAATTTAAATTTCTGCTCCAATGTTATTTGCTGCATTAAAAATACGATGGTTCGGGCTTTAGGTACTTTATTTCTGCTCCAGAATATTATCTCTCTCGCTCGCTTTTTTTTTTTTTTTTTCATATTGACTTTTTAGAAACTAGCTCGCAGGACTGACGCTCAACATGAGTGTGGGAGGTGGGGTGTAAGGGGAGAGGATTTATGACCTGGTATGTTTCAATGCTAACTTTCCTGAGACTTGCTCTGGGCACATCTGGTTAGAAACAACGCGCCCAAACCTTTTGTACCGGTGCGAGGGGGAGGAATTTTAAGAAGAGGGGAGATGCACCTCTTGCATTCCGAATGCAATTTTGCCATTCATTTCATTCTCTCTTTCTGTGCCCGAGGGAAGATTGTAGATCCCATTGGAAATCCATTTCTTAGGGTGACTGTGCAAGTATTGCAATCAAGGGGAGAAACGTACATGACATTATCTGGGAACTAAACCCCTCTGGCCCTCTAGTTTAGACGTGACACACAAATGCGCAGTGCAGCCCGGACTGAAAGCTGCTCTCTCTCTCTGTAGGGAGACAAGCACACCTAGAGCTGCCTTTTTCTCTAGCCGCGTAAAGAGCATTTCGGACCCCAATTAGCTGCTCACGCAACAACAAGTACAGAACCGCAAGGCAACTTACTCTCTGGGCTGGTGCATCCTATAAAACTAGCGTGTGCTCTTCGGTACCACTCCACGGTACTCGCCCTGAGAGGGTAGCTCTGTGAACTGAACCCAAACGGAGAGACCTGGCAGCAGAGCTGAGCGCAATGGCTGCCGGCTATTCCGCTGTGAGAGCGCGTCTCTTTGTGGCCGTCCTCTGTACTTTCCCGTTTCCTCTCCTCTCGGCCGCCTTTCCCCTCCGTCCCCAGCAAATTCTCGATAAAAAAAGACGACACCCGGGCGGAGGCAGAATTGGTGTTTTCGGTGCCTTCGTCCGGCATAATGGGTCCAGCGGCCAAGATCAGAGAGGGGGGGCTGGGAAGCTCGATGGCTAGCTCTCTAGTCAGTTTCCAAGGCGAAAAGGATCTCTTGCTGCTGCGTGCGAGCGATCGCCTCCTTTCTCTGCGGAACCCGATGGATGCTCTCCTGGTATAAAAGGGGCTTGGGTTTTTTTCCCGGAGTAATCATTTCAGATCGCTCTTTGCCATCATTTCCTGCAAGCTAAGAGAGCAGAGGAGGGCGGGGAGGAGGGGGGAGCCCATCGGAGGCGCCAGATCCTGCGCGAAAACGATAACAACGAAATAAAAATGTCACGCAAGTTAAACGTTTTACAAGCGTGGAGTAATTCTGCGATTGGCCGAGCCGCGCGGCAAATGGGATTAGTCCAGGGAAAGCAGGGCAATTACGTGCGATGAGTTCAGCGGTGCTGGGCTCCGGGGTGTGTGTGTTTGAGTGTGCGCTGCCTTGGGGGCTTGGAGAAGCCTCGTCACTCCCAAGCTTTTTATTTAGGTCAATTAGGAGCAAATCAAAACGCAGAAAGCGGGAATGCCAGGCTCCAACTCCGGGGGAAGAGGGCTGGCCTGGCCAGTTTACCGAGCCTCCCATTGGCTAGAATGGGCTCAGAGGACAGCCCGGCCAACCAATTCCCACCCCCGTATTGCAATAATGAGCATACTTAACAATTCGTTGATGAGAACATAAATGAGAGCAAATTAGTAAGGACCCTCTCCTTCTGAGACATCCCCCTGTGATCTCCTCCATCGCCTCCCAGGCTCCTAACGGATCCTCCGGAATCAATTTCTACTTGATCGTGGGTGGGGAAAATTTCTTATCAGCTTTCCCAGGCCCCTTTCTCCCTTCAGCTTTGAATCCAGGACTGCCGGGAAGGGCCCAGAGCTCCTGCGCTGGGTTTATTTGAATAGGAGGGGATGGGAGAAGAATGAACTCCCCTCCCTCCCCCTTATTTATCCTAGCGCCGTCAGATCCTGACCCCGTTCGTCAATAAAACAGGGAGTGTCTGTTTCGAACATGTCTGCACCGGACAGGTCCCATTGCAAGCCACCCTGAGTCTGGCTTGTGGGATGATCAGGAGATGTAGTGGGGATGACGCCTACCTGGAAAGAAAGACAACCCTATAAGCATGGCCTGGGGGTGGATCTGAATTGCGTGTTGCCCGAACCTCTCATGGCCACGATTCTTTCTATGTACGTTCTGGTGGGTTTAATTCTTTATCTATTTTTTGTAACCTGGCCTCGCTGTTCAATGGCAATCGTTAAACGGAGCGGAGCCCGGAGCTCCCAGCGTCCTGACCTCCCTTCCTAGCCGTGCTCGCCTGCTTCAGTCTGGTTTTTAGTCCAACAGTGCGGGAGGCTGCCGCTGCCTGGCCAAAGCGCGCTTGTGGGAAGCCCCAGCGTCGTGGGAAGCGGACCCGGCTGGGCTTCCAGCGCCAGCCTCTTGGAGAGCTTAAGCACAGCTATTAAACTGAGCGATGCGAGGCGGTGTCGCTCCCAGCAGAAAGCCAATCGCTCCTGACACTGCACGCTGCACAATTCAGCGAGCTGTTTTATTTCCCGTGCTGCAATCCGCGGGTGTGTCTTTCAGCTGTCACTTTCACACCACCCTCTGTGTATTCACAAAGACTCCGCTCCGCCACGCTGCTGTCAAGAAAGGGAACCCGCCGGTGTTTTCTGGTAAGTGTTAGTTACTTTCCGCTTCTCTCCTTCGGTGGGCCAAGTTTTCCGAGAGACAAGACGAGACTTCAACCCTAAGATCCGGGAGCTTTAGGTTAGTGAAGAGGTACTATGCGGGGTGCACATGTAAAGAACCCACTGGCCCAGTCCTGCGATGCATGAGGGTGTTTAATGCAAGCTGTTGGTTTTATCCAGAGGGCCAGAGGCCCGGGGTTAACCTACTGACATTATAAAAGGTGGGCAGTTCTGCTGCGAAATAACAATGCACTGGTCTAAGTTCATCGCGTCCTTTGCTTACCAAGACTCGTCCTTTTAATATTTGATGAGCCCTCGGTTTGCAGCGAGCTGGGCAGGCAATTATTTTTAAAGCCCCGCCTCTTCAGCCCAGGCCTCGAGTACCTTGAAAACCTCTATTGCATGTCACGACTTGGCACAGCTGTTTAACGCACGGAAGGATTTTTGAGACTTTACCACCGTTTCTGGCGAGAGATCGGAGTATTTGATGTAACTTGGGAGCATATAGTGTTCAACCCTGCTGGGGGAGGGTTTGAGACACCGGACCAACAAAAGTTTTACTGACAAAAGTGCGAGTTTAGACATTATCGTTCCACTGTCTTCAGTGCGGCAGAGTCGCCTACAGTAAAAGAGAGGATTTGGCCTGTTCCGCTAGACAGATATTTAGGGGAAAGCCTTTTATGCTTAATACTCTGATATTTTCAGCTGTTACCATAAAATCCCAACAACTCGAAAATATACAGTTCTTAAGTTAAGGCATCAGATAGAGGAAACTCTGCTTACTTTATGTTTCAAAGCTATGTGGACCGAGCCTGATGGGAATACTGGTAAATTATGAAAAAGAATCAAATACATTTACCATCTTTTTTAAAACAATTATACCTATTAAAACCATTAGTCATGTTTTGTGTAACATTAACATGTGTGTAATTTACTGGATATTTCATTTTTTCATGTCTAGTTCCTGGAAGTGTTTGTATTTATCTATATGTTTTATGCCTAGATAAAGCTTTATTTCATGTATTATAATATAATAAATTACGTGCACCTATATAATATGTATGTGAATGCTCTATGTAAATATACACACACACACATGCATAAAATATATGTACATAAAATATAAAAACCACGCACACTATGGAATTATATATTGCATAGTTTGGAGAGGGAGGGAGAGAGAGAGAGAGAAAGGGAGAATTTACGAGACATTTCGTTATATACATCCTTCCATATATATATATATAATATATATATCCATATATATAATATATATATGATGATGTAACATGCTAGATGTGGGTGTGTTTCTAGAGTAAAGTGTGGAATTTGGACACTTTTTTGCATAGCACTTATGAAGAAGCCAAATCTCTTCACGAAATTACTTGTATTCATTACTGTTCACATTGATTTTCTAATCATATGTCAGATGTCGTTTGAACTTGTCCAAAGACTCTCTGAACGCTCCGATTAGTCTACAGATGGGTGCAGACATCAAAATTACATGGCTTGCAAAAATTCTTCTTACCTAATCACATAAACTCTCGGTTAAGCGCAGGATGCATGCATGATCCGAACAGGAATCATGCGCTCGTTGTTCACCTGCTGGACTTTCTACCTGAAGTGTTGAGTCCTATTTTCACATTTAGCTCGAATCTCGTGATGAGCTGAGTGAATACAGACATTTTCCCTTGTGCTTCTCCAAATCTAGCTAGCACGCTACCTCTTACATTTTGCAGTTCCAAGACAAAACTTTTCGAGACGATGCTTAAGCATAAAGGTTTTGAACTGGCGCGGCTCTAAATACGTAGGAAATAAGTGGAGATTGAACTTCTGATATAATATAAAAAGGTCGAAAAGCCCTTTCAGGTGTTTTAACTTGTAGACCATATTCTCGATTACATTCATTTCTATATAGTCCGCTTTCCTAAGGCGGCTTTAGAGACTTCCCCTGCTAGGATCAACAATATTGATTCAGTTTTACTCTAAGACACGATTTGGTGGAACATATTCCTTGCAAGCTATAAGGGCAAGTACCTTTTCAGCTAACCAGTTCTAAGCATGCCATCATTCCCTGCGCATCTTTTCTTTGCTTCCTTCGGGGAAGACGCCTTGTGATTTACAGGTGTCCTTGTTTAAACGGGTGATCCGCGCCAGCCACTCTGCGCCTAGCACAGAATAAGGATCCTGCTTTGTTCGCCCGGGGGTCGTGGTCGTGGAATTTCTGCGCAGGATGCCTCAGACAGTAACGGTGACCCTGCTTTCTCAGCGCCAGCAACCATTTATCGCCCACCTTACAGGCTCTGAATGATGGCTGTTTAGACTCTAAACCCGTTTCCACAAGACGCACGGGGCCGCTAGGTTTGTTCTGCAATTATTGGCTGCAAAATAGGGCGCAACCAAAAGCGTAAAGCACTACCGCCCTTTGTGGGGAAGAGGCTCTCCCTTGGCCGTTAACAACAGTAGGGGAGCACAGTATTGGAACACCTGAACTAGGGTGTGTATTTTGGAAAACTTTGGGGAGGAAGGGGAGCGCGCGATCACTGAAACTGGTGCATTCTGTACAAGTGTAACTGCAGTGGGAATAGAGTCCTCCCGCTCCGGATTCTGTGTTCACCTGTCGGAAAGTGCACATACCTCGGGAGCCGTCCTTTATAGGACCCTGTGTAACCTCTGCTCTCCTGCCGTGCCGGGGGAACGCAGTATGTTTTGGGCCCAGATCTCTGGAGGAGGCGCTTCTGCTAAGAGCGCGGCGGGCGCTAGGGAGAATCTCTTCTCTACCGGGCTTGCCAAAAAGCAGTGCGGACTGCCTCGCTCTCTTGCTCTCGCTCCGCTAATAGATCAGACGCCGGCTTGTGGGTAGGAAATGTTGGCCTGCAGGACAGGGCTTGCCCAACATCTGCCTTTGGTTGATATTAAAAAAAAAAAAAAAAGATTGCCTCCCAATGCACTCCAACGAGAACACAAAACCACCCCCTTGCATCTTGGGTCTAATCTGACGGGGGCCTGCTGGCCGAGAAAATGCCAAACCGGCCATGCAACCACGGCTGGCGTGTTTTTGATCCCCGGTCCCCGCTAAAGGCACAGCAAAGGGGGCGGAGGGGGTGTCCTTTCAACGCGGGCCGGAGGGGGTGTCCCTTCCGGTTCGGAAAGTTTGCCCGATTTCTGCCCTGTTAATTTGGGCGGACAGCCGGCTCCTCTCGTTGCTCCGTGAGGTCCCGATCCGGCGCCACAGAAATCCACGGGAGCGTTGCCATCGGCTCTAACCGGAGCAGGGACAGGTCCTAAACGTGCTAGCAGCCTCTGTAACCCAGCAGTAACCCAGGGACCGCTGACTGCGCTTTCCCTGGGATGCAGCCTGGCCCCAATTCTCTCTCCCTCCCTCCAGCTGTTAGCCTCATTCCCATGGCCGTCCTCGAGTACCGCCAGTGCGGGCGATGGGAAACGCGTGCGGGGGGCCTCGGCGTGCTAGGCTGGGTGGCCACTGGCCTTTGCACAGTCCCTTACCCAGCCTCGAAGAACCTGCAGCTGGTGCCGGTCTATTATGTGAAGGACCCGCCTTCCACCCGTTGTGTCCTGCCTGACCCCCGCCTCTGAAAGGCGCCGCAGACTTGCTTTCTCCCCCCATTGACAGAAGCGGCCAGCATCACACTCAAGACGCCTGTAGGGACCTTTAGTTCCAGTCTCCTCAGGGAGGCCCCGATCCTGCGGAGAAGGGGAAAGGCCATTCATGTTGAGTTTGGACCCATAACGCTCACTACTGCTCCCATTCAGGTCAACGGGGAGCCGCCGGCTTCCTTCAGTGGGAGCATCCTCTTATTTATAACTCCATTGATCTGATTTTCCTCCTCTTTATTTTTTAAATCTGGACACTAGACTGTAGCTTATGGGATCGGATTTTGGGAAAGTGACATAGCTAAACGTGCTGCTTTCTGCCCCTTTTAAACTAAAACAGAATCAGCTTGTTCAATGAGAGGCGGCAGCTATTTGTAATCAGCCTCTCTGAATTATAACAATACAATCGCGAATAACCAGTAGAAGGGGGAAAGGCTGGAACTGGAACAGGAACACAGCGGAAATCCGCAGTCAATCGTTAGCCCCACGTAAGACATGCAAGAGGTTTTGAAAAGAAAAAGAAAAGACGTCGCTCAAAGAAAAAGTGCAGAGGGTAGGTTAAGCCAAAAACAACACACCATATACTACAGGGGAAAGATTGACTGTAATAGTTCTTCAGAGACTGTGATGTGTCATCCAGGACCCGTGCTGCCAAACTGTTGAGTTACCAGAAGGAATACGAGTCTTGGATAGAGTCATACCGGTTTTCAAGTACGTAATAAGCACTTGCTTCCATCAATTCACTAAACCATGACTCAGTCCAAGATGGGATAGTCAAATAAGGACACTGCAGGAAATTATGCTGTTAGTTGTACGTTTCCTAAATGTCTAGCTCTTAAATTGAAGCCGAAATAGAAGTTCAGAAACCTGCTAATCGCTACTTGATCTTTATATAACACTAACGGTGAAGCATCTATTTGGCCCTCGAGTGGCATCGTTAAAAGAACATCCATGATCAGCTTCAAAAAGAAAGTTTGCTGGTGCGGATAGCTTTCAGCAAAAGGGATGGATCATCTTCTAGAGGTGACGTGCGTGACGTCAGGAATATGTTGTAACCTTTCCACCGACCAATTTTGCAACCAGGAACCAAAAGCTACACTGGGACTGCATTATTGCATGAAATGCTGATGAATTTAGGGACTGTGGATTGTGCAACAAACTTTGAACTGGCAGGATTGTTTCCCACAGCTGTTAAATGATACATGCCCCTTTCAGTAGGATTTCTTTATAGCGTATGAACTCCATACAACTTTGTCTGAGAGCTTTATGGAGCAGATAAGTCATCTACTTGCTTTCTTCTCGGTGGAGAGTCTTTAGCTCATCAACATGACCGTGGCTATGGTCTCTCTTATAATAAAAAGGTGAGGGAAGGTTCATTATATATATATATATATATAAAAAGGTGAGGGAAGGTTCATTATATATATAAATAAATAAATGCACACAATTTTACATCCGTGATTGATTATTGAAAAATCATTGACAAAACAGAGGCATATGCACAAGCAGGCATGGTTTCAAATAGCCTTGTTACATTGATTTTGTCCTCTAACATCTCAAGTGAAGACTGTCAATATCAAAAAAGACAACTAGGAACAAGTCTACACTGTGCTAGCTTAAGATGTTTCATTAATTAATACAACCCCTACAGATACAAAACTAACAACGTTTCCTCTTGAAATAACACAACTTGCTTGGATATGAAATTAAATGTAAAACTCCCAAGCAGAAATAATTATACAAATATTCAAACTTCTTTCCAGGAACTAAACTATTCATATACAGGAAGCATGAATCAGATACAGCATCATTATTGGCTCCATACAAAGTTCATTGAAATCAGTTGACTACAGTGGGTTTTGGATTAGGCTGTATGTGAATCACAGGTTAACATTAACCCCATCATTATTCATTTTCTCTTGATGACCTTACAGAAAAGTTGCGCCATCTTCCTAATTAACATATTTAATTTGTCGATGACCATATATACGGTCATCAACAAAAAGCCCTGGGGTTCAGCTGTAAAAAGTACTACAGCCTTAATGCCCAATAAAAGAAATTTTGATTACCGATTTCAAACTCTTCCCTGATGAGATTGTTTAGGTCTGGTAAGAACTAAGATATACATTTTTATTCTTGTACTTTGGAACACCATTGGGCTTTCATACCACTTGCAGAAATCTATCTTTTTCAGAGACTGAGATAAACATCACAGGTCTAGTTAGTTCTTCTTAAAAGAGAAGAATCAGAGATGGTTAAAGGTTGCTTATTATTTAACAGGTTACTAAAACATTTGATGATTTGGAGAGGATGAATACACTCAGTTTGAAATATGAATGCCAAATGAATGAATTGAATGTCTCAGGATAATCTTGTTCTAATGTGGTAACCCTAACACACCTGTGCCACATGTTTTGCTCCAGATTCTGACTTGGACTAAGCACATACAGGGGATCAAGAATTCCACCTCTTCTACACCCCTGCATGGGCTACCTGTACCTTGAATCTGGGCATCAGTAAATGAAGCTACACACCAGCTTACTCCTTCTCTGGAGCAGGTGAATGGAGAGGGACAGGGAACTGAATAGCATTGACTCTATTCCCTCAGTGACCAACACAGGTGAGCCAGTAAGGGGATGGTAGTAATTTACTACCAATATGGGTCATCAGTAAGTTACTTCCCCCAGGGGAAAGGTGGGGGAGCAAAGAGAGAACTGTATCTCCTTGGGCCAAAATTCCTTTCCTGGGCTACTCCTGAGACAGAACAGGTATGTGCTGGCCCTTAATGATGGCTGTTTCTTTGTGACAGCGTAACTCCACTTTACAATATAATGACATGATCTTTAATAATAAGAGCAGTTAAAACTTATTAAGGTAACTAATTGTATTACTGTAGCACTTAGAGGACTCAGCTGAGATCAGGGCACAATTTTGCTAGATTTTGTACAGACACATGGCGAGAGACAGTTTCTATTCTGAAGAGCTTACAGTTTGACTAGACAAGACAGGAAAATGGTGGGTGGGAAAAACAGGTGAAGTGACTTGGCCATGCTCACACAGCAGGTCAGCAGGTGAGACGGAACAGCACCCAGGTCTCTTGACTCATACACCTAATGTCCTACCTATTAGGTCATGCCATCTCTCGCTAAAACTGGTTGAAGTGGTGTGATAATACATTCCGATTTATTTGTACAGTCACCAATGCATTCTAATTTTGATTGATCAAAATAAAGTATATTTGAAGTAAAGGAATCAATTGCAGATTTGCAAGTGATTTATGCAGGAAATGGATGCCAGTAAAGCTTTTATAGCTGTTATTGAGGCAAAAGGGCAATGTGGAAAGAGTAGTTTACCAGATCCTATCAAGTATATTTCACTCTGTTATCAATCATGATATATAAGATTGAGGTATATTAAGAAAAAAGATCACTTTTCAAGTCTGCATACTGTCCAGCTGGTAAAAACTGAGGTGATGCTGCCAAAATTTGGTTTAGGAGAAAACTGACAAGGAAAAAATACAACGTCTCATTTTGACATTTTCAGAATGAAACATTTCAACTTTTTGTTTTGAATTTACTTTTCATTTTGAATTTTTAAAATGTTGTATTAATTTAATGTAGTATAATATAATATAATATATAGTTGAAATCTAAATTAAATGTTTATAAATATTTATTTTAATTTTCCTTCATGGAGAATTCCACTGCTTTCAGGGTTGTTCAGATACGTAATGGCAGATTTCAAAATCTCTCAATCCTTACCAAAACAGAATTTTTGTCCTCTGCACAGCTCTAATTGAGTTCTTTCACTGCATTCTGGGGCTAAAGGAGATTTTCAATGTGGCTACAGTCCAAAGATTAAAGTTTAGCCTTCTAAAGGAAGACTTTGCTAAAATGCTGTTGTGTTTACCCCATCAATTTCTGAATGATTTTAGATGGAGAAAAAACGTTGTAACATATAGCAATGAGCCTATGAACTTTTTGTCCTATAAGTGTGTGGCTACATTGGCTTCTTCCTTTAAAGTGCTGAAACAAATGAGGTTTGTGATCTTAGTAAAAATTCATATCCTCCTTAATCTGATTAAATCAGGGAGTTCAGATTCATTTTTGAAGAGGGATGTGTCAAACTGTCCTGCAGTGACTCAAGAGTGTAACAACCTCAGAGCAGAAGTTAAGAACCAGAGCACAAACCCCAAATCAGTGATGAGTTCTATACTTCACCCTGGTCTACACTACAGGGTTAGGTCGACATAAGGCAAATTTCGTTGATCTAACTCTGAGTGTCTACACTAAAATGAAGCTCCCACAGATGTAACTTGCCCACTATATCAACTTAATAACTCCACCTCTGTGAAAGGTGTAGTGCTTAGGTTAATGAAGTAATGTTTCCTCCAATGACAGTGTAGATATTGCGCTGCTTACATAGACTGTTGCTGCCTTTCAGAAGCTGTGTCACAATGCTCTACTCTGACAGTTAAATTGGTGCAAGCACTCCTCGTAAGGATGCACACTGTGGACAGAAGTAGCATAGTGTGGACACAGAAAAGCAATTTAATTACTGCCATGGCTGTACGTTGACCTAACTATTAATTTTGTAGTGTAGACTTACCCTTAGATTTCACTAATCAATTATCAAGTAGAAACTCCTCAGCAATATACCAGTCTTAAAATGGAGTCACAGAGCATCCCTTTGGTTACTTTGATCTCTCTTGCCACCCAGGTAAGCCTACCTTTGGGATAGATGGTCCCTGACACCATTGATCACACCGATATTCAGGTTATTCCCAGTTCCAAAGGACCAGTCACTTATAACAGGTCGGTTGAACTTCAGATCTCAGATCAAAGCCAATGGTTGTCTTATAAAATAAACTATCTAAAGATTTATTAACTAGGAAAAGGAAATGAGAGCTATTTACAAGGTTAAAGCAGGTAAACATATATACACACAAATGAGTTCCAATATTAAATTTCAAAAAGTAATAGAAGCTTCTATAATAAGCAAGCTCTATATGTCCTTTAGGGCTAACCCAAGCTAAAAACTGTGACTCTTTCGCTTATGTCTAATAATCCTTGCCCCCCCAAGTCCAAGCAGCATAAAGATACAGTTCTTCCTTATTAGGGGTTTTTACTCTCTTATCCCCTTCTGTTTGGAGCTGCAACAGAGCAGGAATGGCAGGAATTCACTTGCAAGACTTACCTTCATGGTGGAGGTGAAGAGTAAACAACAAAATAAATGCAATTTAACAAATGGTTCTGCAATTTATTACATAAATGATACCACCGTATCTGTGGAGATCTGTACCTCTAGGGACATGTAATTCACACTAAAACTACATAGATATATATCATATTGAGTATATTTACACAGAAATTACATTTTCACTTAGTGTTAAAGTGTTTTTGGAATTTCTCTAGTAGCATTGAATCAAGTCAAAGATAATGTAAGTAATGAATTAAGATCCTAATATAAATCTGGGGAAACCCCAAACATATTAGATTTCTTGCACTGAGTTATATTGTTATCAAATCTGATTAGCACTGCAGAACCCTGAAGCATTAGGAAAGCTGGGTCAAATACTAAATGAACTCAGTGGTAAAGCTCAATGTTTGTTTTTCTCAGAGTTACATAGCTATTTACTATCTTCAACTGGTTCTGAATGTAACTCTGCTGGAAACCCACATGTACCAGGTTTTTCTCATAAGATTCCATCTTGACTTTGAAAACTTAACAAGTTGTGTTAGGATGGTGTGAATAGGTTCCTACTGTAATTGCTTAGGAAACATACATGAAGTCTAAATGTTGCCCTTGTGAAGATGTATAAATTAGATCTGGAAAATGAAGTGGATCTCTGGTTGTGACCAGAATAGAATCTATGTTGTTATCATCTCTGTTGTGTGCATGTGACTTGCTGCAGGTCAGATTCCATCTCACACTTCTGCTAAATCAATATTTTATCCATTAATAGGTCCACATATTTGTCTCTCTATTTACATGACTTTATAGTTGCCATGTGCCTTTTCCCATCTATCCATTGTAGGAAAGGTTTTCTAATTATTTATTTATGGAATATAACATACAGCTAAATAGATTCACTATACACATTCTGCACAAAGTCAAATTCAATTGGTTTTGCCTGGGACATTATGCAGAAGCTGGTGAGATGGATTTCACCCCTTCACCCACAGTCAGGCAGTGGAACAGTAGCATGGCCTTTCTGTGGCCACTGTTCTAGTAAGTAGGCTGAAACAGTTAGGGCCATCGGATTTTGACTGTGTGGATCCACAGGCATTTCTCCATCCCATCTTAAAAACCCCATGTAATCTGGCCTTCCTCGGTTCAGCATGGATCCCCATCCTCCGAGAACAAGGCCATTTTATGCATCTGTACAACCACAGCATTGGGACAACGTAGTTTCCCAGGATGGTAGGAAGAAAGCAGACCTTGTTATCCTTGGTGTGCAAGGACAGCGATTGTGCCTTGCTATTTTGTAGGATCTGCAAGAGGGAAAAGACTGTATGTACCTTGCATCCATACAAGGGCTAGGCAGAATCTGGCTCTATAATTCCCTCTCTATTTAGAGCTATATATACACATCTACATTCTTATACCAGGCTAACTCAAACCATACTGTGTTGCTGCTTGGAAATGCAGACGTGAAGGGATATCTGGTTCTAATATACAGATCACCTTATGGTGTGGCAGGGTTCAGTTTCCACAATAGAGTGCATTTGTGCTAGGAGTGATTTAAGCCATTTGGGACCTTCAAAAGCACAAATTCTTAGTGAACCTTATTGAAAATGACTACACTTGCTGAAAAAAATAAGGAAGAGAATCTAGAGGGGTGATCCAAGATCATACACATCTGAAGAATGAAAATGAAGTATTTTCCAAAATGTTGCTCTTTTTCACGGTGTTGGGTGTGATACACATACCTCCATTCCTTTGAGATATTAAGTCATGTTAATACTGATATAACTGTCTGTTTTCATATCATGCTTAGTTAAAAGCATTTAATGTTTTTAAAAATAAATCAGTATATGTTTTTTTAAAAAAACACAAGCAATGTTCATTATTGCTAACTTCCTGTTCCATGTTGCTGATACTCAAGGAAGAAAGGTTACTGGAAAAATTTGCCTCTCAGGTACACCTGGTGGGTTTTAACTATGATGTTTCACTCTCCCTCTATGCACAGAAATCCCATAGGAAGAGCAGAGTATCAGAGTGTAGATTGGCTGTGCAGATTTGAAAGGAGGAGTTTGCCCTTGGGTCCCAAACTGGAACATTTTCTGCAGATCATAGTCTCCCTAAAACATATGTATTTAATAAATAAGCAAACAACCCCTCTGTGGACTTCAGTGGTCTGAATGAGAACATTTGGCTGGTTATTTCTTTTGTTGGCATTTATATTCTTGAGATCCATTCACCCTCCATAAAATTATAACATGTCAACATCTACTTATTCTCTTCAGTGTCTAGTGGAGGCGAGGACATGGATCAGAGTAAGCTTCCTGAAGCTCATTCCAGACAAAAGGGAAATGATGTTTCCATAAAAAACTGGATCGAACGCAGTATAGAAAATGCAAGGAATAATCCTGCATTGTAAGGGCGGTGAAGTGGATGAACGAATAAGGCTTTTCTGTGTTTCACTTGCATGATTCTTTCACTCTGTACTGACCAGCAGAGAGAAGCGTAGAAAACAGTGGGGCAGGGTTGTGTCCATGCTTTGGGCTAGATCCTCTGCTGAGGAGAATTAGAAAAAAGTAGTACTAAATTACATTTTGATTCCTTCAATCCTAGAACTGCTGGAAGGTAAAATAGCCCCTGGTGTAATTTAGAATAGTCAAAGCATTGTGCACTCTGGCCTCATCCTCTCCCCTGATTGGCGTGCTCTTGCCCTGTGCCTCTTTACACACCAGGCTTGTCTGAAGCAGCCGGAAGTCCCCTTTGTACCATGTGACTTAGGCAGAGCCAAGAAGCTGGTCCCTTATAGCTGGTGTGGAAGAGTGTTCAGCGTTTGCTGATAAAGGATCTGGTTTTGGAGGTGCTGATCATATCCTTTGCTGTGTTGAGGACCCCGAAGTCCTGCTGCAGTAGGTGGGATTAGAGGGCACTCAGTACTCACATGAGGCACTAGGCACCCCGGAGTTTCAGGCACATAGCTCACGGCCTCAGGATTGTTTCAGATCCACGGCTGCTCCTGGAGCCTCAGGCCTTTTCATTCTCAGGCTTGCATATAATGGAGAGGTTTCCTCTCTGGTGTGGATTTTGCCCTAGCGATCCAGGCTTTTTTCACTCACAGGTGGGATTACTGCACTGGGATTTACCAGGGCCGACCTTGAAAACCTCTAGAAGTTTTGGCCATATTGCAGGATCAACAGAGGCCCCTTGAGCAGGGTCAAACACAGTCACAATAAACATGTATGGACAGCCCTTCATGCTCTGAACTTATTGTTTGATTGCTTCCGTGTGTACATCAAGAGGAAGAATAGCCATCTCCCCCCCCACCTCCTTGTTTGTATAGGATGGATTGGATGATCCATTAGGAGAGCCTGCCCTCACCCTGTTTTCTGTCATACCTAGTGTGCTGCACATGACTTCATCAAGACTATACAATGCAGACTCTTGTCATCCATTCCCCACCCCCACCCTCTGAGCTTTACTACTGAGTTCATCTAATATTTGACCTAGCTTTCCTAATGCTTCAGGATCCTTTAGTACTAATTAGTTTTGATAGCAATAAAATTCAGTACAAGAAAGCTAATACAGCTGGGGCTTCACTGGGTGCCTATGTCTCATTATAATATTGTGAGGTTGTGATTATGTCATACTCTGCCAGGCTTTTGGATAGAAATGTGGGTGAAATATAGAGGTTTTGGTGTATTTTGTGGCTGAAAATAAAAGAAGTAGAGATTCCAATGGAACACCTCAACTGCAGCATAATTCTAAGCATGAGTCATTAAGCCCAACAACTGTACTCAGAGCAAACAGATTATTTTAACAGGCACTCAATTCAGCAAAAAAAATGTATTAACAATCAAACATTTCCATTAATTTATCAAGAGGGAGGACAGTCATCTGAGGAATTCCTGGAACAACACTGGATTGAAAAGAACTTTTCATTTCATAATAAAAGTGGCTAAGGTCAATTTAGCTAAACCTAGTTTGTTACCAATTTCAACAAAATTGACTTTAGCCACATTTATTCCAAAACAAGTCTCCCCACACAGACTTGCATTTAGCTAAAGCAACTCAAGTTACTTTTATTCTGAAATAGGAATGTCTGTACACAAATCTATATCAAAATCAGTTTGAGGAAAACAATGTAGTTAAATTGGAGCAGGTTTACGTGTAGACCAGCCCTGAGACAGCAGATTCCTACACGTCTCTCTAATGACTTAACCAAACCCAATAGAGGTGAGATTCTGTGCTGCTCTACCTGGAGGCACAACACAGAACTCACAGACCAAATGAATGTTGGGGGCTATAGTGGCTTTAAGCAGCCATTCTGTCCTCCTTGACTCACCCACTCCAGGAGGAGCAGCAGCTACAGGGGCTGTAAGGAAGTCAGATATCCAGCCTATCTGTATCAGGCTCCTCTGAAGGAAATGAACTAACCCAAGTCCACCTGGGTATACCTAACTGCCTAAGTGGCTGGAAGGCTGTTAATTGTAAGGAGCACCTGGGCCTAATAAAAAGCTTAGGAGTGTTCAGATGGAAAAAAATTCCTGAGGAGAAAGGAAGCAGCCGTGGAGGGGAGTTCCTAGGGAGCCTGAACTAGGCACAGGGTATGTCTACACTGCAACATAAACCCAGGGTTAGTGGGATTTGAATCAACTGACTTGTGTTAGGGAACCCTGGGCCTGAGCATCTACACTGTATTTTAACCCTATGTTAAGACTTTCCTAACCCATGATCCAACCTAGGGCTCTGGCCCCCACACTGCAATGTGTAGACCCAAGTCAAAGTAACCATGTCCCTAGTACTCCCCCCGCCAACACACAAACTCAATATGTGGCTTTTGTTCTAGGGCTGTGGTGCACTGTGGGAAAACCTTAGTGCCTACCCTGTACATTACAGGAAGTTTGAGCAGCCTGCCAACACGGACTGCAGAGCAGTCATTTTGGTCTGCGCACTTCCAGCTACTGGAACCAGCAACATAGAGGAGGTGCCTTTGACAACCTTCTCTTGCTTGTGCTTTCACTCCTTTGCCAGGAACTGTCAGAGCATCGGTGAGACACGGAAGGTCATTTCATCAGTGTGTCCTATCCCATGAAAAGTACCTGATGGATTTCCTGATGGGACTGCAGGAGGAGAAGTACCCTGGCACCGCAGATTCGTACTGGCAGCTGCTGCTCAGTATAATTGGCGTAGCCGCTACATAGACCGCCATTTCTGGTGCAGGGCCACAAGCACAGACTGGTGGGATCATATAGTCATGCAGACCTGAATTGACCAGCAGTGGATCCAGAAATTTTGCGTGAAGAAAGCCACATTTCTGGAGCTTTGTGGGCAGTTTGCCCCCACTCTCCAGAACAAAGAGACCCATCTGAGGTCACTCGTACCAGTCCATAAGTGCATAAGTGGGTTGTTATAACTGTCCGGAAGCTGGCTACCCTAGATTGCTACAGGTCTGTTGCCAACCAGTTTGGGGGTGCTAAGTTGACCAGGGGTAAAGTGGTGGTGGAGGTTTCAGAGACAATTAGGAGTGTGGTTTACTCCAAGGAGATGGGCATTAAAGATATTCTGGAGGTAAATTCCTGGCTTTGAGAGAATGGGTTTTTTTTAACTGTGCTGGGATGATTTATGGGACTCGTGCCCATAGTTTGCCCTCCCCAAGGAGCACACGAGTACATAAAGAGCGAAGGATACTACTCCATTGTTAGGTTGGCACGAACGGACCACAGAGGCTGATTTATAAACGTCAATGTGGGCTGTACAGGAAAAGTTCATGCTGCCAGAGTTTTTTGCTGCTCAGTAGTCTACATTAATGGACAGGATGGGACATTATTGCCACCAAATGACATGGGCATAAATGGTGTTACTGTCCTCAGTGTTAGTCTGGGAGACCCCACGTGCCCCCTTTTGCCTTGGCTTATGAAACAGTTCCCTGATTTCAAAGACCCTGGCAAAAAAAAAGTGTTTAATTACACTCACAGCAGATGTAGAATGGTTACTGAATGTGCAGATTAAAATCACATGGGAGGCATCTACAAACCCATTTGGATGCCAGTGTCATCTGTGCTGTCTGTATCACTGGCTTGCTGGGCTCTTCACAACCTTTGTGAAGCCAGAGGTGGACCATTTCCCCCTGAATGGGCCTATATCTACCCTGGGAGTGACCCTGAGCTAAGAGGGGAAAAACTGCAGAGCTCTCCAGACATCAGAGAAGCCTGAGGCCTTACAGCACAAGGGGCTGCTGCTGGAACCTAGAGACTTTTTTCTTTTGGGACTTTCAAATTTTGCCTGGGCTCCCAGGTAAGAGCCCTTAAACCCTTGTACAAGTGCTCCTCTCAGAAGGCTTTCTTATAGGGAGATGTACTGCTGTATAGTGCCTGCCTTTTCCTTGGCTGGGCTGTTTAAGGGAGCTTATTGTTCCCTTGTTAAGGAGAAACTGAGGCTGGCCACAGCAGAACTACGCTCAGCTACAAGGGAGCGTATGGGAGGAGATGGAATCCCTTCTACAGGCTGCCACAGTAATATAGACAGTCCTGGGGGCCTTTTTAAGTTAGGGCAGACTTCACTGTCTACAGAATGAGCCACAGCACTTCCCAGAATCTGCATAGTTCTGCAACCCCCTGTCCCAGGCTTGCCCCCTTGGAAGGCATCCTTTCAGCTGTCTTCATAGGACGTGGATGGGGGAGTTCTCTCCTGGTTAGAACCAACTTTTAAGGTCTCCTTGTGCCACGCAGGCCCTTTTACCAGGCATAAATTAGCTGGAGCGGAGGGGAAGACAATCACCCCTGATCTGAACACAGGGATTCAGAAATCTGGATCTTTCCCTGATATTGAAGCGTTTGGAGTAAGTGTTTGGATTCATCCCATGACAAGGCTATGTTTCAGCTGTCAGCTGAGATCTGAATTCAGGTACAGAACAAGGGGTTGTGGTGACGATCTGGTTTGGTCATGTTTCTATTCTTTAGTTTCATGTGACGTTCCTCCTTCAGAGAAACTTAGTTCCATTTCTATACCAAAGAAATGTGGCTATGCATGAAACAAAATATGTAGAAATATTCCTGTAATAAAAATGCCAAAATTAATCTAAACACTATTTAAAATATAAAATATTGCCACTAAGTTTGTGTTTGTCAGTCATGAGTGAATTTATGATAAATTCTTGAGAATAGGGATTTATAAGGAAGAAATGAAGATAGACCCTGAAAGATAGTAGAAATATTTTGTATCTTTTCTTGCTATGTTGAAAATTGATATAAAAAACAACAACAAAGTAACTGGTTGGCGTCATATCTGACAGAGATTAAAATCACTCATGATTTCCCTTTTTGTGATTTAGTAAAACTGTCATGTATTGTGTTATTTTATTCTGTTCCAAAATGTACTGCACATATAACCTCACATTTCATAACCCATATGTCTTATCCCAGAGGTATAAGAGTGAAACACACTAATATAAAAACATCCTCTGCACATACAAAGCTTAAATTACACTATCATACACTTCATACTGCCTGTGAAGAAGCTAGGAGAAATAGAACTAGTTAACTTTACCATACTGCCCCCTAGAAGAGCAAATAAATATCTTTATGCTAAGCTAAGAGCTCTCCAAAACCCCCTTGCGGGGCGCACTAACTTACTTCAGTGAGAGTTTTGTCAAAGTGGAGGAGTGTGAGATTGGGCCTATGGTGTTACTTTTGAAGTTTCAGAAATAAGAAAACTGTTTAGGACAACTTGTAGCTGACTGCCTGCAAAGATTGCTAGCACAAAATTCATGAGACTGACCTCAGATAAAAACAAATTGATGTGGTGTGTCTATGTTAAGATTTTCCTAAAAGTTTTGTATTGCACAATCCAAATACATGCTAAACTTAGATCTGTACATTTGCCAAATTGTAACTGATAAACAAAAATGTTTGACCCAAGCAATTGTTCCTATTTAGTTTTAGTAGCTAATAGTCTAAAAACTTCAAGGATAATTAAACTGTTTATCATTCTCCCATGTTTAATTACTCAGATATTGATTTTAACACACAGGGCAGAACAGTAACTTAAAACTCTTTAAATATGGAAATAGGAAACAGACATGACTCAAAATGATTTAGATGGCTGGAAGATATAGCTCAATTACCAAAGTTGAAGAAAGGCTTTTTTCCAGAAGAATTACTTTTTGCATAGGGCCCTACAACTCTCTGGCTTGTGGCCCCACAAATGTAGCAGCTTACTGTTTCCAAATGCTCTGTAGAAGCTAAGAGCCCCTACTTGGTTTGCTGCCAAACCAAATTACTTCTGTAACAATGAAGGCTGATCATGCGGTTAGGGCATTGGACTACAATTCGAGAGGCTGGCACTCAGTGGCAGAGCCAGGAATTAACAGCCTCTGTGACCTTGGGCGAATCACTGATTCTTGTCCAGCTCACTTCCCCATCTGTAAAATGAGAATAGTGCTACTTTTTGTCCATTTACACTGTAAGCTCTTTGGGTGGGGACTGCATCTTACTGTGCATTTGCACAGTGTCCCTACAATGGGACTTCTAAATTCTACTCAGATATAACTAACAATAACATACAAATGGGCACACATGGAGAAAACCCATTTAAAACAAAAAACCTAACTCCTAAGAAGGGGGTTACAGCTTCCTCCTTCATAAATTCTTCTCAGTTGGGGGCTCAGAAAATTCATGACCTTTTACTTGCAAGTTTCCTTTACTTTCCTTAAAGAATTTGTTCCCCTGACACCTTTCCCTGTGACATCTACAAGGGCTTTGGGCCCTAAAAACAACAGCTGTCCCAAGATCCATGTGGCTTTCAATACACCTCCCTCTAGAAGTAGAGTACATGCACAAAGACAAAGGGCTCCCACTTCCTTCATGGTACCCTCAAGAGCCACACTGCCATATGCTCTCTGCTAAGTCCACACCCTCCCCTTAGGAGCAGTGGGGTTTGTGATCAAAGAAGGAGAGTGGAGCCAACCAGCAGTAAATGCAGGGTTGATTGCTGTTGTGAAATCTACCAGGGCCTGGAGAGCATCACATTCCTTCCTATGTTGTCTGGCTGTATAGCAGAACTGGTCAAAAATGCCAATTATGTTTTGTGGGAAATCTCAAAACAATTCATTTGGAAAAAATAATCCTGTGAAACTGTTTCAGTTTTTCAAGGGAAAAGGGGACATTTTTCACCTTTCAGTAGCTCCTTTTGGGAATGTGTTTCATATGGAGAAGAAACAGCTTTAATGTAGCCTCCTCTCCTCCTCCCCCCCATTCTACTGCAGCAGGCGAGTGTCTGTCTCACGGAATGTTGGGGCCATAACCTTGGAAGCTAAGCAACATTTTGGGGAGGATTGTTGGCCAAAGTCAAACCCCAAGTTTCAAATGAAAATCCCCAGCTGACCCATTTCAGATATGTTAAGTTCTTTCTTAGCAGAAGGAATGCTAAATGTTGGCTTATCCAGGGCAAACTGTGAGCAACAGAGAGACAATTCTTTCCAAGCTCTGCTCTTAAGACGCATAGTATGGCAGCAATGGATTCTGGGAAGGAGAAGTATCTAGCAGAGGTGAGTGAACCAGTTAAGGATAAAATAAAAAATGGGCCAGACCTTTGACCACAAACCAAGCCTTTCATGAGATTCCAACAAGATTTTGTTATGGTTTATCCCTACGTGATGAGCATCTGTACCCTTTTAGTCAGAATTAACCTCATTTTATATTGAAAGTAGCAAATCCAAGAAAGGCCTAAATCAGGTCCACATGAGGGAATGCTCAGTGTCTGTCCCTCTGTAACAGGCTGCATATGGCAGCAGAGAAGGGGGCCTTCTCACCATTTAAAAGCACAGTGCAAAGAAAACAGCTTATAACAGAGACAAGCTCTTATACATCCACTGTGGTTTGATTAGGCTCTTTTCTTTGTATGTTTTTGTACTTTCTAGCTTTTACCACCAAAAGCAGGAGTGTGGAAGTACCTGATACCTGTGAAGCTATGAATTCTGGAGAAGTGGATTAGTAGTCTAAGATTCATAGGTTTTAAAGGCCACATGGGACATCTCTGGTCATCAAATTCTGCATAACTCAGGCCACTGAATTCCACCTGGAATTCCTGAAATGGAAGAATTTTTCTTCACTACAACATCAATGAACGCTACTAAGTCCAGTACCTTGTGGATGAAGTACAGCATATCTTTTATAGAAAGCCCTTTGATCTCAGTTTGAAGATTCCAGATAATGATTTCCCACTTCCCTTGGCTCCAGTAGTTCCAATTGTTGTAACATTGTTTCATTTTATAATTAAAGTGACCCAACTCCATTTTAAATTAATAGGAATATAAACTCATTGGACCGAAATGTAAAATGCTAACTGCTTTGTATCAACCCCCAGCCTGCCACGTATTGTAACAAAATCTCTGTGAAACTTACCAGTGCCGGGAGGAGTCAGCAGGCGCTAAGTACTAAAGGCAATGTAATCAGAATGTAGCCTTTGGAAAACCTGTTACTTCAAACCCAGTAAACTTCATCTAAATAGTATCAATCTCTGAGAAACTTCCTTTGAACAGTATCCATTCATGTATTGTAGCAAAATCTCTGACTCGAAACTCAGTAAACTGCATTTGAATAGTGTTGAGACATGTATTGCAATGGGTGATTCTTTGTCAGCAGCAAACAACAGCTGGACAATTAAGAAGAATAAAATCGGGTTTCACTCTGTCAGTTTTGCTGTTTTGGGGTGCAGTCCCCAATTAACCCATCGCTCTTGGAAACTTCTAATTGGCTAATAAAGTGGGCATATGGTTGTGAGGAAGAGAATATAGGTGATCAAAAAACAGGAAGTAAACGGGAGATGTCCCGTATCTTTAGAAGAACAACAGAATAGCTCTACATGTAGGCGTGATCTACCTACTGTCTCTCCCCAGCTTGCCGCTCAAACCTAAGTGTAGAGTGTGGGGCTGTGTAACCTGAGTGTGACTGTATTTTCCACTCAGATGTGTAACCTGAGTGTGACAGTATTTTCCACTCAGATGTAAACCCGGGAATTGTACTAGTAGAATTGGAGTGCTGCTTTGCTGCTGACAAATCTCACTGGTGCAGTGTAAGTATAATAGTATAAGTATAACCCTATAGTGTAAGCTAGCTTTTTAAGTATAATTGTATAGTTGTAATTGTAACTGTGTTTTTAAGTAGTTAAATTGTTGTATTAAATAAGAATCAATGGTAATTTTTAAATTGTAATTGTTAATGTATAGATTGTTACAAGTAAAACAAAGTTGTATGCAAAGCAATCTTTGTCACTCCTTATTTGAGGGATCCATATAAATCGAACCTGACAGCAAGCTGGTTCTTGTTGTCACCTCACCAATTACCTTCACTGTTAAAAAATGGCATCTTATTTCCCATTTGAATTTTTCCCAGCTTCTAACCATCAGACCTACAGTGTTGTCTGCTAGCTTAAAGGGTCCCCTCATGCCAGATAGCCTCTCCCTGAATAAGCATGTGTGGAAACTGATTGAATCACCTCTTTATTAAGCTATGCAGCTTGAATTCCTTATCTCTCTCATTGCAATGCATGTTTTCCAGACCTCAACTCATTTTTCTAGCTCTTCTCCATTCAGAATTCAATTATCTAAGGCAGACCCTCAGATGGTATAAATCAGAATTTAATGGAATGACACCAGCTCACATCAGCATCTGACCCCTAGACTCTCTGGAACCAAAGATTCCAAAATTATCTGGGTAAAGTTACCTTTATCATTATAAAGGCAGATAAACAGAACACCATGGGTTTAATGCTTATGGGTCTTTCCAATGACATGTCAAACAATACTGTCCTCTCTGAATTGTAGAAGTGTTGTGGATCTCATGGCACTGTCTGTAGCTGTAAGGGTTTTTCCTTCCTCTTTGGAGATTTGCTGCTTACTATGAGCCTAAATCTTCCACTGTGATATAAATCCTGCCACCAGAAATTCCAGGGGGGAAGAGCTCTCTATTCCTTTAATTGGTGAAAAGGGAAAAGTGCAGCCATAGATAACTTCCTTTGCATAGGCTGCTTACCCACAATTCCTCTAGTGCTACTTGAGGAGTAGATTTTGTGGGGTAATAGGCTCCCAGGAAGAGAGAGAAAGAAGAAAGAGCTCTTACAGAAAGAAGAAAGAGAGAGAAAGAAGAAAGAGCTAACAATAGCTCACTATGAAGAAGGCAGGACTCCCCTCCTATGGTGACTTTGCAAGAGATGATACAGAGAATTTTGCAGTGAGGTGGTACAGATTGAGGACTCCTTGGGAAGACACAATGGAGACCAAGGACTTTGCTGTGAGAGCTGGCACAGGCATTCAGGCAAGAGACAGTGCATATGATAGCAGCAGAGCTGAGTGGATTCTGGTGAGTCTCTGCTTACCTAGCACCTAATGCCTTCAGTTAAAGCTGAATCATTAAGTTGGGTTATCATAGAATCATAGAAGATTATGGTTGGAAGGGATCTCAGGAGGTCATTTAGTCCCACCTCCTGCTCAAAGCAGGACCAATCCCAACTAAATCATCCTGTTAGGTTGTGATGCCTCCAAAGGACCAGTCAAGGAGCTCCCTTGGGACAGGAGACGGACCTGCAAAGAGATGCTTGGACTACGGGTAATCACTGATCCCAGCCATGTGCACTGGAATGGCTTACCTGGGGAGGTGGAGGAATCTCCATCTTTAGAGGTTTTTAAGCTGTGGCTTGACAAAGCCCTGGCTGGGATGATTTAGCTGAGGTTAGTCCTGCTTAGAGCTGGGGGTTGGACTAAATGACTCTTGAGGTCCCTTCCAACTCTCATATTCTGTGATTCTATGGGTGGGGGTCTGGTGGATGGGTGAAATGGTGCAACCTGTGGGACATTCTCTCTGGCAGGTGGGAAATTAATTTGATGGATTAATACCAAAATTACTGAAAGGGAGATGTATTTTACTCCTTATTTCTATATATATTCTGTTGCTCTATGTGAGAGAGAGTAAACCCCGAACAGGCACTGAAAGGGTGAAGGGGAGCTAGTGAGCTTAATTAGTGCACCTGGAGGTGGGATAGCCACAGTTCTAGATGAGCCCCAGGTGGGGGAGGAAGAACAGAAAGGAAGTACAGGTGAGGGTGCCCAAAGCAGAAGGGTGCTGTGGGAAGAGAGGGATAGGAACTTGAGTCTTTCTCTGGATGTAGCAGAACTGGATAAAGCTGGGAAACCCTGCCAGCTAGGATGCTTCTATGGAGGCCCTTAGGTAAGGAAGGGGAAAGAACTGGCTTATTCAGAGAAGGCTGCATCCAAGGGCAGAGAGTGATCCTGGAGGAGCTTGGCGTGGGTAGGGCTTGCAGGGGGAGGGCTTGGAGAGGGGCATGCTGTAGGGGTCCTGCCTGCTGGAGCCCTGCTTTGAGGGTTGTGATTGATAGGAAGAAGTTAAGGGAGGCAGTAGCAAGGAGTCTGAGGAAACAGGCCTTGGCTGCTTGTCATAAGGTCCTTGAACTGGAACCCAGTGTAGCATGAGGGTACAAGTTCCCTGACCAGCCACTGAGAAGGTGGTCTGGAACCCCTGAGAAAGGGCTAAGGAAAGTTGAAAGCCCTAGGAGAAGGAGAACAAGGACCATGGGGTCCAGAGTTGGGGCCCAGGGCTGAATGTAAGGACTGTGGCTATTTTCTGTTGGACTTTGTTACTCCAGAAGGGAGGCGGATTAAAAGTGGCCTGGCTGGTGGTCTGAGGTCACTGTAGGGCCAGAGTAGCTGTCAGCAGGGGGCACCGGATGAAAAGAGCCTGTTAACTCCACACCCAGTAAAAAGAGGGTGTCCCAGTGGTAAGTCCACTTTTGTTTCCCCAAGTTTATGACTGTTCCCTTTCCCCTAATAAAGATTCCCTCACTTGTACACAGGCTCCAAGTGCTTGCAAGTGGGAAAGTTCTCCCTGTTAAGGGGGCCCAGGGAGGGTGTGTTTAGTGTTCTCAGGTCTGGGAGGGGGGAGGCTCAGTGGGTTTAGTTATTTGTCAAGAGGGAGCCTAGAGATATTGAACCTGGGTTTCCTGCCATTAGCCGTCTGGCAGAAGGGTTACACTTAGTCATGTTCAAGAATCTTACTCTGTGAAGTTAGCCCTCAATTTTGCGGGAAATGGGGACATGTGGGTTGGGCCCTGTGTGTTCCCAGGGCTGTCAGCACAGCAGTTTCACGTGAGGTTAGGTTACAGCACATTATTTGAAACAATTCAACTTTATGTAAAATGAAGCATGTATTCCTTTGCATCAGAACTTACATTTTGGGGGTTTTTTTCTTTCACTAAGACATGTTATAGGTAGATTTATACACAGAATGGCATACAACACATGGTCATTACTGAACAAGTTATTGGTGGGTAATTCAGTAGACTGTGGTTTCTAGTTTACAGCAACTGACACCAGATAATAGGATAAATCCAGATCATGATTAAATGTTGAAGACTCTCAGTGCTAATTATCATGGTTGTAAATCCGAGATTGGCCAATGGCATTAGAAATTAAACTGCAGTGCTGGGGAATGCACAAAAAATCCTTAGAAGAAATATTGTCTAAGTGCTGATCTTTCATAATGTTCTTCATTGTGGTTTAGATGGAAGTGTCTTAAATATGCCTAAAAAGTTTACCTTTTGAATCCAGTAATCAGTTTTCTGGTGTATTTCTAAACCTAAGAGTCTTGCTTCCAATTTGACCATGAGGGTGGAATTGATTGTCATCCCCGCTAAACTGCAGCAGATTGCTTTGCATTTACATTAACGTCAAACTCAATAACGTTTTAAGGGTTGTACACAGCAGAACATGATTTTTCCTCATTAAATTCTTTCACTATCTGTTCAATGAAAATCAGTCACGAGTATTTCCATTAAACAATTTTTTCCTAGCTCACTCATTACAAAGGTGCAAGACAAGTTATAAAAGTCGGGGCGGGGAACTAGGGGGAGTGGAATGAAAATGCATGAGTTCTGTAGCCGTGTTGCAGGGAACTTCAGTGAGATAGTAAAAATTGGTACTGGGGAGCTAGATGGGGAGAGAACTATTGCCTTAATCCCTACCAGATTGTGTTTATGATTCAGTTAAATTAATCTAAAAATAAGGTCCTTATTAAGCAATTTTCTTAACATGTATTTATTATTTAGATTTTGAAATCTGACACAGTGTGAGCCACTCTCAGTATACATGTGGTGTGAATTACAATTTTTTCCAATATATTGCATTTTAATGCATCAGTTTGAGGCCTTGCTTCAGCCATCTAAACAGCACCACCTTCAGGTGATTTATAAAACGTATCGGTGTAGCTAATAAGGACTTCAGTCATTCCCAACTTTTCAAGTTGTTTTATCAATAGTGAATTTCTTATATTGTCATTCACAACATAATTCTTTTACTCCTTCTTTTTTGTTATTGATGTTATAATTCTTTTCTTCTCACAGTGAGCTTCTTTGACACATACGACAAAGTCTAGCTCCACCATGTGAATGTAAACACTGCACTGGGTTTTTACAACTGGTGACTCTATAGAGTTGCAACTAAGTTCCAAAAAGATGTAATCACCATGGCATCAAGGAATAAGCACAGTACATCAGTAAAAAGTGATAACGTATGTATTAGTAACTTAAAACACATTTTAATCAACCCCTTCCTAGTTCTATTTATGATCAAATCTCTGATCAGATTTACTTCAAAATTCTCACTGTAGAAATGTATAATTAGTATATCCATTCCATACTGCACAACATAATACATCTTTCTATGACAACTATCTTGTAGAATTTGTGAGTTGTCATTTTCTTTAGATCGCAATATCTTTCATTTTTCTAATTGTAAGGCTGATTTTGTTGTTCCACGCACATTATTTCCTCAAAATGTATGAAGGTTGATAAATAGATACATTGTGCAGTGGAATCTAATCTCTAGGTACTTAGTTCTGCAGTTTGTATGCAGGTAAAAGTCTAGTTAGGGCATTCATTTCTCAGACAATGCATTAACCGATCAGGTTCTTGCTATAGCTAACTAGCTACATGTTCTTGATCTTTAGATTTAAAACAAATATAAAGCATTACTTTACCTTGCACTTAAATAGAGAGGATATTTGATACTCTTTATAATGCAATAATATTAATATACTGCTACAGTATTTTTTATTCTCTATTAAAAATTCCTCAAGTTTTTTTTCCTGTTAATTTACTTTGTAGACTGGCTATTGACAAACTATGGGCAAGGCCCAATGTCCAGTGTGGCACATCAGATATATATTTTCTAATGGGGACCTCTGGATTATATGGCAAGAATGACAAGTTTATGTAGCCCTACCACTTACCCCCATAGATATCTCCCCATTATTGCCCCCAGAGTCCAATACATTGCAATCAGCAGCCCTTTTATTTCACACTGCCTTCAAAGATTCAATGTGCTGCAGCATTTTGTATTGATAGGTCATTGTGCAAGCTGTGGGGGGAAAGCTGGAGGCTTGGACCATGGGCAAATTGGACAGATGGGGGTGCTTTTGGCAGACAGGAGAGTGCAGGAGTTACTCTGTGTTTTGGCAGCCGGGAAGTGAACTAGGGTTTTGGTCACTGGGAAAAGGTTAATCTTCTCTTTCCTTCCCCCTCTTTGCGAGGACTATATATTTGAAGGAAGTGTTTGAATCTTTCATTTCTTACCCCACCAGGCCTTCACACAAGCCAGATGTCCACATCCCAGTATCTGCTGCTTCTGGCAACACTGCTCATTACCTTGATGTTGCTGCTAAAATGATCAGCAGTGAACTAATTAAAGATGTTGACATCTAAAGTATTCTCATTAGGCTTCACCCTTTCAAAGGAGCACTTCACTTCTCTCAAACTGATTCTTTCTGACTTTGTAAACTCAGGCATATTTCACAGTGCTGGTCTACATTTTATTCATGTTTTGAAGACTTTCTCCATCTATATTGGCTAACGACTTATTTTAAAAAAAGATGAAGATTACGGATCAGATATAAAAAGATTTGGACAGTTATGAAATGTAAAGTCAAGTCCCCCACTTTACATGGAGACTTGACTACGGGACAGACACCCACTAATGGAGTAAATCTGGAGTAAGACCACTGACTTCAGCAGAGTTATTCCAAATTTACACTATTGTAATGAATGTCATAATCTGGCCCTGTGTTTCCACTACAGCTAAACTCTCCAATATTAAAGACTACTTTTCAATATATCCCATTTAACAGCAAGGTCATTTAATTCCATATTTTAAAATAAAAATCCATATAGTGTATATCTGCATTTAGCCTGTAAAATAACTCAAATATTGTAATATGCAACAAATTATAATAGCTTTGTACATGCATAATTATATTTATTTTGCATTATAATGCATGTCGTATATTTCAATAACGTTGATTTTGTTATTTAGTGTAATTGAGGTCCTGATTACAGTTCCTTGTTTAATTTTATTCTTTTTTTTTAATAGAATCCACTGAAGTCAGTGGAAAGACTCCTATTGATTTCAATAGGCTTTGGATCTGGTCCTTTCAGAAGCTATTCGGTATTCTTGATTAGATATTGATATGGGGCCTGATTCTACTGGCTTTACTCATCTGATAGTCCATAGTGTAGGCCGTTTATTTGGTAGGCTTTTACTCATTTCAAAACAAGCACTGTCATTTGCCCCCACTGAAGGCAATAAGCCAAGCAAAACTGTTGATTTCAAGATTGGACTCTAAATTGTGAGGCGAAAACTCACTTACTTTGAGGATAAAACCATAGAGCAACAAAAGACAACAGGGCTAATACTCAGTCTTCCTAGGCAAACAATTTGACAATAAATTAAAATATTTTCAGCGCTCTTGGGCTGTTTGAGTGGGGGAGGGAAGTCTTTGTACTGTACAGTGACTTTTTGATTTCTTGTTAGTTGGAAGGCATTTTCTCTGCTTAGTCATAACATTTCATTTTAAAATTGGACCTCCTTATGAACTGCGTGCACCCCTTCACATACACTTTGTGTTTAAAAAATTGCAAACACATCCTGCAGTTTCCTACTCTCATGTATATATCAGGAACCTGGGATTTATGCACATGAGTTTCTCATTGTGCTGTGGGCATTTGCCTAGATCGCGAAACGGTGCGGAACCCAAAACACATGAGCAAAGACTGCGGATTTCAAAAATGACAAACTTTGAAAGGCTTCTGAAAAGTTGGGCATGGAGGTTAGATCAGCCCGTAGGCAATTTGCACAACCAGCACTTAGGAGACACATAACCTAAACTGACACTGACCTTGCCAGCATTACAGGGCGATGTTTTCACATGGATGGACTGTTCTTGAACTATTTATCCAATGTATTAGGCTGAAGCAGTTATTTTCTGCAGCTTGGATGGCTGTTTCTCCCGTTTTTTTTTTTTAATGGCACAAAACACGTTTTTATTGCCACTGCAAAGATAACCTTGCTGTCCGCTTGCAAATCAGTCTCCACTTCGCCCTTTGCAGTGTAGAAGAAACGATGCACTACAGCATCGAGTTCCAGACCCGGGACTTTTTCTTTCTGGAGTCCTCTGTTTAAAATAGCGCTAAAGGGACCTTGCAAGGGCCTAGTGAGGTTTTTTACAGTCCTATAATTTGGGGGGAAATAAGATTCTCTCATTTTAAAATATACGTATTCCCTGCCTCCGGGAATGTGCAGGGCAGGCAATCTCCCAGCAGCCATGGCACATTGAAGACGCAAGGCAGCCATTCTTAGAACAAGTCCCCCTGTTTGTATGTTTCACGGCTATCGCACGGGCTAGTCTGCATTAACACGAGATAAGGGGAGAGGGTTTCTGTGTAAAGCCCCCAGACGTCTCCGCCAGTACAGGGACCTCCTGTGAGATGATGAGGGATTCTTTTAATGTTAAGGCCTTGGTGCTAGAATATGTAGATTTCAATCCAAGAAAGAGAGAGAGTAGATCTGATACGGACAGTCCAATAGCCCCGGCTGCTCAATGCCCAAAGGCAACACTGATTCCCAGGTGGGCTGCCCGCGGGGCCCATTCTGAGGAACAAGCACTAGCCCCGATCTCCGATGTCCCCGTTTCCGACGGAGGGAATTGAGTTGCTCCGAATGAAAAACTTCATTGCAGCCAAGGGGGGATAACCCTCCCTCCACCCCTGTCCCTGTGCCCTACATGTGGGGGAAAGATCTCCCTGGCGCTTTAAGGAGAAGGGGCAAGAGTTCGAGGTGATGGGAAAGAGCCCCAGGGGAAGCCAGCCCGGCCGGGGGTCCCCACCCTGGGCTGCATGGCTTTATTCGCTAGCTGACTTAAAAACCAAACCACAACTCTGCTTGGAAAGGTGCCACGACGAGCCGTTTACATCAGCCGCAGCGGGAGTTTGGGGCGCACAAGGCGTGCGGGATCGGGTCCTTCCAGAGTCTGCGCCCTCCCCAGGGAGCTGCTCGAAAGCCCACCGCCCTGGGAACCTTCCCACTGGCCTCCCCGGACAAGGGCCCTAGAGATGAGCTGCTCCCCGCGGAGTCCGGGGCAGAACGTCCGCGGAGCCAGGGACACTCCCCGCGGACAACCCCCGGCCCCATCTCTAGAGCCCGCGCTGCTCCGGGAGCCGCCCCCGCCCCGGAGCGATGGGGCCAGGTTTCCCCCCCCGGCCCTGCACAAGCGGAGCTGCTGCTTCGGGATTCGCACGGCGTTTGCAGCCGCGCGTTTCTCGCTGTGTCGCGTGCACACGGTGCAGTGTTGGTCTCGCTCGCTCCCCGCCTCTGTTTGTAAATGGAACCCGCGGTGCTCTTCGCCCCCTTACAGTCATAGCTGGCGTCTGCAAAGCCCTTCGCTCGCTAAAGGGCGTTAGCGACACCCATTGCTTTCTGGAGCGGCTGGTGACCATTTGAGCAAGGCTAAGGGTCCCTTCCATTTTTAATCAGGCCAGACTTCCCTTCTTGTAGGGTTTTTTTTGGGGGGGGGTTGGAAAGGGGGTTGAATCCTTTCACTGAATTCAGTGGGGTTTGGTTAAGCTTTTATACTATATGCTATGGATTTCCCTACACTAATGAGATGCAAGAGGCTGACGAATGTGTCCTATATAAATGCATTTGCCGAAGCCACAAAACAAGTGTTGGTGACATTGTAGGGACTCGTGGAAAGCCAGTGTATAAAACGGCTCAATAGGCGGAAGAACAAGGAAACGTAACCCGCAGTGTACAATTCGACTCCAGGAGCTGCTAACACTGGGCGAAATGAATGGGAAACAGGACCGGATCCAATTTGGCCGGATGCAGAAAAGGGACAGCAACGGAATTCTTTAGAATCGGCCTCACAGACGAATGGCCAGGAAGCCTGTTACTAAAACAAATAGTCCGCTCTTAGCAAGCCATGGCTCAGTGCAAATAGCAACGAGACAAAAAGATGTTGAGCAGAGCTCTTGGGAGCATTCATCTACACGTTGATCCTATTCTATCGCTCCAACACAGCAAGCTGCCTTCTCAAACCTGGCGCGTTTGTTCCTTAATATAACCGCAGTCCCTAGTCGTGCACAACTCGTTTCAAGGAGAATGAGAGAGGCCGGGCTGTGTTTTGCGGAATCAGCCACACGCAGCCCTCCCAAAGATCTCTTCGCTTCTGATTTTGTTCTGGGGTCAACAAGCCCTGTCAAAGACTCTTCTGAATTGAGATGCCTTCTGACTCTTTGAAAGGAGTGTCTGTGTGCTCCTAATTTTCAACCACTCGTTACTCGTTACAGAAAGCAGGAATTTGCCCTCCCACTTCCACAAAAACAATTCTTAAGAGAATACGAGCTGATTGGGATGGGGAAAATCAATTCCAACATCAGTCATGGATCCTTAACTTGCTTGCCAGACTATTTCATTTGCTACTTGGCTACGTGGACCTGCTATTTCCTCAAGCATTTTGTGATGGGTTGCATATTTTCAGAGGTAAAAGTAAGCAGGCGATCGCCTTGCTACCAGATCCTGCCAGCTCTTCAGTGCTCCGCTAGAACACAAGTTCAGCTAAATCAAATGAACTTCTTGTGTGAAGGGCAGCCAAAAGGAAGAGCCATCCAGCTAAACACAGGCTAATGGTGAAGAGGGATTAGGAACTCGAGATCAGTTAATTTTAGCCGTCGCTCATGTCTCCTGTTGCTAAATTCCTACACAATCATCTCACCAAAGTCTTTGCAAGAGATATTGTACAAATTACCCCTTTAAAAACTCATGCTTGGACATCTATACTGATTAATATTCGCACCACTCGAAGACCCATAGATTGGATGGTGCGCCCTTTTCAATCAACGGCAAAACTCCCATTAACTGGGCTGGACGCGGACTAGGGCAGGTGCACTTGAGTTTGCCAGTCTTAGTGTGTGTTAGGCAGGATTTATTTCCCTCCTCCTTCCACCTAGTTTTAATGAAATCAGGTTATAGCTTGAAAATCGCTACAAAATTACAAAGGTACAAAAGACTAAGCGTATCACTGGGGCCATTGCCTAGTCCCACCTCTCTGTCCTCTGCTGGGTTGGTTTCCACAGTCCGTAGCCAGCCCTTTTCTCGTTCTTGTGCATAGATAGCTATCAAGAAAACGGCCAAGGGTAGGGATCTTCAACGCAAGGCAGGGGATATTGCGGCCGGGCAAGGCTGCCTGGCTAAATCCCTGAGGCAGCTTTGAAAATCTCAAGAAAATTATAGTGAATTTAAAGGAAGAGAGGAAATAGGAAGACGTGTGTGCCTGGTGTGTGACCTTTATATACAGCGAAGGGTGAGTAGGGGTGTGTGTGTGTGCGTGTGTGTGAGAAAATAGAACAAATACTAAACCCATTCACCGTTCTCTGTATATAAAGCTCATTCACTTTCCAACATCTCCTAGGCTCACAGGCAGTAACAGTGAAATTTAATCAAGCCAGTTTCATTTCTCTGGCATGAAACCCAGGATGAAATAATCTCAGGTTTCCGTGGTCTCTTTACAGTTGCATTTCTGCAGGATTAATGTATAATGGAAGCATAAATAGGCGGGGGAGGGAATCCCACACCCAATAGTGGAGACCCTTAAATTAGGTACCTCTGGCTACTGATGTAGGCCAGGAAACTAGTTCAACGCACGCCAATAATGATGCACAGGTTAGGGTGACCCTGCTTATTTTCAAACGGGATTATCTCGGGGAGTGGTTTCCTCCTGGATTCTTAGGCAGTGTCTAGCGAATTAGTTCCCCCGTTCTGTCTCACCCTGTACAAAAATGAGAGCAAGAAAATGCCTCGTTTCCCCAAAGGACCCTGTCCAAACTCTCGGGTGCCCCTCTCCCAAAAGCGCAGGCTCTAGGGTCCGATCTCGAAGGCCAGGGCTCTGTCTGGGAAGGCAGCGTTTGCTAATCGTGTCTGGTGAAGGCCAGATTCCGTGTGCGGTGCAGTGGTGGTGCTGGGGGGCAGAAGGGCCTTCCGTTTCCCAGCGGCACATCCCCACTGCTCTCAGCGCAGAGCTCTTGGGGTGGCGGGGACCGACCACGACCTTTCCAAGCGCGGCCCTCGAGGCGCCGGGCTCCCACTTTCTGATGCTGCAGAGGAGCAAAGTCCCTTTAACTCTGGCTCTTTACCAGTGAACACGGCAGCTACCAGATGTCTACATAGTCCTATGCCAACACGCGGGGCCGGGCCAGAGGCTGGGCGCGTGCGGCACCCTAGAGAAGACGCGCTCCCTACCAATCGTCAGCGAGAGGGGACACAAATGAGACAGGGGCCCGTTGTGGCTGAGAAAAATGTCCCCCCCCCAATTCTCCTGGCTCCATTTCATAAACGGCAGGAACGTTTGCTCCCTTCTCCATCGCCGAGCTATGGGCAGATCCGTAATTGCACGGGCCCCACGGCGCGCTAAGTCACGCCCGGCGAGCAAACGAACAACTGGAGAGTTAATACCTATAACTGAGCAACCGACCGCGTCTCCAGCGCCGCGAGGCGAGCCGCCAGCGGCGCCCCCGCACTCAGGCCCACGCAGCGGCACGGATAGAAGGGCCCGTGCATTAATGGCCCATTAGCCGGTGAAGGTCAAGCGTTTTATCCCAGGCAAAAACGAGGAGGGAAAGGACGGAATGTTCATTAAGCCGCGATGCTCCCCCAGCATTCGCCGAAGGGGGGATCAGACAGCGAGACGCCAGGGTCCAGGGCCGGATTGAATAACAGGAACGCTAATCGAGTTCTAGCCCCCAGATCCCTCAACCACTGGCACAGATGTGCACGTGTCTTGTGTTTTGGGGGGTTGGTTTTTTGGGGGGACACCAGAAGCTGCTCGGCCCGTCTCAGTAAAGAGCCACGGCAGGTCCCCCCGAAATCCATAAGGCTGTTGGCTCTCACTGGGGCTGGTTTCTGAATGTCAGATGATTTTGCTCGTTTGGTTCCGTTTCAGACAAGACACCCCCGTGGGAGGAAATCTGAAAGTGGCTTCAGTTTGGAGAAGATATTCAATGGGACGGTGAGAAGTCGGGTCAGAGACACGTCCGGCTGGTAGGTTGCAGCACCTCCAAGCCGAGAAAAGGGGATCTGTCAGGGGAAAAAACGGGCTATGTAGGATTAAAACAAAATTAGCCCGATTGCAAAAGCATTTAACTGACTTGCGTGAATGTTAGCCAGAAGCATTGTTGTAGCGCCCGTAAAAACGCGACGGTTTCAAAAGCAAATAGAGCTAACAAAACCGCATCGCCCACGTCGGGCGTTTATCTGAGACGCAGCTCAACGCAGTGCCCCCAAAGTCCTGTAATATCACGAATGGAGGGGACAAAGACAAATGACACCAAAGCGGTGACAAGAGGTTATGTATTTTCTCACCTCTGGAGTCCGCTCCCGCCATCTCTGCCTAGGCAAAGGGTAAGAATTAGACAGCATACTAAAGTCCCAGAGTAAGAAGTTCTCCACAAGGAAGATGCTTGGCTCGTCTTAATAAATCCCGCTCTTGCAATTCAGTGTGGTCCAGTAAGAGCGGCTCCTGTTTAGAGGAAAGAAAAGCGAGGTAAATCAAGGAGCATGTGCATTTTCGAAATAATGAAACGAATTTTGCATGTTCCTACCTAGGTATATTTATAATGGGCTCCATCGGGTTCTCCCTGACTGACTGTAACATGTCAGAAGGAAACGAAATGCATGAAGTACGGTGCGGCTATGGACATGCACGATCCACTCTCTACTACCGACTATCTTTTGGGCAATTCCTGGGCCTGATCTTGCTCTCCTTTCTCAGGCAAACTTCCTATTTGAAGTGAAAGGGAAGTTTGTCTGGTGGCCTCATGTTTTGCATCTTTGCATAGGGTGGTGATTGTATTAGATTTTCTGTTGGTAAATATTTTCTGTGAGTAGCCCTTTTTAAATCGAGTGGGCTCTTGCTTTGCCAATGTGTAGATGTGGGTTAGTGCAAAATGAGTTTTTCTGAGTGTTCATTAAAATAATTAATACCCCTTCCACGTGGTATAGGACAGGTGTAGGATTTCCTCCACACCTCTTTATGGAAAATGAAACGTAACGCGTTGGAAAAAGGCAGTTGTGAGAACTGTTTCCCCCTGTCTTGTGCATCAGTGTAAGAAGGGAATGTCAGCAGGTAAGGTATTGTGTACTCTTTGATTACACCATTCCCAATATCGAGGCTTGTAGGTTTGGAAATGTTTCTTCTGCAGTGCAAGAGAAAGCCCGTTAAAATACTGAAAAGTGTTTGAAAAACAAACCAAAAAACCCCAAAGATTTTTTGGGGGGGTAAAAATAATTTGCTGACATTTCAAATTTAGATCCCCCCCCTTACTCAGAAACACCTGTTCATAATGCTGTTTTTTTCACAAATACAGCTGGTTGGAAAAAGAAAAAGGGGAAATTTTGCAAAATCTCCTTTTTCTGACACAATTTCACTTTGGCATGCTATTTTTTTTTTTCTGACTAGCTAGCTCTTTAGGTGACTAGAAAATGCGGGAGGTGACAGTTCTTCAAATTATTTGATTTTTTCGTTGATATTGCAGTTATGTTGACATTTTTCAGCCTGTTCTATTCATTATAGTTTCCAGTTCTGTTGTCCCCCTGTTGGTCCCAGGATATTAGAGAGACAAGATGGGTGAGGTAACATCTTTTATTGGGCCAACTTCTGCTGGTGAAAGAGACACGCTTTTGAGCTATGTAGAGCTCTTCTTCAGGTCTTCTGGGGAAAGAAGCTACATACAAGGTGAAACAGATCATTTAGCATGAATAGTTAACACATCTTGTAAGAGACCATTCAAGGTGAAAGGGCCTGTTAACACTTAAGCAGTCATTCTATAAAAAACAGGGGTTAATGCAGTGCTTCTTAACCAGGAGTATGCATGCCCCTGGGCGAACGCAGAGGTCTTCCGGGGGTACAGCAACTCATCTAGATATTTGCTTAGTTTTACAAAAGGCTACATGAAAAGCTGTGGGGAAATCAGTACAAACTAAAGTTTCATCCAGACAATGACTTCTCCATAGTGCTCTATATATTATACACTGAAATTACATTTTCTCAGTAATAGTGTCTGTGACACTTCTGTATTTTTATGTCTGATTTTGTAAGCAACTAATTTTTAAGTGAGGTGAAACTTGGGGGTTTGCAAGACAAATCAAACTCCTGAAAGGGTACAGTAGTCTGGAAAGGTTGGGAGCCACTGGGTAGTGGGTGGCAGATTGTCCTAATAAACCATAAATCCAGTGTCTTTATTAAATCCATGAGTTTTAGTGTCTAGCAAAGTTATGAATTTAAATGATCAGGTTTAAACAGAAATTGGTCCAATAAAAGAGATTACATCACCCACTTTGTCTCATTATTGTTGATTATCTCTATTGTGGTAGTACTTCAGGACGTGTTTAGGGACCTGGACTGCGCTGTGTGAAATACTGTTCAACAAAATAACAACAATATTCCCTGCCCCAAAGAGTTCACAGTTTAAGATTAAGGTCTTATTTTACTCCACTGGAAAATTTTCTATTGACTTGAAACGGGGTAGGGCTGTGCACAAGTGAATAAACTAAAAGACTGGTGGGAGGAACAGGTTGAGAAGAGGAATGACAAGACAACAGACTCACTAGTGAGCCTAAATTACTACTTGTATAAAGTAGTAGTTATCATAAATTCAGAGACATATTATCCCTATTGTAATCCGTACTAGGCAGTAATGAATTGTAGGCATCATGACCAGAGTACGTTTTATTGGGGAATGTAAAACAGGCTAAAGGAGCTGTTGTATGAATTCTGATAGGGAGTTCTTCACAAGCATATTCATAAGGGATTTTGCCCCTTAAGATCAAGATTTTTTTTTGTTTTGTTTTTAGTTTAAGGATCTTAAATAGGCCAGACCCAAGTGCTTTTCAAAATCTCAACTCTGCTCCTATTTCTTGACTTTGGTGGTAATAGTTAAACCAAAACTGAGCACTTTTAAAATCTCACCTGACCATTTAGCCATCTAAAGAAATGGCTAATTTTTCACAATGCTAAGTGCCCAGCAGCTTCCACTGAATTTCAAAGGGCACACCGTGGGGAGCTCAATGTTCTTTGAAAATCAGGCCACTTATTCTAGGTACTTAAATATGGACTTTAGAAGCCTATTTCTAGAACTTTAGGTACCTAACTTTTTAAAAATGTTTGCCTAAATAAAAAGGGAAAATTTTATGATACACCCCTATAGTTTAAAGAAATAAATCTTTTCTGAGATAAGATGGCACATGGAAATGAGAGCTCATTTAATAAATTTTGATCCAGCTATTTTTTACTTTTAAAATGAACACTTTGTAGTTATTTGAAATGGAAAAGACACTACCAGGAAAAGCTTTCTCTCTTCTTTGTGATAGTGTGAGACAATTGCGGCATAAAGAGTTGGACTATATCCTTGCTGGAACTCATCCTTGCTAGCACTATTTTAAAGAAAAGGCTCTATGCAATGTCCATGTGTGGCCAACTATTCATTTCTTCAATTGTCAGAGACTGTCTCTTTCAATCGATGATATCTTTGTATACAATATATTTTTAAAAAATAAATAAAAGGGTTGTGTGTGTGTGTGTGTGTGTGTGTGTGTGTGAGAGAGAGAGGGTGGGGGGTGTACATTAACTTCCATGCTCTGGAAACTTTTGGGTCAAAGCTTGCTTTTTTAACATAACCTTCCCTTTCCCTTTCTCCAGCCCCCTCTCAGGAAGTGCATTGCCCTAATTTGTATTTTAAACACCTGGTGGACAATACATTTCCCTTCAGCTGTCCAGGAAAATCCCATAGGGTCATATACTGCTCTGGATGAATACTGAGACCTTCCAGAGGGATGGTGCTTCCAATCTGTGCACAGAACTCCCCTTGAAACATATACTGCATTGAGCTTGGCTAGATTTTAGCAGAGCAGTGGAGTTCCTCAAATAGCTTCCAGAATTACACCTCATTGTATTCATTGTCCTCTTCATCACTGCCACAATCCTGCAGAGCTCTTCTCTATTTTATATCCTATGACTCATTGTCTCCTGCTTGTTGCATATCTTCTGCTAACCTGTCATCCCTTTTTACTCCCTGGGGTTCCTCACATAAGTAACTACAGGTAACATTTTTCAAAAGCTCCTCAGCCACTTCCTGAAAGTCACTGGCGTAACATTGCCTGCAGTGACTGAAGAGCGCACATACCAACCTCAGGGCAGTCTGTTAGAAAACAGGGAACAAACCCCCAATTGGTGGTGAATTCTGTTGTGCATTGAGATTTCACCAAATGAATTATCAAGTATAAACTCCACAGGCACCAGAACAGCCTAAATGTGGAATCACACAGTCCGCTTCAGCACTTGGATCTATCTCACCACCCATGTGGCATACGTTTGTGACAGATAATCCCTCGTGCCAGTGGTTCCCAAACCTTTTCTGTCACCCCCCGTTACCCGTAATGGAATCGGTCCATTTCCCCCTAGGAGCCGGAGTCGGGCGTGGAGCCAGAGCTGGGAGTGGAGCTGCGGTCAGGATTGGGAGCCATAGTTGGGGTCAGGGGCTGAGGCTGGAGCTGGAGCAGAGCCGGAGCTGTGGCTGGGAGTGGGGCTGTGGTGCGGGCTAGGCCGGGAGTTGCAGCTGGCACCCTGGCTGGGAGCAGAGCCGGAGCTGGGAGCAGGGTTATGGCCAGGGCTGGGAGCCAGAGCTGCAGCTGGGGCCACGGACAGGAGTGGGACTGCATCTGGGAGCTGGAGATGGGGATGGGGCCACAGCCAGGAGCCAGAGCCGTGGTTCAGGCTGAGGCTGGGCTGGGAGCGGGGGGCTGAGGCCAAAGCTGTGGTGGGGGGCAGAGAAGGGGCCAGGGCCAGAGCAGAGCTGGGGGCAGAGTGGGGCTGGGTGATGCTCCCTCCCCGCCCCCTCCACTCCCCGGTGGGGGCTGTCCACCCCTGCTGCAACCCCACCCAAATGTTCCTCTACACCCTGGTAGGTGGGTACATGCAACAGTTTGGGGCTCACCATCTTAAAACAAGAAACACAACAAAATTCAGGGTCTCCCAGTCCCAAAGCACCAGTTACTTACCCCGGGTCAATTGCACCTGAGATTTCACATCAGAGACAATGCTTGTAGCCAGTCCCATAATAAACCAACTAAAGGATTATTAATTAAGATAAGGAAATAAGATTTATGTACAAGGTTAAAGCAGGTAAACACATGTACCCACAATTGAGTTTCAAAATATAATAGAAGCTTCTATAATCAGTAAACCTTGTATGTCCTTAGGGCTAATCTAGGCTAAACATCTAGGGATGTCTCACTTATACCTAGAAATGCTTTGCCCCTCAGTGTCCAAGCAACATAGTTACCTAGTTCCTTTTGTTTGGGGTTTTTATCCCCCTCCTGTTATGTACTCTGAGCTGTAAACTCAGTTGATTGGAGGAATCCATGTGCATGATTCACTGTCATAGGGAGAGCAGAACAACAAACCCTTTTTGTGCTCTTTAATGTCCTGTAGCAGTCTATTTGGTGTCCATGGACTTTCCTGTTGGGAAGGATGTAACACCTGTTGAAGATCAGCCCTTCGCACTAATTAATAGTGATTTAGATGGTCACAGACATACACAGTACTACTGTTCATGATTACCTGCCAGCGTGGGACACAGATATTACATGTCAGACTAACGCATGCTGCAATTTACAGCATTCAGTAAAGTCTAAACAGAGTCTCGTAATTCTAATATCTGTTTTAACAACGCTAGCAGACGGGAGAGCTAGGCTGATTGCAATTGGGTATTTGTCAGCGTTCAGTGCAGACATGGGGACTCTGGCATGGGTTGGCAGCTGATATGGCAGCAATTACAAATGGGACTTAAGCTCCTGAGTCGCATAGGCACTTCTGAAAATGCTACCGGTGTCTTTTCTCATGCCCCATAAGGGATTTCCTCCCTGGTTCCTTAAATTACCCATTTTCACTGTTTTCCTTCATATCCCTCCTCAAGACTCTCTTCACCGGATTAGCCTGCCAGGGCTGACCTCCACATCCATGTTCCGTTTTGTTCCCTAAGATTGTAACACAAATACGTACATTTTAAAAATGTGTGCGCGTAAAAAAACCTGTGGGGTAACAACATTTCTCATTCCTGTAACTCTCCCGCTTTGTTCTATTTCGAGCAAGGTTCTTCTCCTGTGGTCTGTAACATAGTTCTGAATGATTTGTCAAGGGCCTCATGAGTCACTCCACATTTTAGGATGTTGCCACAGGAGGGTTTTTTTAATTATTCTAGGGATTCCTGATCGACTGTGTTATTTTTAACACACACATACAAACAGGCATGCACATACACCCTCAACTATATGTGGTTACATCATGAGATATTTTGATTGTCGTGCAAGCAGGTGATACCCAGTGGCAAGGTCAGGCTTGGAGAAGACTGTGACTCCGGTGAAGTCATTAACAATGTTATTAACTTAGGGTGAGATACGATACCGATGGAGGACTGTTTGTCTCTGCGTACTCTGACTTCTATACATTCTTGGATTTTGGAGTTGTCCATATCGGAGATTCCTATGGTTTGTGTCCACCTATTTCTCAAAGATCTGTTGTATTAATTTAGTTGGAATATATGGGCTAAAAGAGATAAAGGTGTTAACATGACCTAGTAATAGTTTAACATTAAATAATGTAAAACACGTTTTGCATATTGAGATTTTCGCTTGGTTAGTATCATGGCAAATACACTATTAAAATCCTTTTAATCTTTTAAAAAAGGTACAGAAAAAACAGGAAAACAAATAAAGCATTTGAAATGTAAAGTATTAAGTAGCGATTTTATGTCAGCAACGTCCCCCGTTCCCTTTTCCTCTAGCTGTAGCGTTTTTAGAAGGTCCTGTTTGGGGGGAAAAGAGAAAAAGCTGAGATGGGCTGGAGCTGTCATTGTTGACATCCAATCCCATTTGCTAGAAGACAAAACAAGATGAACACTCACAAAAGGAGAAGAAAGAACATAGACTCATAGACTCATAGACTCATAGGTCAGAAGAGACCAATATGATCATCTAGTCTGACCTCCCGCACAAGGCAGGCCACAAAACCCTACCCATACACATTTATAACAACCCCGAACCCATGACTGAGTTATTGAAATCCTCAAAAATGAGATTTGAAGACCTCAAGCTGCAGGGAATCCACCAGCAAGCGACCCATTCCCCACGCTGCAGAGGAAGGCGAAAAACCTCCGTGGCCCCTGCCAATCCGCCCCGGAGGAAAATTCCTTCCCGACCCCAAATATGGCGATCAGCTAAACCCTGAGCACGTGGGCAAGACTCACCAGCCAGCACCCAAAAAAGATTTCTCTGCAGTAACTCAGTTCCCATCCCATCCAGCATTCCCACAGACCATTGAGCAGACTTATCTGCCGATAATCCAAAATCAATTGCTCAAATTAAATTAAACAGAATAGCAAAGATGTAAAGGCAGCTTTTGTCTTCTGTGTTGACTTTCATTTTGCAACTGCTAGAGAAACACAAGCACAGCGCATGGTCTTAGCAGCCACTTTGAGACCTAAGCAGTGTTGTAGCTGTGTCACTCCCAGGTTATTAAAGAGACAAGGTGGGTGAGTTAATATCTTTTATTGGACCAGCTTCTACTGGCAAGAGAAACAAGCTCTTGAGCTCCACAGAGCTCTTCCTCAGGTCTGGGAAAGGTACTTTGTGTCGCAGCTAAAACTGCTATGTTTGATCTAGTATACAGCAGTGATGCTCTACGTACCTTTCTCAGACCACTCAACAGCTGTTTCTCTCACCAACTAAACGGGTCCAATAAAAGATATTACCTCACTCCCCTTGTCACTTTGAGACCTGGCAAACTTGTACCAGTGTTGGGCTGTTAGGGCATTGCTTTCAGTTGCCTCTTTTCTGGTCACAGGCTTACAGCAGTGTTGTAAAATATGCAGTATTGGTTGGTTAAGTCAGATTCTTATTAAACAGAAGACAAAAGGACAGGGCTAGAAAGAGAAGAAATAAGGTGGAGGGAAAAAGAACACAAGAGGCAAAGTCTTGCATCCCAGCTGATGTTTGGGATTCAGCTGGAGGTAGTGGAGGGTGCTTTTGACAATTATGGGCGATTTCCTGCAATACCCTGGACAAACACTGTTGATTTCAGTTTTATCTCTTTAGAGTCCGTTGTATTAAATGACTGGTTTATGTACCTTTGTGGGCCAAGGATTGAATATATTTCCATTAGGAGGAGTAGCTACATTACATCCAGGAAGTGAGAACAGTGGGAGTTGTTTAGGTAAATTCAGTCAGGTTGTAACACCTCCAGAGAAGCACCACAACCTCCAAAGGCTCCCACATATTGGTTAGCTCTGGAGACCAGCAGACAAAGAAAAGACTTTTGCACAAATAGCTTGAATTTAAGACTCTCATCAGCCCTCTTGGACCAGCTTTCTCCGAATTCAGGGACTTGAAATTACTGTACTGTGTGATCCAGCAACTTTACAGGACCTCTGGTCCAAAGGTTCAAAGGATGGGCCCCAATCCTTATGGATGGGTTGTAAGGACTTTGGCCTTATACTGAGATGCCATAAGACTGAGGGTGCTTGTTTTGAAGTGAAGCGGTGATGAATCTGTGACCAAAGAAAAAACCCCTGGTTTGGGTTTGAAGGACTGTTCAATGACCGGAGCCTTTGCTGCAGTTGGGGGTGATCTTTGGTAAGCTTCTTAGCCTGTGTGGTTTTTATTGTTTTTAATGGTCTTTCTGTAATGCTTTTACCTTCAGGATAGTTAGAAAGAGCTGTGTGGTAATTCAGCTGTGGCAATTACACTGTTTACTCTCTGTAAGGAGAGAAGTAAAGCAGGCTTCCTTAGGCAATCTGGCTTTTGCCAAGGTATCACAGTGTAGTCAGGGAACTGTGAAGCCTGGACATACCCAGGTCAGGGAGAGAGATGAGTGTGTCCACACGCTCCACGGAAGTGGAACACTGAAGAGGACAAAAGACTTTGTTGTTTACTCTTCCCCTCCACACCTCCTCCTTGAACAAGATTCTTGCAAGTGAATTCCTCCCATCAGTGGAGTTTGCAGCTCAAAGCAGAAGGGGAGAATGGAATAAAAGCACCTAACTAGAAGGAACAGTATGTGTATGATGCTTGAACTCTAGACAGCAAGGATTACTATGCATAAGCAAAAGATCACTAGTGCTTAGCCTGGGTTAGACCTAAGGGACGTGTAGAGCTTGCTTATTATAGAAACTTCTATTATTTTTTGAAATTTAAGTTTGGACTCATATGTGTATGCATTTACCTCCTTTAACCTTGCAAATAATTTCCTGTAAATGCATTTCCTTTTCCTAGTTAATAAGTCATTAGATAGTTTATTATAGCTATGAGAGTTGTCTTTGGTGTAAGATCTGAAATGCAATTGACCTGTGATAAGTGACTGGTCCTTTGGGACTGAGAGTAATCTGAATGATGCTGTGATCCTAGGTGTAAGGGACCATCTATCACAAGGGTAGGCTTACTTGGGTGGCAAGACAGATGAGCGCCCAAAGGGACCATCTGTGACTCCATGGTAAGGTTATTATAACACCTGAGGAGTTTCCACTTGATAATTTGTTTGTGAAATTTAAGTATAGAACTCACCACCAATTTGGGTTTGTTCTCTGGTTCTTAACAGTCTGCCCTGAGATCAACATTCATGCTCATGAGTCACTGCAGGACAGCTTGACAGATGAGTTGTGTTCTCAACACCTGATGCTGGTAGTTCTGACTTTTCATAATGCCAGTGTCAAGGAGGTCCTTGAGCTTTCTTGCAACCTTAATTCTTACGTTTTCTCACTCTGGGTGCTTGTGTTTGCAACCTTAATAATCTATTCAGTTGGATACTGGGTTCTGGTAGGATGGTATCAAATTTCACAAGACAGTCCAAGACTTGCCATAATGGTATGAGGATGTTGATGCTTAGGTCCCACTCCTACTGACTCCATGGGCAAAATAATGCTATATCAATAATGCTATAGCAGGCTCTGAGTAAGTGAGCCCTGGATCCATATGTGGCTGCACAAATTAATCATGTCCCTTTTGCTTCACAAAGAAAACTGTCGTGTGACAAGATTTTAGTTCTGTATCAGCTTCTGAAAAAGGTTTGAAAGACTGGGGTCTTGCCAGGCCAACTCAGCACCCAACCCTTCGGCATTGGAGTGGCCCTTTCAGCCTCTCAGCATGAGCTGGATAAAGAGTAGTACATTAAAGATGTAGTGAGGGGGCATTCAGTGTCTTATTAGATATGCAGGATACCACATCAAGGTGTCTGTTGCAATGACCAACATATTTGTGCTCTCTTCAGCCCTCTTGGACAAGCTTTCTCAGAATTCAAGGACTTGAGATTGCTGTATTGTGCTGCAGTAGCACACAGTGGATATGAAAAAGGGTGGCACGGGTATGGGGGGATGACTCCTACTTGGACTTCAGCCACAACACCATCAAGTTTATCTGGAGGGGGACTCAAAGCAGGAAGTATCAATAACCTTTTCTGACATTTTTGGTGTGAAGTACATTGCTGCCACTCAAGTAAAAGACTGGATGGAGTTGGGCCAATTTGGGGCATGGTAGGCTAATGATAGAGTAATGGGTATACCTTATAATATGTCCTTGGTTGGACTAAGTGGTGGTGACCTATTTGAACCAGGATAACACTTATCCAACACAAAAAAAAAAAATCCATCAGCAAAACTGATTGGAAATACATTTTCAAAAGAGAGAAGGGTTGGAAAGTTAAGGGTTGCTTGTTTTCTGTGTGGGCTATCTTTTCCAACATGGGAGGAAAGATTTCAGTTAGAAGCTGTGGGTTTTAAAATCCACATGTCTGAGGAGCAAAAAGAAACAGGATATACAGAAGAGGTTTGATTATTAGCAGAGTTGTTGGATACAGCTGCATGAGGCTTCATTTCTCACATGAAAGAGTCTGATCAATGTGTTTCTCAGAATGAAGACTTCATCTAAATGTGGACCCTGAATTGATGGCCCCATTCATGACGTTGGCAACCGTTCTTTCAGTTTTTACTCAAGTGGAACCTTGGACTTCCAATAGTTAGTGTTTCTATAGTGGACTTAGTTTTGGGCTTCCAAGAGTTAGCAGGTGGTTTGGCAGGGCCTCCTGTTTGCTTGTGCTTGCTTATTATTTTGGAAATAAAGATATAGCCTTATTCATCTAAAACCTGGTTTGTCTCTCACAAGGACAATGTTTTTGGCATTAAATTGTTTTGTCTATTAAAAAATAACATCAGGTCATCCATATACCCAAGGAAATAACGGACTCTGTAGCCTCTGATAGCCTTCGCTATGTTGAGGTTTTCCTCTGATGGGTTGACATATGTACTGATTCAGCATGTTCTGAGTAGGTGAGATGTGGAACGCTGCTGTTCACCAGGACAGATATAGCCCCGTGTTCACACCCTACACACTGTTGTATTATTGTTCATGCAAGGAAAGCCTTGTGAGGTATCCTTTAGAAACTCATAATTTGCTGATGGCATGCTGATTTGCAAATTTGTCATGGCAAAATGTATGTAGCAGCATTATATTTGAATTTATAAACCTAAGGTGAGGTCATGACTAAAGTATGTTTTCCAGATAAATCTGGGGAGTGGCCAAACCAGTTCCTCAGAGACAAGGGCAAGTTGACACCTCTGCCAGGTGTAAACAAGGCTGATGGGCCATTATCTGCTAAGTGACCTTTCTTTGGCAGGAAATGGGTACTGGCAAATATCTACATTTTAGCAAAGAAACGGCATGGAATTTCCTTCCACAAACATGGCCTGTAGATTTGCTCCCGGCTGGCAATGCTTCTCAAAGGGGGGACATGACTATAAAAAAAGAGGAGCAGACACACCAAGACACACCTCTCTCTTCCTGCCCATCACATTGTCTGCACCTGACAAGACCCAGGAAACACCCATTGGACTCTGGAGGAGGCGTCCTGACCTAAAGAGTTTGGTCACTAAGACTTCCGAAAGCATGTGCTGAGAGAACTTTGCTTTGAATCTAATATAGTTTAAGTTAGGTACCAGTAAGTGTTTTATCTTTATTTTTCTTGTAACCATTTCTGACTTTTAGGCCCAATTACTTATACTCACTTCAGAGGGAGATTTTTGTATATATAAGCATGTTTTAAGTTGAAGTGTCTGGATGACTATTTAAAATAATAAATTGGCATATTTATTCCCTTAAAGGATAGCAGACTTAATATCTTGGTACTGTCCTGGAGAGGGTTGGGCAAAACAGAACATCCAGAACATCTGGGGGAAGATCCAGAACCAGGGTGTGTTGGGGTTGCCCTGCAGCATAATCAAGGCTGGTAAGAGCCAAGGTGTGGCTGACTGGCTGCAGCGCACAGAGAGACATAGCTGGGAGTGACTTACATGCTAAAGGATATTTGTGAGTAGTCCAGGGTGGAGGCTACAGCAGCAAGGAATTGTAAAGGGCACCCCAGATTACAGGGCAGGGATGACACAGCTACTCATTAGCCTGGATTGTGCCCTGGTATGTCACATTCAACATGGGAAACATCACTCCCAGGAAGAATAAAGGAATATAAATACCCGTGTAAATGTGCCTGCCTTGGTCCCACTCTTGAGAGATTTTCACCATGGAGCTGCACAACCACACTAAAGGGAATTAAATGTTTCTAATAGAGGGGAATCTTACTGGGTGTGCTGTTCCAATTGAAGGCAATGGGACTATTTGGACGAGCAAAATGAGGCTCTCCACTCAATTTCATGGCAATTTGCTCTTTGTCTGGATGTGATGCCATAATATTTTAACACAGCTGATCAACTGCAACATTACAGGAAATGTTCTAGGCCAGGGGTGGGCAAACGTTTTTACTCACGGGGCCACAATGCGCCACAATGTATTCTAAAATCTGACAGAGGGGCCGGGCTAGGATCGGATGAATGGAGCACCCAACACACTGCACCCCAGCAGCCAACATTTCAGACCACTCTCTGCCGTGAAATTGACTCGTCCGGGTCAATTTTGGTGGCGGGACTAGAGAGTGGGAGTTCACACTAGGGAAAGAATTTTTGAACCCTAATCTCAAAGATTTTTGAGTGGGACCCGCGTTCAGGAACCGCGCCTTCCCACGGCTTGAAGAGCCGCATGCGGCTCCGGAGACGCAGCTCGACGTGGCTTAAAGAGCCGCATGCGGCTCCGGAGACGCGGCTCGCCGCGGCTGAAGAGCTGCATGTGGCTCGGGAGCCGCGGTTTGCCAACCCCTGTTCTAGGCACATTGATTTGGGTGAAAATCAGAAAACTGGAAAACCCTGAATCAGGGAAATATGAAAGGCCCCAGACTTCCTGATGCTATGGGCAGAGAACTGTCTGTCACCCCTTCCTGCTCCTTACAGATAGAGGTGGCAGCTTAACTTGCTGCATGGGGAGATTGTTTGTCTGTATCCTGGACTTTAACAGAAACAAGAGCTTCAGAGAGAGGATTTTTAGGGATGAAGCACAGATCAAGGGAGAAGAGCAGAACGTGGGGGAGAAAGTTGAGTTCCAGAGGGAGAAGAAGAGGGCAAGTGGGAAGTAGCTGAAACCAGAGGGATGGGACAGTGGTGAAGGGGGAATCAGGTACTGGTGGTAGAAGGGGGAGAAAAGAGGAACATGGAGGGGAATGAAGAGGGGAAGTGGTGGTCCTGAGGAAAGCAGGAACCAGGAGGGGAGGAAGCAGCAGAGACCCAGAACGAGGGGGGTGTAGTGGCATGGGGGAAGTGAGGACTCAGTGGGAGGGAGGAGAAGTGGAGTTGGTGACTGGTGGGGAAAGCAGGGACCTGGAGTGCGGGAGAACAGGGGAGGCAGGCCAGTGAACATTTACAACAAACCCTAAGGTTCTCTGCAGATATTGACTCAGGAAGAAGGGCCCTGCAGTGTGCGAAGGAGGGTTCGGTGCGGGAGGGGTGTGAACTTCTGGGGTTGGGGGTAACGGGAGGAGGGCCCAAGTTAGTCACTGAGGCGTAAAGGACAAAGCAGCACAGGAGTTGGGGGTGTCTGTAACCACCCATAAATGAGCCCCATCTCTGGCCCTCCTCCTGGGCCTGTTACCCCTCTCTCACTCACACCACAAAACTGCCGCAGGTAGAGGCAGCTCCCTGACATCCCCTGCTGCTGAGTGCACACGTCACAGGCAGCAGCTTCACGTGCTTCTCCCTCTCACGGCATGTCCAGCACAGCCGGCAGCAGGAGCGGAGCACCCCCTCCAGTCCTATTGACTCCAGGGGGAACAGGAGCGGCATTTGAGCTGAGTGTTCAGCACTGGAAATAACATAGCAGAGGAAATGGTCCTCACTCCAAGGAATCTGCCAGACAATACCGCCCAGGCGCACTGTGCACTGGATAACCAGCAGATAGTCCCATCTCAAAGCGAGGGCAGGAAATGGATTTTTTTTAAAAATGCCCTCCTCTATGGGGATTAGCCAAAGAGACCTCCTTGCCGAAGGTCTGCAGCTATGGCCGAGAGAAGGCAGAAGGTCTGGATTCCTCCACGTCAAGAACTCAGGGCTGAGATGCCTTCACTTTCATCTGGGAAACTTTCCCCTCGTTACCCTGCTGACGGGATGGGTGCAGACAGCATCAGGGAAACCAGGTTACACGCTAGCCTCAAAGGAATGTTCTGTGCAGCCAGCCCTTCCGCGCAGGAAGGGGCACATGGGCACTCCCAGCCAAGCGCCTTCTCATGTAGGTTCTTAAACATCACGGTAGGAGGGAGGGGAACCCCAAACCCCAAAGGGACCCCTCCTCATCCCCATCTCTTTGCTGGCACGTTATTAGCTTTTGTTAGTCCCTTTCCCCAGGAATACAAGGGGACTGGCAATTAAGGGTACATTCTGACCAGCTTTCTCTAAGTGGAGCTTATAAGGTCCATTTGTTTAACCTTTTCACAGCAGCTTGACCCTGTCATAAAGAACAAATCAGTTTGAAACAATGCCCAAGTGTGGGACAGGAGGCATGGCTTGGAGCCTGTGCCTCCTCTTTTTATCACATACCTAGGGCTGGTTTCAGCACTTGAGAGAGAAAGAGAGAAAGCGGGGAGATATTTTTGTAAGTACCATCAATTCCAGGAGCAATTCACTGTTACGCTGAAATGTACAAGATATACATTTTTATTCGTGCAGAACAAAGACTAGATCTATTGAACTAACAAATGACCATTTGTCTGTGTCTGACACAAATCTAGAGATACCTGTAGGCCAGATTTTCTGCTGGCCCAACTCCATCAATTTTAATGGAGTTACAGCAGTAGAGAATTTGGCCCACAATGCTTGTGTTAAAGAAAATGAGGGAGTTCGCCTCCAGTAGTTATCAAAAGAAAGTTGTACATAGGTGGTTGTTCTGCCTTTTCTGATGCTGATTTCCATAGGCAAACTTCAATATTTCATTGTTTACCTTATAGACTTTATAGATGGCTTAACAGTGAATTGATAGTACTAGGAGACGTGATATTGCAGTGACAATAGTGAAGTAAATGATATTGGTTGGGCTGCTTAGATCTTGTTAGATTTATTAATTTTATGGATTGGGGAAGGATCCATTCAGCTATAAGTGATCAATAAACAGCTAACACGATTAGTTCAATTGTACATGTTGATTTTCCTTTTACCGCAAAGAAATGATCAAAAGAAAAATACACAAGAAATTGAAAAAAATGAAGCTGCTTTCAAATTAGGTTTTTTTTACAATGATGTTATTATTTAGAAGAGACAGAACAAACTGTCTCAAATGCTTTGTTGCAATTTTCACTGCAAATACTAAAGAGTTCAAATTTTGACACTAAATCAAAAGGACGAACTATTTTGTCCTGATCTGTTTACTTAATGAACTTTTTCTGTAAGGAAAACCTTGAGGATTCACATTAGAAGACAATTTATTTTCATGAGGTGATAATGTACTGAGTGAAAGAGTGAATCTCAGTTGCTTAACACAATCTCAGAATAGGATAGGAATAGCAAGAACAGAAGCTAAATTTCTTCTGACACCAGCTCACAAGCTTTCATCTTTCTCTATTTTCAGTGAAATTTAAAATAGATTTTGCAATGGATTTTTGTTTTATTTTATTGTAATGTATTTCAAGACTGTCATTAACATTTTCAAACTAGTTTAAAAACTTGAATCAAAATAATGGACCAAATCCTCAGCTGATGTAAATTGGTGTCAAACTGAAGTCAGTGGAGCTCAGCTCATTTACAACAGCTGAGGATTTCGCTCATTTGTATTCTGTGTTTATAGGTTCACATTTACCCCCACATCTTCCAGATGAAAAAGTAAACAGCAACACAACAGCTTCTGAGTGAAATGGAAGCTAGGATGAATTGATTAGCTTGCATTGCCACCACATAGTGGATCAATATTTTGATTTGAGCAGTACTAATGCTCATAGAAATTGCTGGACTGGTACAATTAAGGTTTTCTCCTCAAAGCATGGAAGATAATGCAATGCATGTGTTCCCATCAGCATTTCCAAAACCAAGTACTAATACTTGATATACACTGAACTTAAAACAAGTGCACACTGATATCAGCTAATACAAAAACTAACAATAAGAGCAAGTTTAAATTTGGGTTGTAAATATATATAACTTATACCAGGAGTGTATAAGACATTGGGTATGGAGCCAGAAGGAGATTTCAGCATGATTTTGCCATCCCTCTTGAAATATATTGTTAAAATGGAAGCTTGTTGTTTTAATCATTATTATGTGTATTATTTTATTACAATAGTTCCCTGAAGATCCAATGTGCTAGGCACTGTACAAACACAGCAGTCCTTCCCCTGCTATAGCTTACAGTCTAAATATGCAAGGCTGACAAGGGACAAGAGAAAAGGTCATTCTCCTCATTTTACAAATGTAAAATTGAGGGAAGGTGAGATTTGTCCTTGATTTGCCCAAAATCAAAAGGGAAACATGGCAAAGCTGGAAATTGACTCCAGATCTCCTGAGTCCCAATCTAATACCTTAATTATAAGACCCTCATCTATTGCAGCAGTGTACTGACTTGATTAAATGTAATGTGCCTATCCAAAACCCATTGACTTCAGTGGTGTTACTCCTGATTTCCCTTGAGTAAACCAGAATTAGGCCCTGGAATTTAACATAATCTTATGCATTTTGCATAAGAATGAAAGTGAAGTAAATGAACTTCTGTTAAAACAAGATATTTCAAGACAGAATGTAACACTGTGTATCTATTTCTCTCTGCTTACAGACAGCCCCATTTAAACTTGCTCTTAATGTTAGTGTTTGAATTGGTCAATAACAAAAGGAAGTTGTGAACAGTCCAATATATCACATCGGAGACAAACATATAGAGGAGTTACAGAGAATAAGGATAGGAAGAATAAAGTCATGCTGCCTACGGCGCATTTTGTTTTTCACAATTCCACTGGAAACTAGGCCAACCCACAAGTTTTGAGAGCTAATGTAGATTTTCAAAGGGAAGCACAACTTTGGTTTTTAAAAAATGTGCTGAGCCAGAAAAAATGCTGCTCATGCATTCCCTGGTTTAGCCAGGTCAAAGCGGAGGTAGGGGTCGCCTCTGGGAAGAATTGCTGCCTAGTGTCTCAGGATACTTAACTCTCAGCAAACAGCTTCTATATACGTTCTGTTTGTTCTTATAGTCAGCCTAAAGCACAAAGAGCCAAAGGCTACCTTCAATAGCACCAGTGCAACCACAGTGGGACTGCACAGGAGAATATATCTGAGGAGAATTTACTCCATATTTAGGAGACTTAAAATTAACTGACTAATAAATCTTCATTTGATTGGCAATTAGCACTTTGTTGCATTTTCCCAGGATGACCAGAAATGGTGACCAGAAATACGTGGAAAATTGAATTTGTTTCCTGCAGAAAATTCTGATATGTAGACATATGTTTTCATTTCAAAATAGGACAGAAAGTCAAAATATGGAAAGTTTTCGTGGAACAAAGAGTTCCAAAAAAATGTCATTTTGCAAATGTTGCAATGAACATTTTTGACATTTTGGATCAAAAGGAAACATTTTGAAATGTTGATTCAAAATGAAATGTTTCACTTTGATATGATCAGTTTGAAACACTTTGAATATTCCCATTCAAAAGTTGTCAAAAAGCAAAATTTTCCGACACACATTTCCGATTTTGACAAAACCCCATATTTTGTCTGTAAAATGTTTTAGCTGAAAAACTGTGACTAGCTTCAATGGTGACGATGACAACTGTCTATCAACACACAATTTAGTTCCCCCAGGCCTCTGGTCTCCTTTCTCTAATTCTGAAAGTGAAAGACATGGTGACTCCTCTTGGTGTCCGTTTGTGTAGGAGCCCTGTGTATGTGGACCATGCCCTTCTGCAGGTTAGCCACCACCACAGAAGCAAGTCCTTCAGAAATAGTCTTTCCTTGTGGTTCCTGGGGATGTCTGCAAAAAGTCCCTTGTAGCTTCCAGGAAGTGTATGTGGGAAGATAGGGTGCAACCACTTGGGGCCAGAGCTGGAGCAGGGATATAGGACTTCCACATGGATGGCTATCATCTGGAATCTGCCAGATTTGGGGGCTGTTTTCAGGGATAGGGGAGCAAAGTCCATGCTCAGTGGAGTAATTGGAAGAATCTCTGTAAGGGCATCCCAGCAGGGATAGTCCTCAGCAATGTTTTTAACGAGGGTGACCTCAATCTCACACTAAAACGAGAAGAGGAAATTATTGGAACAATTGCACAAAAGTATTTGAAATGTTTGTGTTAAACGTCTCTCTCCCTGGGCAGCTGTTTCACAAAGCTTCAGTGATAGGCAGTTAGTTACATAACTACAGGCATGACCTGACATCCCCCCCATGGATAAAATGTCAAAGGGTCTTTCAGCTCCCAGCCCTGCCCAATAGACCCTCATCTTAATCGTCATCCCCTAACTCACAGAGCCTAAGCAGGACATCACCCCAAACTCCTTCACTACCTTATCTAATATTGCCTGTGGCCTGTGCAACCCACCAGTAGACCCATTTCAGGCTGCAGGCCTTTTGCAAGTGGAATCACCTTCCTTACTATGCTCTTCTCCTTCCCTGCAGCCTTTTGGTATTCCAGTTGATCCCACCAGGCAGTTCAATAAAGACCCAACAGGAGGGCATATGTACTATTTAACCTAATAAATACTTCATTGTCACCATTCTTAAGAGCCTTAAATGCATCTTATAGCATTCTTCTTGCACATTCCACTTGACAGTTCAATATGTTTACAAGCCAATCAAGCACCCAAGGCAAACATCCATGCACCAGTCGTTTAATGTAGCAGAATTTTAAGAAATCCCTGTGGACCTCATAGTAAAAAGGTAAAAACCTAAAACACAAGGTCTAGTATGATGGGCCAGGGCCTGAGGCCTAAGCCTGAAGTGTGAGTTAAGGTAGCAGTTAAGCCCTGTTAGTATAAAGAAAAGTTAGAAAAAATCAAAAATCACAAAAACAAAGCTGGTATTGCAGAAATATACATTCCTAAATAAATGCTAGGCACAAAATACACAAGCACATGCCAAAACATCTTAATACCAGGAATGGCATAAGCACATTCCTCAAAGATAACAAGGACATACTGCCCCCTCCAAAGTCAAGATAACTATAAAATAGAAATGTTTTAATCAAACCATTCTGTACAAAGTAAAGGGTGGTATCTTGCTACATCAAAGGGTGGCAACTACTCACATAAAAAGTCAGTATAAAACTTGAGTGTATCAGTGCATAGAAAAAGGTCTCAAAGAAAGTCATTGGCTGGCCAAGTAAAAAAGGAAAAGTCCTGCCGTTTAGTAAGCCAGGCCATTGTCCCAGGCATACATGCATTACGTGTACTTATAGCATATATAGGGTGTTTTTTTACCATGCCTCATTAGCAATAAACCTGGCCTAGTGCCGGTTCTAGTAGTGCCACTACTAAAACAAATCTCGTGTTATTGAGTAATCCAGTTGTGGTTTGCTGTATTGGCTATTTATGCAAAGCTGGGACAGCATACACACTAAAAAAACAGGAGCAGCCCGCATCTAACAAACAACAGACCGCACTACACCTTTAGTGAAATATTGTTGTCTTTTAACTAGTGCTGTCAAACAATTACAAAAAACAATCATAATTAATCACAAGATTAAAAAAGTAGTCGTGATTAACCGCAGTTTTAATCGCACAGTGACACAATAATAGAATACAAATTTTAATCTATTATAAATATTTTTGGATGTTTGTCTACATTTTCAAATATATTGATTTCAATTAAAACATGAAATACAAAGTGTACAGTGCTTACTTTATATTATCTTTTATTGCAAATATTTGCATTGTAAAAATAAACAAGAAATAATATTTTTCAATTCACCTCATACAAGTACTGTAGTGCAATCTTTTTATTATGAAGTGCAACTTATATATGGTATAAATTATAAACTTACAACTTGTAATTTTTTTTAAAAGGTTTTTTTACATAGCTGCACTCAAAACCAAAACCATGTAAAACATTAGAGCCTACAAGTTGATGCATGAAGGGGCATATGAATGTTTACCATATCTGGCAATAAAATACCTTGCAACGCCGTCTACAATAGTGCCATGCAAATGCCTTTTCTCACTTTCAGGTGAGGTAAATAAGAAGCAGACAGCATTATCTCTAGTAAATGTAAACAAACCTGTTTGTCTTAGCGATTGGCTGAAAAAGAAATAGGACTGAGTGGACTTGTATGAGGTGAATTGAAAAATACTATTTATAATCAATTTAAATTGGTATTCTATTATTAACAGTGTGATTAATCATGACTTTTTAAATTTAATTAATTTTGTTTGCATTAATCGCACGCGTTAACTGCGATTAATTAACTGCCCTAGTTTTTAATTAGCACTCTAATATAGTCTGACTTCAAGTACTCTACTAGTTTACAGGCTGGTCTTCAAGAACTTATCACTCACAAAAAGCCCCCAAAAGTATCTATTAGCACCGACTTTTGAAAGTTCTGGGAAGGACTGAGCTATTTTCTTAAATGAGGAGGTGCAATACATCTGATTATTTCATTTCTACTCCCTTTAATGGTCTAAATTATCCATGCAATATATATACATTTTCTTACCTTTTTACAAAAACAGTTGCCGTCATCCCTGTGTGGGGAGGTGTAGCTGGGGAATACAAAAAAAATATGGAGGATCAAGGATAAAGGAGCTACCTTAATACAAATACTGGCTCTCTCGGTAACAGGATAATCTGACAAATACAAATGAAAGCACATATGGTATTTAGAAACAAAGAAGAAACATGGTCCTTTTGATTCCAGAAAATACTAATTCAGTTTATCTAGTCTCTTGTCATTTCTAATGCATTAGATCCTTATCATTAGATCCTTATCATTGTTGGGTAAGCCTGCTAAATAATGACTTGCATCTCCTCTTCTGAAATGTAACTAATTCTTGTCCACTGTAATTGCATGACAATGGGGGAACCGGCCCAGAGATTTTCTATGTGGATTAGAGAGTCCAAGAAAATAAAATTAATGGAGTCATATATAAAAAGATGGTGGAAAGATTTTCCGGTCATTACCAACCTCCAGCTGCAGAAAAAGCTACTGGTACTCAAGGTACCTGCATGGTTAACATTTAGAAAAATTCTGGAGGGCACAGTAGTCCAAGTAAACTAGGGCTTTGACGCTGTTAGGTGCCCCATATAGAACATAAGAATGGCCATACTGAGTCAGACTAATGGTCCATCCAGCACAGTATCCTGTCTTTCAACAGTGGCCAATGCTAAATGCTTCAGAGGGAATGAACAGAACAGGGCAATTATTGAGTGATGCATCCTCTGTTGTCCAGTTCTAGCATCTTGGCAGTCAAAGACATAGGGACAGAGAGAGCTTGGGGTTGCGTCCCTGCCCATCTTGGCTAAGAGCCACTGACAGATCTGATCTCTATCTGTTGCCAGGTTTATGTGCATTTAAGTACGCTTCAAGGCGAAAGGTTAGTCCAGCAGGTAGGGTATGAACCTAGGATGTGGTGGGGCTAGGTTCAATTCTCTGTGACATGTGGTCTCCAATGCCACTTACAGAAATGCAAAGGATCTGGTCAAGGAAATAGCCATACAATCCTAAGAAATGTAGGGCATGTCCACACTGTTAAGTTAGGTTGACTTACAGCTATTGCTTTTGCATGTCCACTCTACACTTCTTGTGTCAGTGTGCATGTCCTCACCAGGAGTGCTTACACCGATTTAATTGTCAGTTTAAGGCATTGTGGGACAGCTTCTGAAAAGCAGCAACGGTCAATGTAAGAAATGCAATGTCTAGACTGACACTGTGTCAACCTATCTACATCGACTTAAGTGCTATGCCTGTGATGGAGGTGGAGTTTTGAAGTTGGTGTAGTGGGTGCATTACATCGGTGGGAGCTACATTTTAATGTAGACACTTACAGAGTTAGGTTGACATAAGCTGTTTTATGTCACCCAAACTCTGTAGTGTAAACCAGTGCATACAGACAGCCTCAGCTCACATAAATAATCTTCTCTCAGACAACCATTAATTTCCATGGGAATACCCATATGGTAAGAAATACTCACGTGCATGACTGCTGCAGAATTGGCCTGCTAATTTACAGGAATGTGTTCAGGAACTGTCTTGTAGTTCTATTTGTACAGCACCTAGCACAATGGGGAGCTGGTCCATGACATAAGATATGATAAATAATAATAATTTGCTGGATTGCATTGTTATATTTGAGTCACATTGATGGTCTAATGTGTGGTTTGTGCATCCCTCATTTGTACTGTCCACGATTTTAAAAAAACCCAAACCTACAAGAATTCCACTTTGCCATAAAAGCAGTAGGCCTGTTTCTCCATTGCCCTGCAACTTGTGTCGTCATTCACGCCCAGTGCAAAGTGCATGTAAAATTCTGTCTAGCTAGAAAGGTAACAGAGAATCAGGCCCAGTACATTTGATGTATTTTTTTCCTTTTTGCAATCCCTAGAGATAAATTAAAAATTATAATTGTCCTATAATTAAATTAATAAACACAGATAGGGACAGATTCGCTTCCATTGTAGTCAATGGCAAAACTCTAGGAGCAGGATGGGAATTTTTATCATTGCCAAATACATAAGCCTCCTTTTAAAGCAGTCACCATTATTTAAATGGTATATACAACTCACACCCTCTGTGTGCAAACCCCCCTGACCTTTTAAGTGAACATAAGTCTACAAACATAAAGAACTACTTGCTTAGGTTAGAAAAATTCAGCCAGTCTCAAGATATTAGGCTCACTACAGAGCGGTGAATGTCATTGAGCCAATGGGGACAAAGCTGTGAAAGCTTAGGACACCTCAGACCTAACCTGAGGTTATTATGCAATTACAGGATCACAGCATTAAAATTCACAGGGAAAAGCCACTCTCCCCTTACTGCAGTAATGTTTTTATGTGCTAACATAACTACAAATGTGAATAAGAGTGAGGATCATGCAATACTTTTGATCACTAGAGAGATTTGCCATTTGCAGCTTAATCTTCCTTTAAAACCGCCCCACTACCTCCCCAAACACAGAACGTCGGATGGGATTTCTGACTGATTGTTGAGTAATTTGGATAGAGTGGAATACAACCTGCTCAGTGGCTCATGAACAGTACTTATCCGTACTCCATTATTTTCCTTTTAGTTTGCTTTACAAATTAGAAAAGGGCACTAGTGTCAAATTCTTGATGCAAGGCTCTGTGTGAACCGATAAGCTAAATCCTAAATTGAGGTCAAAGCCATGCATGTAGTTCTTGCTGCTAATAAAACTCTTTTCTTTGTTCCTGGCTGCTCAGAATGCCTGCCCCATTTATGAACAAGCTCTTATAATAAAGGAGATACCTCAATACATTCATTTTTGGGGAAAAAAATGCCCTGTGTGCATTATAAACTTCATTTAAAATATTATGAGATTTACTCTTCTGGGTGAATTTACACAGCATGGTCCAGATCCTCAGACTGGTATAAATTGGCATAGTTCCATTGCCATCAATGGGGCTGTGCTGGTTTACACAAGCTGAGGAGTTAGCCCTCTGCTTGTATCTGAAGGTAGGATTGGATGGCGTTTAATGCAGGCAAACAAGGAGCAATAATACACAATGCAATTATATTGCAATGACTGGTCATCTGTAAAAATGCCTCTTTAATGTTTGTGGTTTTGAAGAACATTGGGGTTTTGTTCCTCTGTTTCTTTTCTTTTTTGTCCTAATTTCCTTTGAAGGTCCAAACTGTTTAAAACGTTAATTTAAGGCCATATCTTGCCACTCATAATTGCATTGAGTAGTACCTTATTTTTCAGGTAATCCCATTAATTTCAGTGGAACTATTTGCGCAATAAGGTATACTCAACGTGAGCAAGGGCAGCAGAATTTGGCTCTGAGAACAGACCACATTCTGATATGCCTAGTCACTCTGAATAGTACCTTAGTTCCATCTACTCCAATGGGAGTTTGAGTACTTGTTGAATAAGCTGCTATGCAATATAAGTGTATCAGAGTTTGGCCCATTCCAAGAAAATAATATTTTTGCTAATTAAACCCCATATCTGAGCAGAATTTGGTATCTTCATCTTCTTGCTGAGGAAAGAAATCATTTCACTCATAAATAACATCAATGTGTATTATGATTATAGAATTAAAGCTGCCACAGGGGTCTTCATTTGTGAGATCCCAGCAATCATTTTTCTGTTTTGTTTTTGTTACCCTTTCTGCTAAAGCCCTGCGTAACTGCAGTGAGATGTATTAAAAAGCCTCGGTTTGAAACGTTTGGCCAACTGATATAAATTGGACCCATCCCCATGGAGAAGTACTATGAAATGGATAGAGGCCAGCACAAGAGGAAGTTAAAGAAGAGCATTGCAATGGGCAATACGCTCTATGCATCTATATGATTAAACTGCTAGTTGTAAAAAACGACTAAAACCAAGGATCTAGAATCAAAACAGAGAAGCCTGGATTTTTTAAAATTGTGTTCTGATTAAATGTCCATTCATAAAATCTTCTGTGATGGGGTTATAAGGTAGAGCACAGATTACATATAATTGTACTAAGAGCATGGCACTTCTTTCCACGTTGTTCAGAATTCTTCAAAAGGTCAGGAAGATTCCATATGCCTATTTTGAAAGTGAAGAACCTGAAGCTCAAAAAGGTCCAAAGTTACTTGTCCAAAGTCCACACACAGCAAGTGAGTGGCAGAGGTCGGAATGGAATCCGGCATCATCTGAAATCGTTATTGACATCAATAGTCACACGGAACTCATGTAAATAGAGGCTGGAAGTTCAGATCTCTGAAGTGATCAGCTCCAGGGCCCCATCCACTAGATCAAGCTGCTTCCCTTCTTAATTTACAGAATGTCACCTCTGTGGGCCTGATCTTGCATTTTGAAAAATGGCCTGGGCTTACAACTGGGATCAAGGAATTCAAGATAGTGTATCACGGCCCTATTCCACATCCTAGATGTAGCAAAGCCACAGATAGTCACGTGAGCAGAAGGGATGTTAGTGGGTCTTAAGAGAAAGGGAAATGTTCATTTACACTGCGTGTGATACCTCTTGATCCAGACACGCTTAGGGCCTGATCGTCCAAGCACTCCACATGCGGAACTTCCATGGAACTGCCAAGGGATTCCTGCCAACAGAGCAGGTGGAAGATTAGTCGGTCTTAAAGTGTAAGCTCCTTGGAGACAGGATTCCTCTGCTTTGTTCTATGCACTGCTGTGCACATTGTCCGTGCTCCATGAGCAATAACAACAACAAATACCTTCAGCATCTACTGAGATGTGGGCCTAGCCCACCGCCTAACCATTCTAGTAAGTGTATTGAATAGCACGTGTAGGACTCTCACATAGCTTCCAAATCTACATGGCAGTCTGAAATGAGAGGGAAGGGAGCAGAGCAATGTGTCTCTCTGTGTGATGTCTCATTTACATGCCCCATTCGCTAGGCGCAAGCTATTGCCTGCAGGGCTGTGAGAAGAACAGAAGGCCTTCCTCCTCCCTAAGAGCAGGGGCAAGGATTTATTATAACATAAATACTATTCCCATTTGTTTAGGCAGCGCCCAGAATCTGGGGATAAGTCCAGTTCCTTTAAGTCAGACCTCCCCCTCTGGCCCTGGACTCCTTGAAATTTTTACCCAGAGAGGAGTTCGCTCATAAATGCATCTGCTTTTCATTACCTTCTCCTGGTAGCAATTACAAGGAGCCTAGGGGCAGGAGATATGTGACTTCATGATGAACAGACGTGTAGAACGAAGCGTTTATTTGCCAGGCCTATTGAACCAGCCTGAGCACCTGCTCTCATGCTCAATTCTCCTGCTTGCCATTTACCACTGCTTAACCTTGTGCAGGATTAGCCCCTGACTGGGTAAAACAGAAGGACTATCCATTTGCAATTACTGGTGAATCTCAAAAGATTTGGCCTGGTTTGATGCAATCTGCATGTAATAATTATGCAATCTGAATCATATCAGAACCTCTTGAATCTACAAAATTGGGCTAGAACCCTTGTGAGAAGTTTTTATATATATATATACACATATATATATATATAAGATTTTCAGTATGTCTTGCATCATGTTGAGCCTGTGGCCTTTCAATTTCCATACAAAAATGGGAAGCAAAACAGAATCATTTGGCCAAGATTTTCCAAAAGCATGTGCTGAACATTAGGGTCTTGGGCCAAGATTCCTCATGGGAGCTGTTTTCTCAGCTCTTTTGAAAGTCAGGTTACTCATGGATTTAGGAGTCTTAAATTTAGGTGCCTACTTTTGAAAATCTTGACTTACATATTGAAAATGAAGGAGACTCTTCTGAAATTCACAAAGCATTTGGATTGGGATGGAGTTTCTGCTGGCTCCTTAGTGGGCTCGATGTTAACCCCACTGTAACATCCAGCCAGTCGAGAAATCCATCGTCCCCCCAGCACAGGCCAGGGAAGTGCTGTGAGAGGAGAAGGAGAGGGACCTGGCTTTGCAGATGTGCATGAACAGGAGCTGGAGGCAGTAGCCTGGCTGCTGGCCATGGAACAAAGGCTGGGCCTGAGAGACTGAGCCAGGCTGGGAAGCAGCCTATTGCACAGCAAACAGATGTTCAGTAGTGACCTGCAAACCAGGGGCTGTGCAGACGGGTCAGAATAGGATGGTCAAAAAGATCAGGCCAGTGTGTGATGTTACAGGTGAGGGGAGGCCAGATGAGTGAGTCCCTGGCCTACAGCTGAGGACCTTAGCCTTCCTGCGCCTGGACTGGAATGGATTGGACACATTGGGGAACTGTTGGTTCACCTTTGGTTTGTAACTCAGAGCCCTCGTTACCAGCATATTTGTAAGATCTATTTCTGCCAGCCCAGGTGTATTACCCTATCCTTTGTGGTTCATCAGACAGTGAGAGTTTACAGGATTCCACCAAGAACGAGAGGCTGAAGGACCTAGAGCTTGAAGCTCTGAGAGCTTTGCCCGTAAGTACCTGGTACATCCAAGGCAAGATGAACATGATGCTGGTGAAGTAGGGAAAACTCCTGGATGAACTGGTAGGATCCGTTTGCTACCTCTCTTGAGGTGAATCTGCCCACTTTTTGTCAAGTACATTCAAAATGTGTAGGTTTGTTGGATTCCCCATTTGCTCCCAAATTTCTAGTAGAGGTGGGTGGCAATGAAGACCGCTTTGCATTTTTCTCTGCAGTGTGAACCTTACAATGGTTATCTGTGGTTTTATTACTTCCAGCGTCAATCATTGTGCTCTGTTCCGGAGCCTTTCTTGAACATCCCCTGCAAGATCCATTTAGCCTGGAACACAGCATGTTAGCAGCACTAGCCATTTAAATATTACACATGTGCCCTGGATGTGGCACCAATTCCTTGTTTGCTACCAAGTGAAAGTCCTGATGTTTATTTTAATCTAGGTAGCCCTACATTATGTGGGTTCTGGCTGCCTTAGAAAGACCTTCCTTCTACCCAGCTAAGGTACTCCAAGTTAAATGTCCTGAGGTTTAAACCCTAACCCTAGCCCATCTATCGTTTATGTCAGGCCTGCCAGCCCACCATGCAGAAGCGCTACCCTGGAGTATTAGGCAGCTTTCAGCTGGTTGCTACCTGAACTTCCGTTTGAGAAGCGACTGGCCGAGAATCACTAAGCTGCCTGATGCTCCAGTTGCCAAGGTAACTGGAGCATCAGGCAACTTAGTTTCTCAGTTGGTCACTACCTGAACATCCTGTTTCTGGTCACGTGACCAGAAGCTGGAAGTGGCTCAGGCCCACAACAATTTACCAGAATTCGTGGAGTGGCCCTTCCTCAAAAATTATGGCCCACCCCTGCTCTATTATCTAGTCTTTTATAACTAGCTCTTACAAAACACATAGCTGATAGTGACCCCTATTAGGTCCTCTCTTCTCTTAACTTCAGTAAACTACTTATCAATAAAACATTCCTAACAATCTTAGCCACAATAAACTTCTGTATCAAAGGTGCATAGGTGCCCGAACTCAAGGTCTCCATCCACTTATTTCCTTTTAGTCTCATAATTTGTTGACTCTTTTCTCCCCTCCTCCCATTCTGATAAGCAGAAACTACACGCCTGCAGCTAGTATTTGAGCTTGCCTCTAAAAGCCCTGCTTGTCCAAATTAACACTTAACTATGTAGTGTTCTATTTTATTAATTAATGGTGGCTGAATGCACACAATATGTCTGCGATTAGTTTGGTCAAAGCTTGGTCAATTCTGGGGTAACACTACTCTCAATTCCAGATTAATAATCTGGGGACAGAATTTGGGCTTTATGCATCTAAAAATGAATATTTGGTTAGTTTTACATGAATGTTGCTTTGTAGTAAAGACAGTTCTCAAGATACAGTTGAATTACACAGGGATGACAGCAACCCATTATTTGAAACCCATCTGAATGGAGGATATACCATTAAGCAAATGTACTTAATTTGTATACATCATCTGAAATTTCTAAAGCTTTATTCAATACAGAATGTCTATATTGCTGAGACATAGTTAATGAAGAGGCTGTACAGGTTTAACCCAGCACTAGCACTGTTTTGGTGTCTTATATTCTAGAAAAGCAAACAGATGTCACATAAATTATCCTACTCCTAATATTCAACTATTTTAGAGAACTACATTTTATGTTGTAATTCAGCAAATATGGCCCCAATCATGCATATACTTGTACATGTGCTTAACGTTTTGTTCATGAGTAATCCCAGTGAAGTCTCTAGAAAAGAAAAAGGATGGTCCAGGGATTAGTGTGCTAATTTGGGATTTTGCAGGTCTGGGTTTAATTCCTGCTCTGCCATAGGCTTCCTATGTGACACCAGGTAAGTTACTTAGTTTGTTTGTGCCTCAGTTTCCTATCTCTACAATGCAGATAATGGTATTTTCCTACCTGTCAGCAGTATTGTGAGGATAAGTAAATACATTAAAAAGGGTGAGGTAATGGGTGTAATGAGGTCAAACCCAGGTGCCAGCTCGTGCCAAGGCCCCTAGATTTCAAATGAATGCTGACCAATACATAACTGGAACCAGTCTGACTCACCTGAGTGTTAATAATATTAAAATAGGTATTAGAATTATTAGACTGTGTTTATACCTTCTGAAATGCTTGTAAGAAGCTGCATGCATTAATCTCTCTTATAACATCAGTATCCCATGTTATAAGGTAATATTTAAGGGTTTGCATTGTAGCCCTCTGTAACTGTGTAAATCACCAAACAGGAGAAAGACATCAGCTAGTGTGAAATACTGGCTTCCAGCCAAAGATGATGTGTTCTGACCAACAGGGAAGGACTAATGATGTGAGACACACTGCTGTGGAACCTTAAAGGGGACAAAAAACTGTTGATTGCTCTTCACTGCCCCTTGGAGATGAGTCTTTCAAATGAATTCCTCCCATCAGCTGAAGAGCACAAGTGGGAACAGGATAAAAACCCCTAACAAGAAGAAACTCTATCTCTTATGTTTTTTGGACTCTCGGGGGCAAGGTTTTCTAGGCATAAGCAAGAGATCACCAGGATTTAGCTTGTTTATTATAGAAGCTTCTACTACCTTTTGAAACTTAAGACAGTAAATCATTTGTGTATATTTACCTGCTTTAACCCGGTAAAAAACTCTTATTTCATTTGCCTACTTAATAAATCTTTAGTTTATTATAGGATTGGCTACAAGGATTGACTTTGGTGTTAGACCTAAGATACAACTGGCATGAGGGAAGTAACTGGTCTTTTGGGACTAGGAGTAACCTAATATTACTGCAATTTTTTGTGTCAGGGCAATCTATTACAAAAGCATGCTTGCCTCGGTGACAAGATCTTAGTATCCAGTGGGACTGTCTGTGACTCCATGGTTAGGCTGTAATAACACCTGAGCATTTTACACTTGATGGTTGGCAAAATCCAAGTATAGAACTCACAACCAATTTGGGGTGTTGCCATGCTTCTTAACACTCTGCCTGAAGTTGGTACCTACATTCTTGAGCCACTGCATCTTAACACTGCCAGGATTCACATTCCACAGGTCCATTAACTGTATAGCTCATAACCCCAGCGCTATTAAAACTTTAAACTTGATATCGAGAGTTTGAAAGGTTAAAGAATGGACACAATGAGTGAACCAGTCATATGATGGTCTTGACAGAAAAGACCTTGAACATTTAAGTTTCCTTTAAAAGGAAAACCCCAGATCAGGAGCTGAGAGCTTTGCTCATAAGTTTTAACCAGGTGACCGAGGACCTGCCTGCCCTAGGCACCACAGACGAGACCAGTGGAACTGGCATGATTGAGAGCCCAGGGAGAACACAAGCACCAGAGGCTGATGGCAGAACTGCAGATCAGGGAGACTGAGGCAGCTGAGGAGACAGCCCACCAAAGATGCATGGAACAACTGGCAGCAGGCAAACCCAATGAAGAAGCTGAGGAGAAGGGCACACAAAAGGCAGGTGGAAGCTCAAACACGGCAGCTCAGAATACTGGAGCAGCAAAAGGCGCTTCCTCAGCCAGTAAATACACCCTCCTGTGGTAGGAGTACACCCTACCATGATACTAGGGAGTGGGAGAAAGTCTGCACAATTTATAAAGAAACTGACTGTCACTCATGTTCGCTATGTGGATAAAATGTGTAATTTTATTGGAAAATGGGAGCGGAAAAATGTTTGATCTGATGACCCAGGAGCAATTGTTGTGAATGGCTACAGATGAAGTAAAGGCAGCCATCTGTGACAAAAAGCCATCCACAAGTTTAGAGGCTGCAGAAATTGCTGATGAATATTTTGAATCAAGGACCCACAGGGGGTGTAAAGTGCAGGGGATGGGCAATCCTTCTGTTCCCCAGTTTAAGAGGGGATTGGAAATAAATGTAACCCCAACTGTGATTTAAAAAAAAAACCCTAGGGAACCCAGGTTTAAACCCCCTACCAAAAGCACTGTGGGGCTCCCACCATACAAAAGCAAACTGCCCAAAACTTAAGGTAACCCCATGATCCACACCCGCACCTGCCACAGTGAATGCCACAACCAGATGCAGCAGGAGAGATGCAACCAGATGCAGTGAACTATATTAGGACTGAGCCTAATAGGGTAGAGAGGAATTTATTAAAAATGGTAAGGTAATTGGCATAGTTTTCACGGGCTGGAGGGACACAGCATACTAAGTCACTTAGGCAAAAAGGAAGTTTGGTAAAAGAGGAAGACAGATTTCCTGGTAAAAGTTTAAATATATTAGCTTTGGCCAAATTCCCTGTAACTATACCACGAACCAAGGTTTACTTCAAGAACAAGGATTTTAAAGGAGGTGTTGTTGGCATTATGAATCTACTTCCCACTGGCGTTTTAATAGGTAAAGATATTTTAGCTGTGTCTAAACAAGTTAATATTATAACCCACAGTGTGGGCTTGTCGCCTGTTTGTCTGTAGACAGCCAGGAGTGCTGTGTGGGGGAGGGAAATGCTCCCAGTTCTTTGTCAGCTGAAAGTAACATTGCCCTGAGAGAGATTCGATTGCTTTGCCAGAGTCTGCTCTTAACTTGAGTGCAACTCAAAAGGCATTTCTGGAGGCTCCACAAGGTGGTCCTTCCCCAGATAAGGAGAGGTATGCGGCTCAGAGTAATACCCTGGTTGGTGAAGGACAGGGTAGATATTTTTTTCCCCTAGAAGGGAGGCTGTCATAGGGGACAAGAGGCACCCTGATGCAGTTTGCAAGCCGATGCTTTGACCTGATAAGTACAGGACAGGTAGCTCATGATTGCCCCTTCGCTGGGCACTTAGGAGCGGAGAGAACCTGTGATAGGCTCCACCAGAATTTCTATTGGTATCACATGTCTGAGATAGTAAAAAATTACTCCAAGGGTTGTGTTCTATGTCAGAAGCATAAGCAGTTAAAGGGTTCCTGCAAGACACCTCTGCAGCTATTACCCATCTTTAAGGAGGTGTTTCCCAGAGAGTCTGTAGATATTGGGGGTTCCCTACCAAGACTTTCCAGAAATGGGAAGAAATACAGACTGGTGGTAGTGGATTCTGTCACCAGCTACCCTGAAGCCACAGTTTCTAACATAGTATAGTGAATATTCACTTGTGCTAAAGAGAACTTAAAGGCTATCTAACATAGAAGCTGAATCCAGGGCTACAGCCCTAACTGTCATTTTAACAGAGTAGGTTTTCAAGGGGAAATCTTGTCAGACTACGTGCAAATGTCGCGTCTGTAGCTTTCAAAAAGTTACTGGAGTTGTATGCTAAGAATTCTATGCTAAGAATGTATGTTACCAGGCAAGAGAATGACTGGGGTGTGTTGCTCCCTTATTTGTTGTTCACATACAGGAGTGTACCCCAACAGTCTATGAGATTTGCCCCCCCCTTTTGATCTGCCCTATGGGAGACAAATGAGCCCAGGTGCTGATGCCCATGAAAAATCAGCTTTCATAGTGGAATCTGACATATATGGGTTTAAGATGATGCCTTTTGGATTAATTAATGCAGGAGCTACCCTTCAGAAATGTATCAGTGCAGTGCTGTAGGGTTTATAGACCTTTGACAAGCTGGCTACCTTTAGTGACTTCTGGCAAGACTACTTAAACCAGGTGGTAACTGTATTGCAAAAGCTTAGAGAAGCCAACCTCATTGTCAAGGTGTCCAAATGCAAAATGGGTGTGGGAAAGGCTTCAAGGACAAAAAAAAAGCCATTGTCTAAAGTGCCAATTTTGGTCAGTCCTGATTTCAGCAAAGCCCTTGTGCTGTGCACTGATGCTTGGGTGAGGCGCAGTGCTAATGCAGGTTGGGGTGGGGGACAAAGAGG
>ML675624.1:72021721-72056112 GCA_007922155.1 Mesoclemmys tuberculata
AATGGTGGTGTTGTCATTGAGCGGGAGTGTTATGCCATAGTTTGGGCTGTTAAATAACTGAAGTCTTACCTGTATAATAGAAAAATTAATGTTCTGACAGACCCCTGCTGATATGATTATGCTGAGCTAAAGAAACCAAATCCAGACTCTTACTTTGCAGGAGAATGATAGGGAAATAATCCATATCAAAGGAAAAGAAAATGTGATGGCAGATGGCTTGTCAACAATAGGGGCATCCTGAGGCATAAACAGGTATATCAGTGACACCCCTTGCTTCACTATTTTTGCATTGGGGATGTAACTGTTGCAGACCAGGTGCCAGGTTATCTCAAGGTCCCCATGCCTCATTTGATACATAGCTGGAATTACTCCGGATCACCTGTATTACTACTGTTAAAATAGGTATTAGAATTATAAAAGTGTGCTAAGTGTTTAGATTTTATTGACTGTTCGTAAATTGCTGCATGCATTAATCTCACCTATAACATCTGTATCCAATGTTATAAAGTAATATTTAAATGTTTGCATTGTAAGCCTATGTAACTATGTAAATCACCAGACAAGAAAGAGACATGAATTAATGTGAAATGCTGCCTTCCAACAGAAGGCATTAGGTCCTGTCCAACACAGAAGGCCCATTGACACCAGATGAACTATTGTGAAACATCAGAGGACAAAAGATGTTGCTGATTTTGCACATTCCCCTAACCCTAATGACTAGGGGATGTGCAAGTGAATTCCTCCCATCAGCTAAGTTTGCAACTTGAAGCAGAAAGGGAAAGCAATAAAAAAACTATAACAAGGAGGAACTGTATTTCTATGCTTTTAGGACTCTCAAGGGCAAGGTTTTCTAGGCATAAGCAAGAGATCCCCAGCTGCTTAGCCTGAGATAGCCCTAAAAGACAAATAGAGCTTGCTGATTATAGAAGTTTCTATTATTCTTTGAAACCTAAGACTAACTTTGTACGTTTATGTTTACCTGTTTTAACCTTGTAAATAACTCTTATAGCCTTTTCCTAGGTAATAAATCTTTAGAAGGCTTATTATAGCATTGGCTGCAAGCATTGTCTTTGGTGTGACATCTAAGGTACAATTAACCTGGGGTAAGTGACTGGTCCTTTGGGATTGGGAGTAATCTGAACATTGTTGTGATTTTTGATGTAAGGGACCATCTGTCAGAATGGCAAACTTGCCTACGTGACAAGATAAATTGGAGTACCCACGAGGAGGTCTGTGACTCCATGGTTAGGTCTTTATGCTTGAAAATAATTGGTTGGTGAAATCCAAGTATGGAATATACAACCAACCAGTGTGAGGGTTGTGCTCTGCTTCTTAACAGTCTTCCCTGATATTGGTACTAATGCTCTTGAGCCACTGCAGAACAGCTTGACATCCCTTCTTGGGGTCTATGCCACTATGGCTGGTAGGGGAACAAGATTCACACACCGCTTCAGGTTCCAACCCAATGACCTTATAAATAGCAACTACTTACTGCTCCATTTCAGTTTGTTGTTGCTTCTTCCATGAGCCTCTTCTTACCTGGCCCCTTTTAGATTTGCCCTTATCTCAGAGTTAAGGTTCTTACATCCTCTCTCTCCCTGCAAATCAAGATTAAGTAAATGCAGCCAAAAACAAACTCTGGTTGTTCCTCAAACTCTTTTGGCCGGAGCACCCTTCCTTGCCCCTCTGGTCTCAGCCAGAGCAGGAACTGATCTACTAAGCCTCTGCAGCATCTTTCATCTGATCCTGTTCAACTCTGATTGGCTGTTTCCACGAATGCCTTCGTAGGCAGGCCTGGAGGACCTTACTTCACTGGACCTTCATTCCTGGGGCAGGGTGTAGTAGGACTGTGGGAGCTGCAAAGGCCATGTACACCCAAATACACTCCTGAAACATTTTCAGATATCTAGATATGAGTAAATCCTTTTTAGCTGAACAGTACTGGAAAAATGCTAGCAACCTATCTACGTTCCCTCTGATGGGAAACAACTGGAGTTGCATTGCAGCAGGAATCTGGCTACTCCATTAGGACCATATCAGAGATCAAATATACTCAAAATAAGGAGAGAACCTGTAGGTTCCCCTGTCATGCCCAAGGCAGAAGAGTAACAGGGAACAAGCAAAGACACCAAAGAATAAAGGTGATGGGCCCCAAAATGCCATTTTAAACTGCATACCCTTGGATATGGGTTTCCAGCTTCAGGCATTGTTGTTGAATAAATATGCAGGGAAATTGTTTTTGAAAAATTCTGCTCATTTGTTGTTTTTTTTTCTTTTACTGAGCTGTGACATCAAAGTTTGGATCATATACAAAAGCAAGATTATGGATGACAGATCACTTTGCTCATAGATACCATCAGATAAATAAATAAAGGCAATTCATGGAGTCGTGGCATTAACTAACAATAGCTTAGAAATTCCTCTAAGCTCTTCCCTGACAAGTACCATAAAAAAGCATTAGGTTTCCTTTTAAGAACAATAACTGCACTAGTGTTATTCTAGCCTTTAGCTTTCTCTAGAAGGGACTGTTAGATCATCTAGTCTGACCTCTTCTATGTCACAAACCGCAGAATTTCATTCACTCATTGCTCAGTTGAGCCTAATTACTTGTGTCCCACTAAACCGTGATTTCTCTCAAAAAGGAATGAATTAAAAAAATGAGTCAGATGTAATAACAGCACCAAATCCTGGCCCCACTCCTAGATGGAATGGAGCCCAGTTGGACTTTCCTGCTCACATTCCATGTCCTCAAGAGCATCCCAGAGCTTCCAAACAACTGCCATGATTGTGAGGGGGCCAGGGCCCGGTGCTGCTTTTCCACCTGCAACCTGACCCACTCCCTGCCCTACCCGACAGGCCAGCCACATAAAGACATAAATCAACCCTACCTTGTATCCCCAGCATTGTCAGTCTCAAGTGTTCATAAAGCACAAGCATGAATGCATAAACCATGAGATTGGCTTAAAAACCATGTGACTTTAAAATTGTGGGGATGGGAGGGGGCTTCTTTTGTATTTGCCCTCTGCTTTCTGCGCCTTGAGGCTGTGTTTGGGTCATATTTTCAAGCTTTTCTCTGCAACCATGAGGGCTAGACACTTACTTCTTGTAAGGAAAGCAGGGATTCTCCCCTAAGGACACCTTTGCAGGAGCGGAGGCTTTCAAGAAAACAGCAAACATTGTGAGACTCACGAAAGTATCACTAGAGCATTCAGCAGGACTGTGAGGAAGCCAGAAGCCAGTGCTGCTTTTCCTCCTGCGATCTGGTCTGGCCCCTGCCATACCCAGAAGGGCTGCTAGCAGAAAACATAAATCACCTGCCAGCCTCTACCACCATCCAGCAGAACCAGAGGCTAGGCTGATTTTCTAGCTGTAGCCTGGCCCAGCCCTTCCCCTACCATCAATGTTTCATTCAGGCCTTCATCTGGACACTCTTGATAGCCCTCGCTATGAGCTTTGTTTAGCTAAAGAAATGGGTGCTTCAGAGAGGACGCGAGCCCCATGGGAAACCAGGTGCTGTGGGGGGAAGTAAGTGGTGCGGGGGGAAGGCAGGAATCACTCAGGGAAGTGGGCACTGTAAGGGTTAAGAGCCACATGAGGAAGCAGAGATTGTGGCTGGTGTTTGTAGGATGGCCTCTTCTGTAAGGCAGTTGAGGAAGGAACGGGCTGAGGCGGATGTATTTAGTCATGTGATTTTAACGTATGTGAGTGGGGCCCAGAACACAGGTAGGTGCCTGGAGTTGCAGTTTAGAAATATGCAGAAATATTACCCAGCCTCCTCCACAGGAAGGAAAATCCCTGACTCCAGTTCCCTGGGTACTTAGGATGTGGCTGAGGAGATATCATCTTGTGCCCATCTCACACTCAGCCACCTCACTCTGTCTGAAGCCTCTCTCAGCACACTGAGAAGCAGGGGCCACGGTTCAGTCATACATTGACTACAAGGAGCCAACCCTGGCACCCGTGTTTATTGGCTGTACTGGCAGCTGCATGCCCAGAAAGATGCCCAGATAGGGCCCGCATGTACTCTGTTTCCCACATGATCCCATGTTTTCTGAAATCTGGCATAGAAACGATGCCTGGGAGCCAAATTATTTTACAGTAAAGTGAGTGCAAAGGAGAAGGTAATCTAATGCTTTTGCATCATTTTATAGTAGGCGATCCTCTGACAAACAGAGCTATGCTTTTCTATTTCTGCTTGCGTAGGAAAGTAAAGTACATGAGATGCTCAGATACTGTGCTGATGAGCAGCAGTGCAAAATCCCGACTTTAATAAGGCTCTTGATACTGTCTCGCATGACCTTCTCATAAACAAACTAGGGAAATACAACTGAGATGGAGCTACTATAACGTGGGTGCATACCTGGTTGGAAAACTGTTCTCAGAGAATAGTTATCAGTAGTTCACACTGGAGCTCGAAGGGTATATCAGGTGGGATTGGTTCTGGGTCCAGTTCTTTTCAAGATCTTCATAAATAGTTTAGATAATGGCATGGAGAGTACATTTATAAAGTTTTCTGATAAGTCCAAGCAGGGAGGGGTTGCAAGTGCTTTGGCAGATAGGATTAAATTCAAAGTGATCTGGACAAAGTGGAGAAATGGCCTGAAGTAAATCGGATGAAAATCAATAAGGACAAATGCAAAGTACTCCACTTAGGAAGGACCAATCAGCTGCACACATACGAAATGGGAAATGACTGCCTAGGAAAGAGTACTGCAGAAAGAGATCTGGGGGGTCATAGTGGATCACAAAGTAAATATGAGTCAACAAAGTAACACCAGTGCAAAAAAATCAAACATCATTCTGGGATGTATTAGCAGGACTGTTGTAAGCAAGACATGAGAAGTAATTCTTCAGCTCCATTCCGTGCTGATTAGGCTTTAGTTGGAGTAGTGTGTCCAGGTCTGGGCACCACATTTCAGGAAAGACGTGGACAAACTGGAGAAAGTGCAGAGAAGAGCAACAAAAATGATTAAAGATGTAGAAAACGTGACCTATGAGGGAACACTGAGAAAACTGAGTTTGTTTAGTCTGGAGAAGAGACAGAGAGGGGACATAACAGTTTTCAAGTATACAAAAGGTTGTTACAAGGAGGGAGAAAAACTGTTCTTCTTAACATCTGAGGATAGGACAAGAAGCAATGGGCTTTAATTGCAGCAAGGACGGTTTAGGCTGGACATGAGGAAAATCTTCCTAACTGTCAGGGTACTTAGAGAGGCTGTGGAATCTCCATCATTGGAGACTTTTAAGAGAAGGTTGGACAAACACCTATCAGGGATAGTCTAGGCAGTGTTTGGTCCTGCTATCAGTGCAGAGGACTGGACTAGATAATCTCTCGAGGTCTCTTCCAGTCCTAGGATTTTATGATTCTATGAAAACCCTAAGACAGGCAGTACACTACTATACCTTTTCCTTGTAATATGTATATTAGCAATAATTGCCAAAGATTATGCAAATCTCAGCTTGGACTATTTAGCCACATGAGACATTGTAAATCATTTACATCATAGGCTACAATTTCCATCACCTCTCAAAGATGAAAGGTTGCCAAAATCAACGTAATAAGACTCAACCATTTTGCAGTGTATGAGATCATTCCACAGTTTGTGTAAAATATTTCTGAGATTTTGCTGCATTGCTCTTAATCCTAAAGTCTGAGTGAATAAATCATAAGCAAATAATTTATCTGATTTGCCTTTTTTGCTGTTTGGAATTTGTCTGTGACCAGCTTGTGATTGCCTCCAATTTCCTTGTTGTTGTTCGTAGTTACTCAAGGAATAACGTCTACACTTCCTCATCCTGTAGATGGCTCAGGATCATGTTATGCTGAGTAGGCAGTATTTGAAACGGGAGCTCTGTTGGTTCGTTTACACAGGTGACGTGGGCTGGTTTCTGTTTCCAGATTGGATCATCATAGCTTTTAGAATCAAACTTCCTCCAGTACAAATACTCCCATGGGTTAGATGTGCAGAACGTTGACACTGCGATGTACAAATAAAAATCATTACTGGTCATAGTTATTAAGAAATGGTGTTAGAAGAGATTGTTAAAGATGTTGTTAATGTTGCTGCTGTAGAAAATAAGTTCGTTTCTACCAGTTCCCTTTATTGGCTTATTTTTTTAATCACTGGAGTCACAAAATGCTGTGTTCTTCTACCTCACAATCTGGCAAAGCTGATTGTATGTGTCTATTTAATGACATAGTGAGGTGGCATAAAGGTGTATAAATGTATAGCAGTTCGTACACCTGAAAGATCCAGTGTATAACTGCTGCTCCCACTCGATGTTGATGGCGTGGTCATTAAGGAGTCAACACCAACAGGAAACTTTCAGTGTGTGAAGCAGGCTGACTGGACACCGTCTCTGACTGGTGTTCTCTGTCTGTGGCGCTGAATAAAAACTCCATTCCCCCCACAATGCCATGCTGTCCTCTGATGCTATTGCTGTGACCAATCTCAAGGGAACCACTGAAAAAACACAGTCTGTCTTCTGTGGGGTCTTGCTGTGCAGCAGACAAAGGATCATTAATATTACCAAGAGTTGTAGCCCTCCCGTGACCTGAAAAATGCTTTGTGCCCTCTTTGTTAGCCTGCATAAATGTGCATGCACCACAGACATGCACATGCCCCATGTTGGGCCTGGCCGCTACTCACAATAGCTCTGGTGTTTGGAGGTGTTCAGCAGGAGGCCGTGAATAGAAAGACACTGGCTGAGTCATGAGGCTCTTCCACTTTTCCGGTCTCCTCCTGGCCTTCTGCACTGGGGTCCCTGTAGAGGTCTGGGCAGGGCTATCTCTGATTCCAGCTCTACAGGGTTTTTTGGTTTTTTTTTAAAAGGTGAGGATTTCTCCTGAATTTTAAAGTCACCAGAACATTAATAGTGGATCCTATTTCTCTCATTAACAGTAACGGCAAAACACATCCCTACAGCTCAAAAATGTGCCCCAGCAGCCCCTTGTCTTGAGCAAGTCCAGTCGACCTCAGTCCCATTTGTAGTCCCCTTGCTGACTATGGAACTAGCCAGATGAGTAAAAGTTGTAGGAACTGTTTGCAGCAAAATGTGGAACAGCTGGAGGCATGTACTGTAGCAGTTCCTCTGGCAGAAGACTTCCCTACGGTAGATTCAGCCATAACTGACTCTACGTGCTCATGCTGGAAAGTCAGAATCCCACACCACCCCTTTTTACACTCTCCTGTGGCACACATGGGTTGGGTCCTGGTTGAGCGGGCACTGTAGACTCCCTTGAGAGCTAATCAACCTTGCTTTTCACTTGAGGCTGCTTTTGAGTGACATGAATTGCTCCCTCCTCATCAATGCCTGACCATGCTGCCTCTAAAGTACTTCCCCTATCAACATGGCAAGAAATAAAACCCATGCTTCTCGCACTGCATGTCAGCCTACGGACCACAGAGCACCAAAGCCAGGCATTAGATAGCCAAGAATTTACATATAGTTGACACACTTGATATTAGGTTCAGCTGATGTACAGTGTAGGCAGCTACAGAATGCTGGATTATTACAATATGTGGGATTTTATGGGTGTCCTATAGCATTTCTTCTGGAAGCAGCAGTTCACTTTAATAACTTTATTAACAGTTTTGAATGGCTCCCATTGCATCATATAATGGTACTGGTAATTCAATGGTATTGCATAAGACTAAGCAGAGAGGAAAATTAAAAGAAAACCCAAGAGAGATCCCACAGTTTAAAATTCAAATATCTACTTAGCTTGTAAGCACTTTTGGGCAGAGTCTGTCTTTTTGTTCTGTGTTTTTAAAGCACCTAGCACAACAGACCCCTGTTCATGACAGAGTCCCCAGGCACTATCACAAAACAAATAAATATTACACAATAATTAGCTAAAATCTGTCCACTCCATCTAGATTTTTAGACTGTGCTTCTCATTGACGTATGTTATAACAAGATCAAGTCATTGGAATTTGAGGCTAGACAAATTCAGAGTTAAGATACATAAGGTGCATTTTTTTTAACAGTGAGTAATTAACCATTGGAACAATTTAAGAAATTTTTTTCATTGATAAACTCTATTTCAAACAGGAATTAATTCTGGGAAATCCTCTGACTGATGTTGTGCAGGGAAGTCAGGTTAGATGGTCACAAGGTTTCTGCTGGCTTTATAATCTCTGAATCTGAGTGCCTCACAAAAAATAAAGAACACAATCTAATTTTCCTTTCTGTTTCCCCTGAAACAGTTGACACTGTGCTTGTTTTTGTTTTGTTCTGATTCATTTTTTCCCCATCTCTTCTGATCCTTTGTCTATTTACTGCTACCCTTTTTTCTTCTCTCTTCGCTTCTTTCTGCTGCTGATCCACCTTCTCTGTCTTTCATTGCTGTTTTTAGTTCCAGCTCTGGCAGGGCTAAGTTACAGGGGGAGGTTCCATGTGGATTTCTATTCTCCTTGCACAAGTTTCTGCACCAAGGAAATGTAGGCCAGAGCTAATTTTGAGATGCCCTTACTGATTCACAATGAGTAACATCCTTGCCTTCACTGGGCTCGATCAGGCCCTCTGTAAGTAATCCCTTTAAGATCAGTGTGACTGCTCATGGAGAAAGATACTACTGAGTGCAGTTAAGGATGGCAGAGGCAGGCTCTGAGAGAACAGTCACCCTGTCCTATATGAGGTGACAACAAGAACCAGCTTGCTGTCAGGTTCGATTTATATAGATCCCTCAAATAAGGAGGGACAAAGATTGCTTTGCATACAATTTTGTTTTACTTGCAATAATTTATACATCAATAATTACAATTTAAAAATCACCTTTGATTCTTATTTAATACAACAACTTAACTACTTAAAACACAATCACAATTACAAATATATAATTATATTTACAAAGCTAGCTTACACTATAGAGTTATACTTATGCTATTATACTTACACTGCAATGGTGAGGTTTGTCAGCAGTAAAACAGCACTCCAATTCTACTAGTACAATTCCCGGGTTTACATCTGAGTGGAAAATACTGTCACACTCAGGTTACACATCTGAGTGGAAAATACTATCACACTCAGGTTGCACAGCCCCACACTCTATACTTAGGTTTGAGTGGCAAGCTGGGGAGAGACAGTAGGTAGATCACGCCTACATGTAGAACTATTCTGTTGTTCTTCCAAAGATACGGGACATCTCCAGTTTACTTCCTGTTTTTTGATCACCTATATTCTCTTCCTCACAACCATATGCCCACTTTTTAGCCAATTAGAAGTTTCCAAGAGCGATGGGGTAATTGGGGACTGCACCCCGAAACAGCGAAACTGACAGAGTGAAACGCGATTTTATTCTTCTTAATTGTCCAGCTGTTGTTTGCTGCTGACAAAGAATCACCCATTGCAATACATGTCTCAACACTATTCAAATGCAGTTTACTGAGTTTCGAGTCACAGAGATTTTGCTACAATACATGAATAGATACTGTTCAAATGAAGTTTCTCAGAGATTGATACTATTTAGATGAAGTTTACTGGGTTTGAAGTAACAGGTTTTCCAAAGGCTACATTCTGATTACATTGCCTTTAGTACTTAGCGCCTGCAGACTCCTCCTGGCGCTGGTAAGTTTCACAGAGATTTTGTTACAATAGGTGGCTGGCCAGGGGTTGATACAAAGCAGTTAGCATTTTACATTTCAGTCCAATGAGTTTATATTCCTATTAATTTAAAATGGAGTTGGGTCACTTTAATTATAAAATGAAACAAGGTTACAACACTATACAATTAGACAATTTAAAAATGAATTAGGCTACTTGTCAATGCACAGCTATTGAATTGGCTGCGTGTTTGGTTCTACCTGCCCAGTATGACCATTAGGTTAAAAGGGGTGAAATATTCTCATTGAAAAGATCGGCTACCTGAAATACAGGTTGCCACCTTTCTCCTATAAACACACTTACAAAAGGCCCATTTTACTGAAAAATTCAGAATATTTCACAAAAATATTGGGCTGCCAATAGACGCCTGTTTCCAATGAACAAGAGTTAACTATTAAGTTAGCATGTGCCAGCTCCCCTTACACTGTAGGCATTGGGAAACAGATGGTGCCTTCTCTTCTTCCTCCCACCCCACCACCGCTGCCAGCTGGCCTTGGGGGGAAACTGCAGGCAGAACCAGCCAGAGACACGAGCTAGTAGAAGCAAAAACAGCCAAATCAAGGATCTTTGGTCCTTTGAACTTTTGGAGAACTTTCTAGGTTCTGACTGGACTCTCAGTCCTGTCCTGTGCTAGCTGGCTGTTTGTTCCAACTCCCCCTCATCCTTTCTCACTCCCTCATAGTCTTTTCATGCCAGCTTCACTCCACATCTGTGCCTCCTACCCTGCCCTGCCCCTCTCACTCCCCTTCCCTTCAATGTCCCCTCCCCCTTTGTTTTTCTTTTTCATTTTGATTTAAACATGTTGGTAATCCCATCCCTATTCAGCAACAATCTTATATGTTAACAAGACTAAGAATATAATTTACTTTAAAGTTAAGTAAAAGGCTTTCCTGAATCTGGGCCAAAGAGCCTGACCCAATTTCCACTGAAATGAATGGAAACCTTTCCATAGCTTTTAAAGGGTGTTGGATCAGCCCTTTAATTTTTAATCATAAAATCATAGAAGATTATTATTGCAAGGGACCTCAGAAGGACATATAGTGCACCCCCTGCTCAAAGCAGGACCAACCCCAACTAAATCATCCCAGACAGAGCTTTGTCAAGCCACACCTTAAAAACCTCTAAGGATGGAGATTCCACCACCTCCCCAGATAACCCATTCCAGTGCTTCACCACCCTCCTAGAGAAAAAGATTTTCCTAATATCTAACCTAGACCTCCCCCACTGCAACTTGAGACCGTTGCTCCTAGTTCTGCCATCTACTACCACTGAGAACAGCCTAGCTCCATTCTCCCTGGAACCCCCTTTCAGGAAGTTAAAAGCTGCTATCAAATCCCTCCTTATTCTGCAGACTAAACAAGCCCATTTCCCTCAGCCTCTTCTTATAAATCATGTGCTCCAGCCCCCTAATCATTTTATTTGCCCTCCGCTGGGCTCTCTAATTTTTCCACATCCTTTCTGTAGTGGGGAGCCCAAAACTGGACACACTACTCCAAATATGGCCTCACCCATGACAAATAGAGGGGAATAATCACTTCCCTCGATTTGCTGGCACAGCTTCTACTAATGCAGCCTAATACGCCTTTAGCCTTCTTGGCAATAAGGGCATAATTCCTAGGCTCACTTGAATATATCAAAATTTCACAGGACTTTATTTTCTACCATCTCAGTTTTACATGCATTTGGAGACTGGACTGGAAAATGCTGGCTTCCTAGTTACCACAGGCTTTTGTGTAGTAAGGTTGAGTGCTCAGTTTTATTTTCTTTACTTTATTGGGCACAAAGAAGTCTACCACTAGACTCAGGATATCTCTACACTAATGGTGGCAAATTCACCACCATCAGATCAATTTATCTGGATCGATTGAGCGGAAGTGAAGACCCACTCAATCAATCCTGAAATTGATTTAATAAAACCACCTCCCCAAAAAGCATAGTGCTGCATTGATGGGTACACATTTCCTGTTGGCACAGCGCTGTGGAGACAGAACGATAAACATAAATTACAAAGTTGACTGGAGTTACGCAAGCTACTCTGCCTAGTTTGCCTAACTTCCATCCACTACTGCCGAATTTCACCAGTAGTGTAGACCAAGTCTCAATCCTCATCAGCTAGGCCACTGTTGCTACAAGCCTTGTGTCTTGGTGGTTGCCAGGAAAGAGATTCCAAAATAAAGAATCTATTCAGAGGGCTTTTTTTTATCTGGTTAGAAATTACATTAATTCTATTCCATTCTCCTTTCATGTTTCCTGAGACTATTAAATGTGACAATTAACCAGTTGCTTGGAGGGAAGCTTTTCCATGCCCCGCTGAATTCTCACTGAATTAGGCAATTGCCTGAAGAGGCTCTGGTAGAAATGCACTTGCTCTCTCCATTGGCATGCATCTGAAATACATCCAGCCTCTAAAGTTTAAGAGATTATACAGACTGAATTAGTACACAAGATTTACTTCTGCCAGCTGCTTAAAAAAAAAAAAAGCTTCCTCAAGGAAAGGAAACAACCTGAGTACATGATTCTCATAACCTGGCAATTCTACAATTCCTAAACTGCTCCCAGTTATAGCTCCCTCCAAATGCAATAATGATACACTGCTAGTGGGCTGTAGTTCTGGTAAATACAGAAGCTTAAACTTTAAAGGAAGTCAAAATGAGATCGATGGCAATTATCTCAGCAAATTGCCTATATAGCTATTCTTAAAGAGGAGTCCATGCATGACAAGCCAGCATGGAAGCGTGGCCTCCAGTATCATAGTGAGAAAGGACCGGGGGTTTAACTAAGACTCCTTTGTAATCAGCCTTGTAGCTCATGGTTGGCACAGTTGGTACAGGGCATAAATAAGGAAAAAACAGAAATAAACAAATCTCTTTCTACAGCCAAACGGAAATCATCATGCCAAGAGAATCACATACAAGTGTTACACATAAACATACCATTAGTGGTACCAACATATCTTCAAGCAGGTAACATGATATTATATTAATTCTAAGATGTCCTGGTAAAGCTGAAACAATAACAAAGTCATGTTTCTTTTCCCTGCTCTCCTTTCCTACCAGAGAAAGTTCCTAAGAACAGCCCACCTATGTAATGTGTCTTTAAATATAAATGACTTTTCCTTAGATGGCTTTGTTTGCCACTCCTATAACAATTATGTTACAAAAGAACAGAGCGCAGAGCTGTTGCATAACTGTAGCAAATAAGTCCCTGAAAGCTCTCAGAGTATTAACCTTCTTTCCAAGTGTAAGTAACCTATTCCCCCTCCCCTTTTTTTACATTTTCTTTTTTGCATTAAAAAGAAAAACAGGCGAGCCTGATAGCTAATTATCTTTCTAGCCCTAATAAATCTGCATTAATACAAGCGATCACTAAATAATACAACATTTTTAGGGGCACTTCCTTTTAGTTCTCTTCCTCAGCCGTAAAGAGCAATTGCGTCAAATAGAATATCACCTGCCCCTAATTAACTAAAAACTCCTTAGACCCTGCTGGTGCAACTAAGGAGAACAAGGAATCTGAGCTAGAATTTGCTTACAAGTTAAAAGGGGCTTTGGGGTGTGGCAGTGGGGGTAGGATTTGAACTTTAAGGACTCTACATCAGAAGAGGTAGAGAGTACACTGAACGCTCCGATCCCCAAATGATATCGTTTGGGCCATAACTGAAGCGGCAGGGTGTTACTGTGCTATAACTATCAAACAGCTCGAACCGTTTGCCGAAACTGGGAAGCAGATAAGTGTCAGAGTGGCGAGATGATCTGTACAATTAAAAGGAAAATTGAAAATATCTGACCTCTCTCTAATGCCTGTCACGAAACTTTACGGCTCACGGTTTAGGGACTCAAATCCTGAACCAAAAAATTCGGAAGGCTACATTTTCAAAGCTACTCTCCCAACCAGGTATGTCTAAACCTGCCTGTCTCTGGTACCGCTTACCTGCTAATAAGTAATTTACACTTCAGCACAAACACTTGATTCACCTTTGTTTCTGTGCAGTTGTGTGTAATCCGGAATTTATTATTCTGTTTTAAACAGTCTTCTTCCATGACAAAAAATTATTTTCCTCCCTTAATTTATTTTATTATCAAAGGTATTTCTACAGCAGAGATTGACAGTACTGAACTTAGGAAAGTGGTTTTGGCAGAGATGATAGTATTTTAAAACTACATCTGTTCATGATTTTCTACCATTGTGTTCCCTTAATCCTGAGGTTTAAAAATCAGAGACAGAAGGGGAAATATTAGCATTTCGATGTTGCCCTGTGTTGTTAGTGATCATTAACCTGCAACATAGAAGAGATGAGGATTTCCTTACATGGCACATGTGGAGTTCGATTAATTCCGGAGTTTATTATTACTATTAACGCTGTTTTTACTTAACATGGATAAACCTTGACTTTACGAGACTTCGTCTTTTAAAAAATGTGTCCTATAATAAAACTGACGGTAAACATCCTCTTCCACCCCAGGTATCGAATTACTGCCCTAACAGCTATCTTAACAAAGTACATATCAAGGCTGAGACTAAATTCCAGCGTTTTCTTTTTCTCTTAACAATAAAAGTTAAACCTTTCCTTGACTGTACCGACCAGTATGAAATTTACAGAAAGCGAAATAGCAGTTCTCCTTAGCTTTAACTTCAATCGATAGTATGTGTGTATTTTACTTGTAAAAGGAGCTCGGATCAAAGGCAGACGCGTTGCATTCCGGGGCGCGCCTTAGAGCTCATCTATATCTGTGCATAGTTAACCTTTTAGTTATAGCGACTGTTTTTAATCTCTAAGCTTCTCTTGAGCGTCCTGATGGAGCTTCATGAGGGTTCAACTTGACCATATTTCTATCAGTCTGATTTTGCGGAAAGTGATAGCCCCGAATTCTCCAGCATTTGCACCAGCTCCCTACCCGGACACGATCAGATTAGAATAGGTTTGTCTTCTGGCTAGAAAAGCTGAATATTATGCTAATGAACCAGGCGTCCTGACGGGTCCATTCGTATACACATAAGAGAATTCCTCATGCCTTTTCATTACCATCCCACTGGGAAAGCTAACGCAATTTCACTTCTGCTGTTTAAAGAATTTCTGCCAGGAAGGGAAGGTGTTTACTTCAAAAAAAAAAAAAAAAAAAAGTGTAAACCCCCGGACGCTCGAGGAGTCCTTCTAAACAACAGGCTTCGAATTCAAACCGGTCGTACCGCTTCCTGGGAGCTCGCTGCCCTTTAGAAACTGGAAGCGAGTCACTGCTGAGTAACTTGCACTTTGGCATCTAGTCTTGGGGCAGCTATTACCACCGTCTCCAAGGCGAGATGTCAGGGAGGTCGGGTTAGAGATTTTTGTGTGTTTGAACTTGTGCTGATCAAAGGATTCGCCTCTTTCCCTTGTCAATTACCATATACCACCAGCCAAGGGATGGAAGGAAGAAACTCGCTTGGGGTTGTGCTTTTCAGTGACAGATGGAGAAAAATGGAGAGGGGGGGGAACCCACATAGGTTTTACTTTGAAAACGGACCGATGGGGACAAGCGTTCAGTCGAAGCAGCAGGCGGTGGTGAGGGAAAAGAGACTGCTAGCCCCAGGTGAGGCATTGCTAACCACTGAGGATGCTTCGTGAGCAGGGGCCAGTGTGTGCCTGGGGGCTGAGGGACCCCATAGAGCACAGAACCGCGGAACCAGGTGTTTCTAAATGATGCAACAGGGCTCCTGGGTTCCCAGGGGCAGCAGTGGGCCTCTGAAAGTGCAGAAGTGGCTCCTACCCGGCAGTTGCAGGCAGGGACCAAAAAAGCTGGGACTTCTTAAGCCAGAGAGGAGTGGCCTGGTTCACTTGAGGGTCACCTGCCTGATCTGTTCATTCCCTCCTGACATCGGCCACTGTGGGAAGACCTGCCACTGGGCTAGATGGACCATTGGTCTGAGCCACTCTGGCCCTTCTTTTGTTCTAAGGGGAAGTCCTCTCTTTCCATGCGCTGGGGCTGGACCCCCCCTTGCCCCTTCCATTTGCCCATCCATGTGTCTCCAGCTGGTCTCTAGGGCCTCCCCCTTGCCTCGCTCTTTCCCAGAGTAAGGCCTTGGGCTGGGACCTCCCTGACCCAAGCAGGTGGAGTATTGATCTCCAGCGCGGCCCCACGCCTAGCAGCGCTGCTGCCCGAAGGATGCGGATGGAGGGCAGGAAGAAACAAGACCCAGGGAAGATTTTTCTCCGGACGCACGCAGACCATTGCTGCCTGCGGCCCCCTCCCCCAGATCTTACGCACAGCTCAAGGCTCCCCCCCATCGGAACAGACACAAGCAGAGGGCAGGGGGAAGCCCCCCCATTTCCCAGACTGGCCCCTGTCCTGCCACCTGCTAGGGGGATCCGGCAATGAGCCGTGTGCGCAAGGTTACCCTGGGAAGAGCGCTGGGAAAGGACGGAGGGCCGATGGCTACAGGCGGGGTCTGCTCTCCGCGTTGCCCCCAAAGCCTTGAGGCTTCGCAGAGTAGATGGTGCAGAAAGGAGAGAGGGGGCGGCGGACCTGCCCGATTAAAAGAGCGTCGGAGCCAGGCTGTGCCACGCGGCCGACGCTAATGGAGCCGAGCCCTTTCTTCTGTCGCCCTGACACCAATTACCTGCCTGGGTGCAACTGGTTCCCATTTCTCTCGGGGTGGGATCCACGCCCGGCCGCGGCCCCGCAGCGCCCTGGGCTGTCCCGCAGTGTCGGCTGGAGGAGAAGGAGGTTACCCGGCTGCGGGGCAAAGGCCAAGGCGTCTGCGGTCCCTGCGCCTTGTGGGGCGCGGGGATGCGGGGCCCTTCCTAACGCGGCCACAGTCTTGGACAGCCGGGCGCGGGGGTAAGAGGCTCGCCGAGATTTCTCGGCACCACGTGCCCGAATGTCTCGTTCGGCTCCGGATTCCTTTCCCGAGAGGAAGGGTCTTTCCCTCCGCGCCCTTCCCCGGATTGCAGTGCGCTGGGGGGGTCAGTGGCATGTGTCCTTTGCACGGGAAATCCTGCGGGGAAGGGGGGACCGTAAAGCTGATACAAACGAGTCCCCAAACCCCAAGAACTGAAATCAATCGTTTAGCGCCCACCCACCCCGGCTCTGTCCCAATCTTTGGAAGCCAACCTCAGCCTGGTGGGTTTTGTTCTTTCCCTGCCTTGCGTCCCCCGACCCGGTTCTGGAGAGGTGGGCCTGCGTTGGAAAGAGCTGGTTAAACTCTTGGCATTTCGACAGCGGGGTGCGGTGATGGGGCAAACTTAAATCGGTGTCTGCGCACGCTGGACAAGTAATCAATAGCTCCCATTAAGGGAGGATTCCGGGAACGCGGCTGAGCCCCTCGGTGCAGCAGCAGCAAACACAGAAGTCGAAAGCCGCGAGGATTTGATCCTAGCAAACAACACAAAAATCTTTGCTGGCCATTAGTTTCCAGGGAAGGCGCTGAGTAGATAGTTTTATTTTGCTTCCCTTTCCCAGAAAAGCGAGGCTTAAAAGCTGCCCAGGGATGAGTGGGCTCTGGCACGGATACTTCTGTGGCATTTAAGTGTCTTTCTTCATTGCAAATAATGCAATGCGAGTAACTTTCTTTGGGAACGTCCCTTCCCGTCACCCCGTTTCCATTCTCCTTGTGAGACCGAATGTCAAAGTTCCGACGGACTTTAATGGGCCGAGGATCGGGCCCTGTATCTATTTGCCATAGAAACATGAGATCGAGGGAGGCTGATACACACACAAGATCTTCATAATCGATGTGTATATATTAACCCTTCAAGGACTTGAAGCGCAAATTCGTTTCTTTGCAATTATTTGGTGGGCGACGAATCAAGAAACATCGGGGGGAAAACCAAAAATAATTCTCGAAGCTCCTTATTTTATGAGGAAAGCTTTAACCTATTGCTCGTTTGCAAACGGTAGCCTAATACATCCTTCGCAAAAAGGAAATAGTTTGTTTTGCGCTTGAAAAATTGAAATCGGCTAAGTCCTTTTTTTATGTAAAAGGACAGAACAAAAACAATATGGGAGAGAGATTGTCTTAAAAGCACAACATACGGGCTATATAGTGGGAAAGTAGTTACAGAGTAACATTAATAAACTAGCCTGGATATAGCTATTTATAAAGCCACAGAGAAACAAACAAGAACTGTAGAGCAAAAGTTTCCATAGGGCAGACACCGCGCCCATCAGACTGTCACACTCTGAAATCTAGGAGCCAACTCTCCTCCATTCACTGAAAACAATGGGAGTTTTGCTACTGACTTCAAGGGCCTCCAGAGAGGATCCATTGTACACACACACACACACACACACACACACACATAATGTATTATACAGAATTACCGGTTTGTATACCTCTACATCAACAATACTTCTAATAATACAGTGTGTATTTCATTGTATATATTCTACTATAATCTAGAGAATGTATTTCTTAATATGCCTTTTACATCACAATACATTTACTTCTAACGTACAGTAGCGAGGGTACACTGCCTATAATTCATGATGTGTATTCTAATATGCTACAGAATATATAGGCTTTATGTAGTTGCGTTGTATGGATAGACATTTCTGTAGGGATCAGTCCTAACAGTTTGCAGATGTGTGGGCTCGAGGTAGTGTAAAATCTCTAGGCATATCGTTTGCCCTCATGCTCACCCTGACATACATGTATATCCAATGCCTTTGCCATTAGTTTTAGTACTTACCTTACCTACATGCAAATCATAGACTAGGGATGGAGGGGACTCCAGGACTCTCGTCCAACCCCCTGCGCAAAGTGGGAAGACTCGTTTTGAATTACAGCCAAGCAAGACGGAATCCTCCCCCCTTGCACCTCTTTCTCCAATGAGCCAGTGGGGCTATGAAGACAAGTTTATTTATCGCGCCCACCCGGAGACAAAGCGGGATTTCTGTCCAGAGATGCCCCGTTTTGTACCGCGGCCCTCCCTGCATCTGTACATAAGGTTATTCGATAGAGGACTGCAAAGTGGAGTTCCGATCATTTACAATAGTACCAGACTCTGGGAACAGAGGGAGCAAGGAGGATACAGTAGGATGCTTGCAGCTGGACAAACGTACACCATGCAGAGGGATGGATGTTCGAGTTCGGACAGACAGATTCTAGTAGAACTGTTCCTATTAGCAGCCATCCCTGACCAATGTCTAAGAGCTGCTCAGACCCTACCAAGCAGACGTGTATCTCTTATGGTCAGGTTCCGATGTCTACACACACTGTGTGGCCCCTCACGCCATCAGCAGTTCTCGTCACACTCGTTACTCGAGAAAGAAAGAGGCTGAGGAAGGAGGGTCTCAGAATCTGCCTTAACGAGAGGTCCTTTTGCATTGATTATTGTGTGTTATTCGGGAACACCACGCGCGCAAGCCACTTTACGGGGATGACTGCAATGCGGATCCCTGTTCAAGAGAGCTGATCATCTAAACTGATCGTCACACCACGGGAGGAGGGACAGAGGAGACGGGCAAGCGGGGCGGAAGGCAATGTGGAGAATCGTGACGGTGCAGCGGCGGAGGAGAAAGATGCAGCATTTTTTACTCGTTCTTTAGAAGGGGACTTTCTACCGGCAGGCTTGCCGGGCTCTTTTCTGTCGACCTCACATCTGCCAAACGTTTGCTCGTGCCCGGGCAGGATCTTTGCAGTGCGCGCTGGAGTTGGGTCGTGGCTCAGGACCGCAATCCTGCGCCAGCAGCCGGTCCTGTTAATTCGCAGTAAACACAAACACGCCCCGCGGTCGCAGAGCAGACAAGCCCCAAGATGGGCGAAGCTCTCCGCTGCATCCCAGTGAAAGCGTCCGAGCTCCTCTGTCACTCGGCGCCCGTCACTCTTTTCCCACGTGAGCGCCTGTGATAAGCCCATGACTCACACTGAAGCAGGGTGGGGGAAAAAATTCAATTCATGATCCGGATCCTTCTCCATCCAATAGTCCTTCCGGGCGCGGTTTGCATTCACAGGAGTAAACCCCTCGCTTAGTAATGTGGAGGACTCGGGCTCGCAGGTCCCTGCCCCAGTAGCCCCATATCAGCCAAAGGGGAAACATTTGCCCTTCCTGAACGCGAGCAACGTGGCATGTTCCTTTGATTTTTGTCATGCTCCGGTGTCCTGAGAAAGCCGGAGGGACTGGGTTGCAAGTTTTGGAAAGATTCATTTTTAAAACAAAACAAAACACCTTTTTTTTCTTTTTGTGCAGAAGGGGGGGGGGGGAAGAATAACACACACCCAGTCCCTTCATTTGATCCGCATTAAATTCGGAGGCAGGCTGAAACAAAAGACTGTCATTTTTTTCACCGCACAAGAAGAAAAGCGACTCGTTTTATGTTTAATTTCTCCTCGCTGGGCTCGAAGAGAAATGTCGCCGCGTGTCCCCAAGCATGAATGGTTTCACTGTCGATCCTACAAAGTATCAGACCCTTCCGAAATAGAGGAATTGACAGAAGCGGTCAAAGGGGATTCAACATTTTCCGAAACTGTTCCCGGCCTCGCTCTTGTCGAAGACTCGAACAGAGAAAACGCGAGTGCCGAAGAGCGCAGTCTGAATTCGCAGTGCCAATCATAGTATTAATAATCGTGTCATTGTCCCTGTGACATGCAGCGCCGGTAAAGAGCTATCTGAAGCATGCGGAGCAGCATTTTCAAAGTTCGTTTACACTCAGCCGCCCGCTGAAAGGGACAGCAACCTATTTGATAGCACACATAGGCTGGGTCTACACTGACGGACCATAGTCATCTTCTCTTGCCAAAACGTGTCCGTCCAGGCAGGTCGGAGCTAATCGAGGCACCTTTCTATGGCGAATAAAGGCACCAAGTTGAGGAAAAGAGAAGACACAAATATATTTAACTCAGAGCTGAAATTTACTAACCTCTGCTATGTGTTAAAATGGTTGGTTGCTTTCGGCAAAGGGGGAGAGGGAGGGGAAGGAAATATTTCCACGCTGAAATTCTGGTTGATTTTGTGTTTGTGTTTTGCGGGGGGAAAGAAGGATTTGAAAGAGTGAAGTGTCGGTTCATATTTTAAAAACCACCGTCCAGAGTAAAAGCACAGAACTTCGCTGAACTCAGCCATTACAATCGGGGAGTCAAAGTGTTTAATAGTGAGAAGGGGCGAGAAAAGAACCCAACCCGCGATCAAAAATCCGCGGGTTTTTAGATATTAAAATAGATCAGTCTGGCTGTACAGTACTTTACTTCGGAGGCATTATTTCTCCAGAGAACGGCGAAGGAAAAGTAAATCAGGATTCGGGACCAGTCTTCTAGGAGAATGCACCTCCAGAATAAAGCGCACAGACAGCACCTCTATGGGACCCTCCTTCCCCAACGCTGAGCGAGCCTTTTATTTTTGGGAAAAACATGCGTGCTTTAAAGCACACCAGCCGTCTGCCACTAATAACTACTTCCCTCTCTCCCCCGTCTGCTTAATTTGTAAATAAGTTCCAGGGCCCCCTTTCACAGAATGCACTTGAGCAGGTAATTTATTGTTAGCGCTTGTTTCAATGTTGTGACCCATGCACTCTCAAAAAGGAGCTATACACAAACGGGGCACACATGGGAACACGACTGGAAATGATCGAGTTATAAATGTCACAGAAAAGCAATTTGCGAAGAGGCATCGGTCATTGTCCCCTGTATTAAGGACAAAAATGATTTTCAGAGCCCCATCCCTTTGTTGGCTCCAGCCTGAATGGGAGTTTAGCCTCTCCTTCAATGGAAGCTGGCTCCAGACCCTAGCTGGTAATCACAGTTCAGCCTGCATGTCAGTCAGGCACATGGGGCAGAGCTGCACAAGTTTCAGTGGCTTCAATAGAATTGCTCTGGATGTACGTCACAGTGCCTAAGAACAGGGTGATATCCACAACTGCTCCCATCTGCATCCCCGATTGAATTTATGGCGGTTGAGGGGGGGACATGGGTTTAACTGAGGGCAGAATGAGCCCCATTATTTGAATATCTAGGGATTTAGGCCTTGTCTACACTACAAAGTTTTGTCGATAGTTTTTTGGGTGATAAAAAGCGCTATAACATAAGCATTTGTGCCCCTCCACACAGCGCTCATTTTGTCCCCAAAACACATCCACACTTGGCACTGTAGTGTCCACAGTGAGAGCAGTGCATTGTGGGCAGCCATCCCACTGCGCAACTTGGTAACTTCTGCTGCTAGGATTTCTGGGATGGGGGAGAGGAGCACAGAGCAACGTGGGTGCTGGTTCAATGTCCCATGGTGCATTGTGTTTCCGTGACATCATTCATTGCATTGTTGGCAGCAACTCCCATTTTTTTCAATGGCTCTCCACTGTTTACTGCAGGCCCACCATCTCTGTGTGAAGAGATGGATCCTGCCCTGCTCTCCGCTGTTGCTTTCAGCATTCTGAACACATCAAGGCTGGTCCCGCAGTACATCATGAGCTCCAAATTGGAACAGGAATCCAAGGAGCCTGACCTGCTGAGGGACATGCAGACCAACAGCACCTCATTACTGTTGTTGTTCATGAAGCATCTGCACACAGTGAACTGCCACTTCTAAGCACATGACAAGCACTGAGTGGTGGGATCGCATCGTTCTGCAGGTCTGGGATGACAAGCAGTAGCTACAGAACTTCTGAATGCGCAAAGCAACCTTCATGGCACTCAGTGCGGAGCTGGCCCCGCCCTGCAGCACAAGGACACCAGAATGAGAGCTGCCCTCTTGGTGGAGAAGCGGGTGCCAATTGCCGTGTGGAAGCAGGCAACTCCAGACTGCTACTGGTTAGTTGCTAATCAGTTTGGAGTTGGCAAGTCCACCTTTGGAGTTGCGTTATCACAAGTGTGCAGGGCCATTAATCTCATTCTGCTGCGAAGGACTGTGATTCTGAGCAATGTGCATGAAATAGGGGATGGATTCGCAGCAATGGGATTTTCTAACTGTGGCGGGGCAATAGATGGCACACATATCCCAATTTTGGCATTGGACATCTTGCGATGGAGTACATCAATAGGAAGGTACTTCTCTATGGTACTCCAGGTGCTTGTGGATCATCATGAGCATTTCACTGAGATCAATGTGAGTTGGTCTGGAAAGGTGCATGATGCTCATGTCTTCAGGAGCTCTGGCCTGTACTGGAAGCTACAAGAAGGGACTTTTTTTCCAGCTGAAAAGATGCCAATAGGGGATGTTGAGATGCCCATAATGATCCTGTGAGACCCAGCCTACCCATTAATGCAATGACTAATGAAGCCTTACACAGGCAACCTGGACAGCAACAAGGAGTGCTTCAATAACAGACTGAGCAGGGGCCGAATAACTGTTAAATGTGCATTTGGCAAGTTAAAAGTGCTCTGAAGATGCCTTTATGGCAAGCTGGACTTAAATGAGGATAATATTCCTGTGGTTATAGCTGCCTGCAGTGTGGTCCACAATTTATGTGATGCTAGGGGCGAGAAGTTTGCCCCTGGGTGGACCACAGAGGCGGATTGCCTGGCACCTGAAGAAGGGCAGCCAGGGGTATTAGAGGGGGACCAGATGCATAAGGGAGGAACTGAGGGCCCATTTTGACAATGAGAACCCATCAGATATTTTTTGAAACTGCGTTGTGACATTCTATGACTGCTATTCAGTTGTACATGTGTGTCGGTGTAGGAATAAAATTGTAAAATAATGTAGGAATAAAATTGTAAGCCTCTAGAATCTATTTGTAATATTTGAACTCCCCTCAGCTATATTACATACTGTAAATGTAAAACTCCATATTGTAAATGTAAAACTCCATTTTAACCAAATGTACTACATCTTGCACAAAACTCTTTCTAAACTGTTAGATGATTAGGTAATGTTATCTGAACAAGTGTGAATGGAAGGTGTGTGTATGTGTGAACCAGACCCAAACTGCCAGCTTGTTCTGATGAAGTGTGGTGTCCCCCCTAATGGTTGAAGAAGTGTGAGCACATCCCTAAAAAGCAAAACAAGAATCCACCTCAGAAAACAAAAGAGCAAACTTAATCACAACACCAGGAACGAGCTGGAAGTCACGTCTGCTATTGTCCAGCAAGCAACGGACACAGAGAAGCGACGTGACTCAGCAGAACTCCTAAGTTTAAACTGAAGACAAAAAGATATAAAAGACTGGGTGAGATTCAAAGCTTTGGGGAAGAGAGAAACTGTTCTGCAACCAGCAAAGAAGAGCGTCGGTGCTCGCCCGACAAAGACCCTGCTCTCCTCGTGCCCAGCTTCCCTGGCCAGGTAGCTGCCACGAGCCACGAACTCCAGCAACAAACCCAAGCTGCGATCTCAAGCCACGATAAGGACTGGTGGCTATATAACCTCAGAACATTTCCTGGTGTGTTTGGGCGCGTGTGTGTTTGTGTGTGTATGTGCATGGGTTTAAGATAATTATTAATTTAGCATTTGATAATAAATGTGGCATACTGCCTTTTCCCCTTAAAAGGATCCCGAGTGCTCTTTTTAGCACAACATCGGTGGTAGGTGCACATATCATGTTCACCACATAAATAAAGAGTGCTGCTTGTTTGGAGACCTTACTTTTATTATTAAACACAAAACGGCACACAACACAAACAAATCCTAGAGGGGAGAAAGTAGTGGGGGCAGTGGCAGCTATGAGAGCTGCGTGTAAATCCAGCTGTTGTTCTCATAGCTGTCTGAGGGGGTGGAATTAAGGGAATAGCAAGATAGTCTGTGACTTTGGTAGGAATGTGTAGGGGGATTTGGTGGAGTGCAGGGAAAGAAGTTCTGTTGTGGCTGAAGGGGGGACCGAGCTTGCATGAACGATGTCTGCAATAACTCTATGGTCTTTAGAAGCTCTGTCGGCTCCTCCATGGCCTTGATCTCTCCTGGTTTTCCTTCTGTTCCTGTCTGTCCATTTTCTGAGATTATGACATTGATTGTCTCCATACCCTTTTCTCTCTTTTGGACACCTCGGGGGACATCTCCTCCTTGCTTCTCCAGGTCGCTTCCTTATCAGTCATAGGTGGTCTGCCGGCGTAGGGCCTTGGCTGCAAAGGTCCCATCTGTGTAAGAACAAGGAACAATGAACAAAAAGATTATTGTGAATGCCCTAATAGTACACATGAATCACTGTGAAACACACCTCATTCTCACTGTCCCCCTGTGCAGAGTACAGCTTGATCATCCTGAGAATGGGAAGTGGGGGGGGCAAACCATCCAAGTAGGTCGAGGTTCTGGGTGGGTGCTTGCTTTGGGCATACATGCAGGTGTACTGGGAAAACAAATTCAAATTGTGCCACCATTCCCCACAGATAGGGATGCTATCTCGCTCCTTAGAGTCACCCAGGACACTAGGATGCATCTCCTCCATGCAAGCAGTTTCAAGCCGGGTCCCTATGCTGCATGACTGTGCGCTGCTTTGGTCCCTGCTCAAGTGACTGCCAGTCGGCGAGGGAAAGTGACCTACAACAGGGCCAGGAACACAGCTGCTTTGCCCAGGAATCTGAGGCACACAATCCGGGAGTACCTCCAAGAAAGTCTCCTAGAGGTTACACTGGAGATATTTGCGAAATCTCAGTGTGCAGTAACGTGCTTCTCAGCTGTAGTGCCTAGAAGTGCAAGGGAATAGGAAAGCACATGCAAACACAGCTACTCCTGTGCATTTCTAGCCCTTCAAGCACCTGTATGTTTTATCCAAGCCAATGATCCCCATGCCTCCTGTACACAAGCAGCATCAGCTTCCAGACACTTACCCGAGCTTCCCTCTCCTGCATCCTGAGCTGAAGGGCTTGATCTGGCTGTAGCCTTCCAGGGTCAAGAACAGCTCCTAACTCCCAACCTTAGCAACTGAGCTGTTCCCTGGCTCCGGGTCATCCTCCAGCTCCACTTCCTCATTGATTATCTCTTTGTTGGGTTCAGTCCACTATCTGGTGGCCTGGGGACAGCTGAGGTGTTTACGGGCATCTTGGGGTTGGTTGTGGGGTCACCACTGAGGATGGATTCCAACTCTTTGTAGAAGTGGGAGCTCACTGGTTTGCCTCCCTGGCCTTGTGGTAGCTTTGTCACAGATCCTTGATTTTAGCATGTCCCGCTCATAGCTTTTCTCCGCCATGGCCATAGGTATCAAAGTTCCTTCAGTTAGAGTGGAGCTGGGACTGCACAGACGACTCCCCCCAAATGCTGATCAGGTCCAGCAGCTCCGGTGTGATCCAAGTGGCAGAGCGTTTACTGCGTGGAGCTGGCATGGTCAGCTGGGAAGATGAGCTGCAAGCCCTCCATGCTGACCAGGCAGGAAGTGGAATAAAAATTTCAGATTTACCATGACCATAAAGGGGGAGGGAGGGTGGCTGCAGAGCAGCGGAGTGCAAACAGATGTCCAGAGTGGTCAGAATTGGCATTGTGCGACATTACCGGAGGCTATTTACTGCGACAAAAACACACAACGGTGTCCACACTGACGATTTGTCGCTAAAGGTTTATCACGAAAAGCTCTATGCCTCTTGTCGAGGTGGCTTTATTTTGTTGACAGGGCAGTTTTGTCAACAAAAGGGTCATTGTAGTGTGTACACCAGGATTTTTTTGTCAACAAAAGGTGATATTTGTCGACAAAACTCTCTAGTGTAGGCAAGGCCTCAGGGACAGCCATCAGGTGAGTGTCAATGGGAGTTACAAGTGTCAAGCACAGAGTAAGGCCTGGTCTACACTTACCTTTGTGATTTGGTGGCAGTCGACAGGAGATACGCAAGTGACGTAGATCACTTGCATATCTTCTGTCGACTTCGCGGCGTCTCCTCTGCACGCTGTCCACTCTGCGCTACGCCACTTCCTGGGGTGGTTTTCCTGTGTTGCTTGCTGGATCGACTGAGCGGATCTACACAGACCGCTCAGTCAATCCAGAGCAATCGATTTGATGGCGGCGAATTTGCCACCGTCAGTGTGGACCCAGCCTAAGAGAAGAGTTTAGGGCAGGGCTGATTAAAGTGGGGTTCTGGCCACACCATGACATGTGGTCCTGCCCCAACAATATTGCCCTGGTGCTGTGGTCTCACTCCCACACTTGGAATGGCCATGTCAGGGACTCCCCATCCTCCCCAAGAGGTAGGGTCAGCAGCATGCAACCCGCTTTCCCCAGGACTGGTAGCAGAGGTTCTCCTCCCCCCAGGATCAGCTGAGACTAAACAAAAGGACCCTCCTTCCCCTGGGAGAGGCAAGGTTGGCATCAGGAGTCTGCTAAGTACCTACCCAAGCAGCTGGGGTATATTTATTTGCTGGAAGAAGGGTGGGCTGGGGTCACTGACATTGCTCTGACAGAGCCTTCTGTTTGGGTGACGTTGAGGGGCCCCTCAAGTCCTGGCATCAATGCCCTGTTGGGGTGCCCAGGGAGGCTTGCACCCCTCAGAGCTATTGTTGCATGCTGCCTGCAGATTCAGGCCATTGTCACTCCAACAGCTCTGCTTGGTTTGCATTTTCAAGGTTTTTCTTTGCATTCAGGTGGGCTAGAAATGTACTATTTTTGCAAAAAGAAAACTCAGAATCTGATGTAATCACATGACTTTGTGAGCTGGGCCCTTGGTGGGCAAATAGTTTTTACGCCTTAATCCAGCCTTAGTTTAAGGGCATTTTCTGATCTTTACTACTTAAGCATGCATAGCTCTGGACCATAGTGTTGCTTTGGTCCAATGCTTCCACCTTTTGGATAGTAAAATATATCAAGGATTGAGTCCTGCCAGGAAGGTTTTACCTTAGTCTCACTTCCTGCTTTAGTAAGGTGGGAACCTCACCTAGTCTTCCCTCAAAATTGCTATAGGAGTGAGTTCCAGATATGATCTGCAAGTTGCAGTTTGTGATGGGGTGCCCATACAAGGAATAAATTAGGCCAATTAACTTTAGGCTGCACCTGGAGAAAACCTAGGGCATGCTAGGGCCTAATTGCTGATGAAGTCCAGCTGGGCAGGATCTATAAAGAGAGGAAGTTGGCAGGCTGTAACAGAGAGACATGTAATCATAGCCCTGAATACAGAGGGGGAAAGAACATGCAGGAAGTTATAAGGATAGAGAGGAAAGGAGTAGATGTTCAGAGCTGCTGGGTTGAGGGTTTCTGGACTGGAACCCAGTGCAGAGGGTGGGCCCATGTTTCTCTTCAAGTTACAGTGGAAGTAACATACTAGGGAAAACCTGTTTGTGGATGGCTGGAAGCAGACTTAGATGGTACCCTCCAAGTATCCTTGGAAGGGTGGAGGACTTTAGTGTAGTTTAGCTGGAGGGCTAAGCCATGAAAAGGGAAGCACTGTGGTTACTGGTGCTTGAGAGGCCAGGGGGTAATGAAGGGGAATGAGAGATGGAGTAATTGCAGGGAGGGATTGCAGGGCCAGTTCCCCAGGTACACCACAAAGAGGTGCTGCTGTAGGTGAGTAGAGAAAGTGCCATCACATTTGTGTTAGTAAAGCTCTATCTCTGTTCATTTGTATACAAACAGAGGAGCCCATTGACATCAATGGGGCCAGGATTTCACTCCTGGAGCATGTGTTTCTGTGTGTGATATTAATGTTAGAGGTTGGTTTGCCAATCTGCATGGATCAACAGGAGAAAACAATAGAGCCCAAAGAACAGTATTTGCCCTTTAAAGAGCTGCAAACATCTTCAGTCTTAAGCAAATGAGCAAAGTCAAAACTTTAACAAAATTAAAGTTTCTTCTAATAATTGGACTATGACACTATAGCAAACAATTAAAAACAAACTACCATGTGATCACATTGAACTCATTTCAAATAGAAATCCCCTTCTACCCCTCCTCCCCCGATGTATAATAGTGTAAGTTAAAGGCAAAAGGAACACCTGTGCCTTACAGAGGATTTTTAAAGTGGATTTGTTGTATCTCTTAACTAGTATTAGGCAAGATGATAACATTTCATAATTCTGTCTTACTGATTTCAGTGAGGAAAATTCAGGTTAAGGGCCAGATCCTGTCATTGCATTTTTCAAACTGTCATGATTGGCAGCAGTGGTCTAGAGCTACTGTGTCTGAGATACAGCCGAGTCCCTAGTGGACACGTACCACATCAGCAAGCCTATGACCACATAGTCACTCACCAGCAGGGCCTCATGTATCCTGCTGCCCTGGGATTTACTGAAGCCTATTTCCCTACCACCTCCCCCCATCCCTGTAGAATTGTATATTAGAATCTAAGTTTTAATGGAAAAGAAACCTGTTTCTAACCCTTATGCTCTGGAAGAAAATGTTACACATTCACACTGAGTAGCACTGTACTTGTCAATACCTGGAAGTCAATGGTACTACTAATTGAGGGCTGGATTGTGACACTCTTAGTAGAGCAATCTCATAATAAATAAGACAAGACTCTGAGACGGAGTCTGATATCCTTATTCAGGAGGAATAATACTTTAGTCCACAAGTAGGTTTTAGTGGAACTATTTACAGAGTGAGAGACTCATATTGTGCAGTAAGGGTAGCAAAAACCGGCTTTTACTGTCATGTTCACATTTTAACATTAAGAAATTGCTGGTAGCACTACCTAAAGTTAAGGTTACCTGACACTTTCCATTATAAGCCCCTGTGTTTGGCATCTTATAACTTAAATCATTTGGCTTGAAATTTTCACACATGAAAACAGACCACTTTTGGCAGGAACATTGAGTATATTTTGGGTATCACTATATCCACCAAGGGTTACTGCAAAGGACCTTTGACTTTATCAGCTGTTATTAATTATTACTGACTCTGGACATGGAGCAGAGTCTGGACTCTGGACATAGTTTACTTTTGGGGGTGAAGCAGTTATGTGGTGTCCCTTTCACATGGCAGACTATCATTGCTATCTAGCCCCTACAAATGTTTGAGAGTTACAAAAATATCCCGGTTTCAAGATGAGAGAAACTGCTCCAAGAGCCTGATAATTCAGGGAACCCTTTGTACCTAAACGCAGATGACTCCCATGGAAGGGCGAGTTAGAGTGAGGGGTGTTGTGTTCAGGATGATTGTGGTTTTCTATATGATCTGTACACCCTGAGCTTGCACTATTAAGTGAAGAGCAACAGTGTTACACTTTGCACAGAATTCTATGTGCTTGTTGTGTGTTCTGTCTACCACATGGCCCCTTGAAGCGGTAAACCAGAAGGCTCACACCTTCAGGTAGAAACCTGGGGGAAGGTGTGTTTAAGTTTTGGGGTGAACAGGGGAGCCAATATTTGGTCCTGGGGCCAATCAATTGGCCCTCAGAGGTCTCAGGACAGGGTGCTAAACAAAGACTTTGTACCCTCAGAGTGTGCCTAAGGATCCCAACACTGGGACAGTGTCTGGGCTCTGCTCAAACTCTAGAGGCCTAAAACACCTGAGATTAATGGCTGGATCCCCTCACAGCAGTCTGGTGAGTGACTGAGAGGGTGCACTTGACTGGCCCTGTGACACCCCTTCTCCTAAAAATCATAGAATCATTCTGCTCAAAGCAGGACCAATCGCAACTTTAAAAAAGGCAGTAATTTTACTTCCCCTAGGAAGCAGATTTTTCCAATTGTGAAGAGAAATAACTGCGTTGTGCAGGAAACTCAAAAAATAAAGCAAGTGTGCTCTTCAGGCAATTTTTGTTTGACATGACTGAACTACTGAGGCGCCATGGGGTTTTCATAATTTAGTTACAAGTGACTATTCACTGACTGCCATAGCAGGTGAAATCACATACTTTGTTCTTTACTGTTGGTTATATCTCTTCAAAAGGCTGATCACTAGTTTTGTGATACTTGTTAAGTTAATTCCATAGTATATCATTTTGCCTACTAGTAGCTGAGATTGGGTATTAGCTGACAGAACAAACTTGTGTTACAATGGCCTAGATAGATTTTTAGAAGTTGTGGTATGGATTGCCTAATCCTTGCCACAACAGAAAACTTCTAATATGGAGCTGGAATTTGTCACTGAATCCAGTCTTGTTTTCCCCCCTTTGTCCTTTCCATCAGGAAGAAACACACACATTGGCCCTCATCAGAGCCAGCTCCAAAGCATTCAGTGACACTGCTATGTTGATAAGATGCCTGTTACAGGTCGCTGTGGCTCTATATAGTCATATCCATACCCTTTGCTGTGGCTCCTGACTCTCCTTTTTACATTATTGCCGGTGATCATGACAATTTTTTTTTCTTGCTGCAGAATTTATATCAATGCTCTAAACATACTGGTAGGGTTGGCAGGGACTAAATATGCCCTGGTTCTTTCAATATCATTTCCAGTTGAAAATCTACTCTTGCTTTAATGAACAGTTCTATGTGAAAAGTGACTCTGTAATTTAAAAAAAAAAATTATGGGATCCTGTTTGTATCTCAATAATTCCCACTAAACATGTGCTTATTTGCATATCAAAAGATTCTCCCTTGCCCATCTTTAATTTCCAGTGCTACAAACTCAATCTTGCAGACTTCTTGTCTTCTTTTGCATCATCAAAAGCAATAAAGATTCTGCAAGCCAAATTAGACTCTGTACTACCCAGTTTTCCTTCTGTTAGCAACACCTGGCTGACACCATTGACTTCAATGGGTCTACTCAGGTATAATTGGTTGGAAGTTAATAAACAATTTCGTTGATCTATAGAATCCAGCTCACTTTCCCAACTGCACCAGTTGTGCAGTGTTAAGAGAAATACTACAGTTTGTCTTTGTCACCAAAATCAGCAGACAGGACCCTGAATATCATAGAATTGTAGGACTGGAAAGGATCTTGAGATCTCTTCTAGTGTAAGAACCAAAGAACAAAGCTTCAGACAGCAGCAGCCATATTAGGAGATGGCAGCCGTAAGGTAAGCAGCATGTGGTTGCATCTTCACATCCCACATCTAAATTATATCAGTGTAATACTGGCCTGTTAAGAAGGTGCTACTGTCCTATTAGTACCTACCACCACCAGATAAAGAAACAGATCTTGATGTTTAAAGGAAACTTTGTTTGATAGCATTCTATCTGTCAAGAAATCACTTATCAATAGTTGTGATAGTAAAATCTACACTTCTGTATTGTTTGTCTTATGGTACCCACTTCAGTATTGTTTATCTGGATGATTTCTGCCTCGTTCTTTGTTTCTGTCTGTTGAATAACTAACTCATAGAATATTAGAGTTGGAAGGGGCCTCTAGTCCAACTCCTGACTCAAAGCAGGACTAACCTCTGCTAAGTCATCCCAACCAGGACTTTGTCAAGCCTCATCTTAAAAACCTCTAAAGATGGAATTTCCACTACCTCCCTAGGTAACCCATTCCAGTGCTTCACCACCCTCCTAGTAAAAAGCTTTTTTCCCCCAGTTTCCAACCTAGACCTCCCCCACTGCAACTTGGGGCCATTGCTCCTTGTTATGTCATCTACTACCATTGAGAACAGCCTAGCTCCATCCTCCCTGGAGCCCCCTTTCAGGTAGTTAAAGGTTGCAATCAAATCCCCCCTCATTCTTCTCTTCTGCCAACTAAATAAGCCTAGTTCCCTCAGCCTCTCCTCATAAGTCTTGTGCTCCAGCCCCCTAATCATTTTGTTGTCCTCCGCTGGACTCTCTCCAACTTGTCCATATCCTTTTTGTAATCTTCCTCTTGTTGGTATCATACCTGTAGAAACCCTTCTTGTTCTCCTTCATGTCTCTTGCTAGCTGCAACTCCAGTTGTGCTTTGGCCTTCCTGATTTAATTCCTATATGTTCAAACAATATTTTTATAATCCTCCCTAGTCATGTGACAAAGCTTCCACTTTTTGTAAGCTTCTTTTTTGTGTTTAAGCTCACCAAAGACTTCTTTGTTAAGGTAAGCTGGGCGCCTACTATATTTGCTATTCTTTTTGCACATCGGGATGTTTTGTTCCTGCATCCTCAAGGTTTCTTTAAAATACAGCCAGCTCTCTTGAACTTCTTTCCCCCTCATATTAGCCTCCCAGGGGTCCCTGCCCTTCAACTCTATGAGGGAGTCAGTCTGCTTTTCTGAAGTCCATGGTATGTATCCTGCTGTTCTCCTTTCTTCCTTTTGTCAGCATCCTGAACTTGACCATCTCATGGTCACTGCTGCCTAAGTTATCACCCACCTCTACTTCCCCTACCAAATCTTCCCTGTTTGTGAGCAGCAGGTGAAGAGGAGCATGGCCCCTAGTTGGTCGCTCCAGCACTTGCACCAGGAAGTTGTCTGCAACACTCTCTTAAAAACCTCCCGGATTGTTTGTGCTCTGCTGTGTTGCTCTTCCAGCAGATGTCAGGGTGATTGAAGTCCCCCATGAGAACCAGGTCCTGTGAACTGGAAACTTTCCTTAGTTGACTGAAGAAAGTTTTGTCCTCCTGGTCTGGTGGTCTATAACAGACACCCACCATGACATCACCCTATTGTTCTTGCTTCTAAGTTTAACCCAGAGACTCTCAACTGGCTTATCTCCAGTTTCACACTGGAGCTCAGAGCAATCATAGTGCTCTCTTACATACAGTGCAACTCCTCCACCCTTTCACCCTTGCCTGTCCTTCCTGAACAGCTTATACCCATCCATGACAGTGCTCCAGTCGTGTGAGTTACCCCATCAAGTCTCGGTTATTCCAATCATATCATAGTTTTTTTGACTGTGCCAGGACTTCCAATTCCTCCTGCTTGTTTCCCAGGCTTCTTGCATTTGTGTATTGGCACTTGAGATAACTGGCCAATTGCCCTACTTTCTCAGTGCAATTCAGGTCATCTCCCCTGTTGCACCCCCCTCCTGCTTCCTCTTGGTGTCCCACTTACCCTCGGGTTTAGGGCCTCTTCCCCCATTGAACCTAGTTTAAAGACCTCCTCACTAGGTTAGCCAGCTTGTGCAATATTTAAGTCAACTAAGATGGTGGGTTATGATTGGTGAAAGAAATGTTTCGTAATGGGCTAGGATTGGTGTTTTGTAGTACTTTAGTTTAAAATGCTTGGCTAATATAGACCAAGTTTTAACTATATAAACTAAGTTCCAAAAGGAAGTTATTTGGAACGTAACTCCAGGACACAGCCCAATCAGGGTTGCCAGACACAAACACCCTGCCAACCATATTGTACAGCTGGAGTCCCCAGATCTAATCCTGATTTGCTACCAGGAGAAGTTTGTCTGCCTGATTGATAATGGTGAGCACTGCATGCTTGGCATATGTATTCTGTTTTTTAATTGTTAATAAATAGAGAATAAGGTCATTACTATGTAAGGTTCCTTCACTGGTAAAAAGGCCCCATAACCCCAGAAGATTATTCCCATAGACATATGGTAACGGGAGGCTGCTCTTGTGTATCTGAGGGCAGAATTGTGCCATTAAATGCACAGGGGTACCACTGTATCTTGATGTCGGCTGTCAACACTACAGTGAAAGAAATTGTGTTTTAGAGCTCAATTACTATTCAAATGGTACCTCATTTAAATTTATTAACAGTTAGCCTGGGAATGGCTGTACTAACGAAATGATGTAATAGTAATCTTTCTTTAACTTCCCTGACATAGGGAAAGAGACAGACATTGTTTCTCATCTGAAGCTTTAGAGGGGATAGCTTCCTTTCCTAGATAATCCTCTCTCCTCATCCATTAATTTGGTGTTATCAGTTGGACAGACTGAAAATTTAAATAACGCTAATACAGTAGAAATTCAGAGTTACAAACACCAGAGTTACAAACTGACCAGTCAACTACACACCTTACATGAAACTGGAAGTACACAATCAGGCAGCAGTAGAAACGACAAAAGCAAATACAGTACAGTATTGCATTCAACAGAAACAGCTTAAAAAAAGGAGGAGGGGAGTTTAAAAAAGATTTGACAAGGCAAATAGACTGTTTCTGTCATTTAAATTAAATTTAAATTTAAATCAATTAAATTAACTTCATTTAAATTAAGATGGTTAAAAGCAG
>ML675624.1:72061112-72111617 GCA_007922155.1 Mesoclemmys tuberculata
ATAGACTCTATTGTTCAAGTAACATCATAATGAATCCTTGGGAGAGGAAATATGAAGCGCGCCTTACTGAGCATGTCCACACTTCCCAGTGGTGACCTGCCTTCACCCCAATGTTAAAGCAATGTCGGGAATTGCTATTACTTTTCAGAGTGGAAGGTGACAGTCTAAGCCAAAGAGAAGTTGTAAAGGATGGGCTTCTCCCTGCTAAATAACACTTAGCAGTTTTCTTTCTGAAGAGGACATATCCCGTGGTGGATAGCATTAGCTGCAGAGCCTTTTATTGCCTAGCAGCAGAAAGCAGCCAGGCACACAAGAAGGCTAAAGGAGTCAGGGAGAGAGGGAATGGAGAAGAAGTCGGCAGCCAGTCTTTGCAACAAAGTCATTGTGGCAGAACACTTCAATAAGAAGCAATAGTTGTCCCCTGTGCGCACGCTACAGGGGCCTGGCCTGGAAATTGCAACTTTCTTGCAAGCACGCATCTGCCACGGCTAGATGGGGCCAGTTGTGCCAATATTAGGCAGAGTCCATTGTAAGGGGTTGTGTGCCCACAGGGAGTATTAGGAAGCAGCTCCCAGGGCTGCAGAGCCTACTAGCCTGATGCCACATATGCTCCTCTGTGAGGTGAGGCTCCTTCCCACACATGCAGGTGGCCAACGCTGCTGGTGACCTCATATACATGGAGTTATGCCCTTGGGGGGGGAATAGAGAGGAGATGGTCCTTGTCTTTCCCAGGACCTAAGGGCTTCAGTTATACAGTTATTCAGATATTATGGGCTGGACAATAAAGAGCAGGAAGAAGAATTATACTTATGTCCTCCCCCCACTAGGCACCTGTGTAAGAATCAGGCAAAATCTGGTCTCCAGAACCTAGTCAGCTACCTCCTATTTGGATAGATTAGTGTGTAGCTGATAGATGCATCCTGCTATGAATAGTATTTGGGGGAACAAAAATACACCCCTGCGCTAGTTGCAAGACACTGTCAGTTAAATTAGATACACAATAATTTACATTTTATATACACTAAAATACTAATAATTTTAAAAGTATTTGTGCAGTGTGGAAATAACACATCTACTTTGACTGCAGGCAATGGAAATCTGTTTCCCAGTCTCATGCAAACTGCCGAGGCCGATTGGCATGGAATTCAGCTAGAGCTCACCAGCTTCAGATGAACAGAGTCTGAGAGCAACTTAATTCATTAAATGTCATATTTTACGGCCTGTTTTCCCATGAGTTCTAGTAAAGGCAGGGCAAATCCAGTGATAAATACCACAGCTTGCTTGTCTGAATGGGATAATTGCCAGGGAACAGATTCAGACCAAGATTTTTTCAAAAACGGAGGCCTCAAATTGTAGTCCTATATAAGTAGCCTAAACTTTAAAAGTGCTGAGCACCCATCAGTTCCCAAAGAAATTAATGAAAACTGCTGGGTGCTCAGCACTGTGGAAATGTAGGCCATTTATTAAGTGTCCAAATTTTTTTTTTTTAGGGTGAGCTTTTTCAAAGGTGTTAAGTTCCCAACCCCCATGGATTTACTAAACTGCCCCTTGTTCCTTTGAAAAGCTTCCCTTTAGGAGTCTAATTTTAGGCACCAATTTTTAAACATGTTGCTCTGACTGCATTCCCATAACATTTAACAATGAATTAAGGGTATAACAAGCTGTGATCAGTCATTTCAACTGCACTCCTGGAGTAGCTTGGTGTCACAATGGGATGAGTAGGTAACTGTGGGGATAAATTTATCACTGTATACCCTTTTTTAGTTACTCCAGGCTGTTTCACTGCTGTATTACGTTTGCTAAATGATTTTAACTTTTCCTACACTGTAATAGAGCTGTCTGAAATTTCCAGGGCTGCTTCAGTTTTTGCTAAGTTTTTGTGTGTGGGGGGGAAAATATTGATTTCTTAACTAGCCTTGTGGACTGTGTAAATGGTTGATATTGTGAAGGCCATCTAGTTAACTCCATGATATTTTTGTTTGTCTTTTCAATGCTGCCTCTATCTAGTCACCTTCAAAATTTCAGGGAATGTTCAAGGCATCAACGTCCAGCTCCTTATTAATTTAAGGAGGAAATGAAAAACGGGGGAAAAAAATAAAGGGACTCAGGGAGCTCTTTAGCAAAGCCACAAGCACCTCTGCAGTTGTCTGTAGATTAAACAAGTGGTTGTTGGCACCCATGAATACCTTCCAGCATAACAATACCCTCATCCCGTGTTGACATAAATATCACTCACATAGAAAGAACAATAATGGTGGTGGTCGTCATGTGGAAGAGGGAAAAGGGAAAAGGAGTGTACACACAGTCCCTGGCAAAGGGGGAGCATGGAGGACACACAGAGCCCCTGAATGGGGACAGGAGAATGGAGAAAGGGGGCCAGATGGGGCATGTGGGAGAGGATAAGAATGGAACACACCCAACTACTGGTGGGGGAGATTGGAGGAAGGGAAAACCGAGTTTCTGACACAAGGAAGTGGGGGCGGAAGGGCATTGTAAGAAGTCCCTGAAAAAGAAGGGGATAGGAGGATGTCCCACTGGGAACTTGTTGGATGGCAGGGAGAGAAGCAAGAAGCCTCTGGTGCGTGCAGTAAACTCTGCGTATACAAGCTATGAAATATGATTTCCCCCCTTCCATATACACAGCCACTCTTAAAATTCTGTCTCTTCATTCCTCTCCGAATAGTGGAAGACGGCATTTTGACTGACCAAGAAGTTTCCACACCTGAACGGGCCTGTTACCAGGAATGGGAATCATCCAAGTGGGGAGGTCATATGAGCCTCAAGGAGGGAGAAATCGTTAGAGTAATCTGTATGGGGGAGACAGGATTGGGGTGAACACCCTTCACCCCAGTTTTCCACCTGACTGTGGCTGTTTTGAGTGTATGTCCCATGAGACTAAGTTTTGCCCTCTTACTGGAACTGATCCTTGGAGGTACTGAGGACCCTCAATCTTCACTGATTTCCATTGAGAATTTGCAGGCACCTTGCCCGCAATGTAAGTGCAGTGTTGAGGACCAGTTCAACTCCCAGAAAAGCTGAGGAAAGGACTGGGCCCTCTCTCACCAGCTTCATAAACGTAATTCTTATGGTAGCTGGAGAACAGCACATTGTACTATTATCCCCTACCCTAAAGCCTTGTTCAGTATAGTTGAGTTGACAAGGTGTTAGCTTTTACTATAGCTATCGCCCAACCACACATTTTTAATCCACTCTTTTATGCATTTGAAAAGCTGGAAATGCATGTTTCCCCACTGCCATGTAATAAATGATTGTTCACCATCCTCCCAACTGATTTCGACTAGTCATGCAGCACTAACTTGTCCCTTTGGCTGGCTTTGTTAATTGCAGCATGGTGTTGGTTCCACAGCTGTGAATATATAAGGCTGTTTGTGAAATGTATATTACAGGTTTTCCAAGTAATAGGGTCTCGGGGTCTGATCTGGCTCACCCTGAAGTCAGTAGCAAGATTGTCATTTATTTCACTATGAGCTCTGTTGGACCTTCGGATTCTACTGCTTAATCTGTAAGGTGGAAATCTGGCTCCACGTAAGTTAATACAGTGATCATTAGCTTTAATGGGGCAAGGATGTCACCCATAATATGCAGGTTATAGTTTTGTAGGCACACAAACATCATAATTCAATTAACGGAAGTAGGAAAAGTTAAGGTGACCTGGATGAAAATGTTTTATGGGTTATTAGTAAGCAAATAGAGGAAGAACTTTGCGAAACAGATGCTGATTTATATTCATGCTTTATCTTCCCTCATGCATGGCAAGTATCAATGCTTTCATTTTTAAATATTAGGAAAGTGATTTGTTCAACTAGTTAATCAATTGGATTTCATGTATTTGGGTCACTTCTTTGACCACATTAATTTCTTAGATGTAACAGCTGATAGCATCACTCAGTAATTAATAAAAATACTTGTATGGGTAATTAGTTAGTCCTCCATTACGCCTATGGTGTTCAGGGAAGCTACAAAGCTGCTCCTGACAAGTCTTTCAGTGGTTCTTCAACTGTGCCCCAGGTTTTTCAGCTCAGCTTCCACAGCTCTATGCCATGTTTTTGGGTGGCCTCATTTTCCCTTGCCTTTATGTGTCCATTTTATTGCCCTTTTTGGTGATTCAATCAACTTCCATCCAAAACACATGTCCAATCCATTTCCAGATCCTTTTGGTCATAATAATGCTTATATCTTCTTGGCTACACAGTGAACAGATCTTGATTTGAGATTATTATGGACCAAAAGATATGGAGGATTTTTCTGAGGTAGGTTGTATGAAATGAGGACAGCTTGGACATGTCATATTTTGCCATTCCCTAGTATTCTGCACAGTATAGTAGTGTTGAAAGAATACAACTCATTTAGTTTTGATGTTATACTTCAATGATTTCCAGACTGTATTTAAGCTCCTAAAGGTTTTCCTGTCTTTACTGATTCTGTTCCGAATGTTCTGACTTGTTCCATCATGCTGGCTGATGGTACTGCCCAGGTATGTGAATGTTTCTACATTAGTGAGAACATAATCCTCTATCTTACTGGTGATGGTGAGGCAATATAAAAAGTCATGATATCTGCGGTTGATTTTCAGTTCAATTTGCTGGCTGAATATGTTAAGTTGGTTTGTTTTCTCTTCATGATGGGTGTGTGATAAGAGAGCAAGATCAGTTGTGACGTTCATGTCTTCAAGGGATAAGAAGGGTATTTATCTAATACCTCTTGGCATGTCCTCTATTGTATGCTACGTTACCCAATCAATAGCAATGTTAGAGGATTGCAGACATAACACACCCTGGCCGTATTCCTGTTTTGACTTAAAAACTAAGCTCACTGTGACCAACGTTACGTGTAAAGTTGGAATAGAAGCTTTCAATTATGTTAATTCTACAAAGATGGATTCCAGAAACTTGTGGAGTATACCATAGGCTGATCCAGTGAATGCAGTTAAAAGCTTTCTTGGTGTCTATGAAATTTATGTACAGTTGTCATTGCCATTCTAAGCATTATTCTATTTTGTCAAGTAAAGATCTGAGCTGTGCATCCATGCCCTTTCCAAAAACCAACTTGCTCTTTTCTGAGAACACCATCAACTACCTCTGATATATGTTGGTCTATGATTTTACACAATACCTTACTTGGCACAGATGAAAGGGTAATACCATGCCAGTTATTACAATCACTGATAGCTCATTTCTCTGGTATCTTCACTATAACCCCATTGGCCCACTCATCTGACACTTTTTTTTTCTTTTTCCCAAACTGATGTAAATAGAGGGGCCAGGAGAGATGCTGCTAACTCAGGATTAACCATGAACAATTCTGCATTCAAGTTATCCTTGCCAAGAGCTTTCAAATTAAAAAAAATAATCTGAGGGCTTGAATGATCTCTTCCTTTGTTGGTGTATTGCTGTTGGTATCAAGGTTTTTTTCTGCCTCTCAAATCTTTTTTTTCTCTTTAGATGGTTCTCAGTTCAGCAATTATTTGAAATACTCTATCCAATGCATTTTTTGTTTTTTTTCTATTGTCAGTAGGTGGTCTTTTTTATCTCTGGTAAGTATTTGTTGGTGTCTGTCATTTACCACAAACAAACCACATCATTTTGTATATGGTTCCTTATTCACCACTACATCACTTGTACAGGTAGTCTCCCATAAACTTAAAAGGCTTCCATTGCCGGCTATACCTAGAAAAAGCAAATGAGCAGCAACCACTTTATCAGTGATAGTGTCTCAACACCAACTTTCTAATGCTATACTATTGGTCTTTCATTGGAACAATGATGACATCCAGTGGCCTGTTCAGAGAATCACAAATTTAGTCTCTATCAGTTTTCCCAACCATCTGAAGCTACTGACTCCCTTCCAGATTAAGAAATACTTTATAGCTGCCTCCTCCAAGGATCTCTAAACCTAGCCATGAAGAGATGATATTCTGGAATTGCAACCATACCAGAACCAGCAGTTACCTATGCAACTTCAAAGCACAAGCTTTAATAATAGGAGGTATACAATTTTCAATACTCACAATATAATAAGATGGATGAATCTTTCTTGCTAAGGAAAGCCTTTCCAAATAAGGTTGAGTTAAGGAAATGCACTGTCTTAAAAACCAAGAATTCCATGCAGTAGTTGATCAATAATCTCTTACTGAAGAGAAACCTGGCTCATAGAAATACCAAAACAAAGATGGGTTGAGGACTTTGAAGGTTTCTTCATGTAAAACTGGGTATTCCTCCCTCAGAGGCAGCCAAATTTTGCTGAGTTGCTGGCTACGAAGTCAGTCAGTTTTATGACGACTCCAGGGACGGAGGTGTCTCAGACAGAAGTCTCCTGTGACAAATGTCGTGCAATAGCCCAGTTAGTGCAGTGAAAAACCACCATCCTCCTCTTTTCTGCCTTCGAGTCACCAGGAAAACAGTTCAGCATCTGGGACCAGAGACACCCCACCCCTTTCTTCTGAATAGCAGCCCCTTCTAATTTATCTTCTCTATGCCATTCATTATTTTGTATGTTTTGTCTCCTTTTTAACCTAAACACCTCCAATCTTTTTTATGTCAACCCACAGCTATTCTTATTCTTTATTCTTTGTATTTCAGTAACCTCTAGGAGCCCCACCGTGGATTAAGGCCCCACTGTACTAGGCACTGTACAGACATCAAACAGACACAGATCCTGCCCCCAAGGAGCTTACAATTTAAGTGAATGACAAGAAAACACAGGTGCAAACATTTGGGGAGAGCCATAAGGAAACAATGAGACAGAATCTTTCCCTGCTGTTGACTGTTGTTCCCCACCTCTGGAGCCTTTTATTTCTGCTAGATCCTTTTGTGTCTACTACACTCATGCAAAACTGAAAACTTCTGAGAAGATATTCTACTGTGGGAAATAAATGTGTGGGGAAAAAAGTGACTGGATAATAAATTGATCTAAAACATTTGGTTTAAGCTGTTGCAAGAAGCAGCTCTGGTCACAGGAGCTGCAGCAATACTAAAGGCATTTGTAAAGCAGGCACTGAGAACCCCAATTTAGGCTCAAAACCTTGCCTTTCTAAAGCATTTGCAGCAATAGACATGGCAGGTGCAAATACCCTGGAACCAGAAGAGGATGAGCCAAGATCTTCCTATCCCCAGGGCCAGATTGTGCACCTGTTGCTCACAGGGGTGCTATAAGCTATATATAACACAGCGATAAGGAGGAGGGGGAAGGATGTAAAATGCTACCATTCTAATATGGAAACCTTTTTGCCCTGACTTTGCACGCCTGCAAGCGTAACAGCGTATGCTGAAGCAATGCTATGTGTAACTATTACACTCCCCTTCTTCCTGCACTTTAGCTTAACTCTTTTTGCTGAAAGACAAGTTTGAATTCAGTCTTTTCGGAAAGCATTACACAGCTAAACCTCAGGGCTATTTTATGGAGAACACCTACTAAGCAGGTGTAACGTTTCCAATACATTTCAAAGAGTGAGTGCCATACAGATTTTTAAGCCTAGGCTATGCTAAAAAGTTCAGTTGACCCAGGCCTTGTCTACACTACCATTTATGCCAGCAAAACTTTTTGTTGATCAGGAGTGTGAAAAACACACCCCTGAGCAACATAAGTTTTTGTCGGCATAAGTGCTTGGGTGGGTAGTGCTGTGGCGGCAGGAGATGCTCTCCCACTGACATAGCTACCGCTGCTCGTTTAGCTGGGTTTTTTTGTCAGTAAGAGAACTCTCTTTTCTGTCAACATAAGGCAGCCCTCTTACAGTGGCACAGCTGTACCAATACAGCAGTGCTGCTGTAAGTTTTAAGTGTAGACTAGCCTCCAGTTACATTGCTCAGGAGCATGAAAATTGAAACCCCTGAGTGCTGTGGTGAGGCGGCTCTAACCATTAGACAGCGATAGCTCAAAAGAAGACTTTTTTCCATTAACTGAGCTACTGCCTTTCAGGGAGGTGGTTTCCCTATCCTGATGGGAAATCCCCTCCCATAGACATAGGCAGTGTCTCCAGTGAAGTGCTGCAGCTGCACCCCTATAGTCTTTCAAATGTCGACAAGTGCTTGCCAGACACTTAATGGATGCCTGAAGATCAGCTGCTGGTGAAGAAGAAAAGCTGCAGTCTGTATCTAAAATGGTACAGGGAGTGGGATCAGCATATAAAACATCCATTCCCTCAATGTATATAAGGCACTCACCCTCTAGGGTGCTACCTGATTTAGCTGGGCTTATCGAAAAAAGACAACAATATACAAACCCTCACTCAGCGCTGCCTCTGCGTGTTCTCTCTCTCTCTCTCTCTCTCTTTTTCAGTGAGGCACAAGAGCCCAGTTTCAAGTAGTTAGCTGACAGCTAAATGTAAATTCCGTAGGTTTTGTGGCTTCTAGGGGTATCATATGCTCCTCTCCAGCTCTCCTAGACAGTAAAAAAGCAGATATTCAAAGGGGGAGCATAAGTGCATTAGCTGCAGAGGGAAAACGCTATAGTTGGATTTTAGAATGCTGATGGAAATAACTTTTGAGGGTAACTGAAAGCTGGATCTCCAACAGTTGGATCTTGTCTTATGCCTTGTCAGAAAGGAGGAGGTTAATGCTGGCTGCCAAATCACACCTGGACTTGGTCCTTGATTCTCCCTTTCTTCCCTTAAGAGGAGGCGATCTTCCGCCAGAGCGCTCCACAGAAGGAGGGGAGAACCCAAGCTCTATACAATTATTCCACCCAGGATCCTGCAGAAGCTTCTTCAGTAGGATTGCACAGGGTCAATGGGATCATAGAATCATAGAAGATTAGGGTTGGAAGGGATCTTAGGAGGTCATCTAATCCAACCCCCTGCTCAAAGCAGGACCAACCCCAACTATATCAGACCCTGGGGACAGGATAAAGGGTAGAAAGAGCTTCAGCCAGATGCTCTTTGCTGAGCACACAAAAGAAATTAAACTGGCAGTTACTGCTTCTTGAAGAACTATTGACTGTCACTGAGCCCTTCCATAGCTGTGCTGCACCTAGGGGCCTCATCCTTTGACAAGATTTCTCCAGGGAATGAGGCACTAGCAGAACATTGATTCACATAGAGTTTCCAGGTCCCATTGTCACTGCCCTGCAAGGATTAGCATGGGAAGGTGTGCTTGAACCCTTAGCAATCAGACTGAAAATTTTGATTTACGTTATTTTTAGGAGTCTCAATTCACTACCATCTTCTGGGCTCAGAAATCAATTTGTAAAATGTCAAGATCGTTAAGTTCCTTCCTTACCATCTGCTGAAATAAAAACCTCCCGCATCCCATAGGGTTGTAAGAAAAGTCTTTCAATGACTTCAATGAAAAAATAACTAAGTACATGACAGGTCTCTTTAATTTCTTTTGAGCAATTTAAATAATAAGGTTGGCCTGCCTAGACCAGAACATTTCCACATAAATATATGTTAGTTGTACTGAATTTTACAAATTCTACTTTTTGTCTGTTCAAGGCATGGTAGAAAAGAGGAGAAATGTTAAAGGCCTAGGATTCTTTGGGGCCCCTGCCCTCCATTGGGTAAACTTTGAGGAGTGCCCAGAAACTCAGGGGATTTCAGCTAGCCAAGTTTCTTGTGATAGATGTTTCTTTGTGTTGAGTGGGTTGTGAGTATTCCTCTCTCATGTCAGCCCCATGAAGAAGGCAGGGACCTGGCTCTTCTAACTTGTGCATGCCCTGAACTCTCAAAGAATCCTACTGATCATCATCTGGGCAATACATTTGCATGGAGGGATGGAATGACATTTGGTCCAGTGGAATGACATTTTTTTTTCAACATATTCATTAATGATCTGGGGGATGGGGTGGATTGCATGCTCAACAAGTTTCCAAATGACACTAAACTGTGGGGAGGAATAGATACTCTGGAGGTTAAGGACAGTGTTGTGCTAAAAAGAGCACTCGGGATCCTTTTAAGGGGAAAAGGCAGTATGCCACATTTATTAACAGATGTTAAATCAATACTTATCTTAAACCTATGTGCACACACTCAATAACTATCTTAAACCTATGCGCACACACACAAACACACACACATATGCCCAAACACACCAGGAAAAGTTCTGAGGTTGTATAGCTACCAGTCCTTATCGTGGCTTGAGATTGCATCTTGGGTTCGTTGCTGGAGTTCGTGGCTCGTGGCAGCTACCTGGCCAGGGAAGCTGGGCACGAGGAGAGCGGGGTCTTTGTCGGGCGAGCACCGACACTCTTTGATGGTCTGCAGAACAGTTTCTCTCTCCCCAAAAGCTTCAAATCTCACCCAGTCTTTTATAACCTTTTGACTTTGGTTTAAACTTAGGAGTTCTGCTGAGTCACGTCACTTCTCTGTGTCCGTTGTTTGCTGGACAATAGCAGACGTGACTTTCAGCTTGTTCCTGGTGTTTTGATTAAGTTTGCTCTTTTGTTTTCTGAGGTGGATTCTTCTTTGCTTTTTAGGGATGTGTTCACACTTCTTCAGCCATTAGGGTGGACACCACACTTCATCAGAACAAGCTGGCAGTTTGGGTCTGGTTCACACATACAAACACCTTCCACTCACACCTTGTTCAGATAACATTACCTATTCATCTAAAAGTTTAGAAAGTTTTGTACAAGATGGAGTACATTTGGTCAAAATGGAGTTTTACATTTACAATATGGAGTATGGCGTAGGGGAGTTCAAATATTACAAACAGATTCTACAGGCTTACAATTTTATTCCTACAACAGGAGACAGTGACCTAGACAAACTGGAGGAATGGGCCAAAAGAAAGCTGATGAGGTTCAAGAAGGACAAGTGCAGAGCCCAGCACTTAAGATGGAAGAATCCCTTAGATGGTCCCCTTGCACTGCTACAGACTGGGGACCAACTGGCTAGGAAGCAGTATGGCAGAAAAGAACCAGGGGGTTACAGTGGACAATAAAATGGATGAGTCAACAGTGAGCCCTGGTTGCCAAGAAGGCAAATAGCATCTTGGGCTGCATTAGTAGGAGAATTGCCAGCAGATTGAGGGAAGTGATTATTTTCTTCTCTTTGGCACTGGTGAGGCCATATTTGGAGCATTGTGTTCAGTTTTGAGACCCCATTACAGAAAAGATGTGGACAAATTGGAAAGAGTCCAGCGGAGGGCAACAAAATGATTAGGAGGCTAGAGTTCATGACTTACGAGGAGAGGTTGAGGGAACTTGTTTAGTATGAAGAAGAGAAGAGTAAGGGGGGATTTTATAGCTGCCTTCAACTATCTGAAGAGGGGTTCCAGGGAAGCTGGAACAAGGCTGTTCTCAGTGGGGGCAGATAACAGAACAAGGAGCAAGGTCTCAAGTTGCAGTGGGGGAGGTGTAGGTTGGACATTAGGAAAAATGTTTTCTCTAAGGTAATGGAGAAGCACTGGAATGGGTTACCTAGGGAGGTGGTGGAATCTCCATCCTTAGAGCTTTTTAAGACCCATCTTGACACATCCGGTCTGGGATGGTTTAGTTGGCGTTGGTCCTGCTTTGAGCAGGGGGTTGGACAAGATGACCTCCTGAGGTCCCTTCTAACCCTAATATTCTATGACTTAACTCTGTCCCCTGGCTGACTCTGATCCCTATGGTTCACTCAGAGCCATGCTCCTATTGATTCTCTGGACATGAGCCAAAATACCCACCCAGAAGCTGTGTAACGGCATGGAATCGAAGTCATGAGAAATATTTATATTTTCAGCATCACTTTATGCAGGGAAATCCCCTTTCAAAAATCAGTCTCTGTGTGCCTCAAGTATCCAATAATTAGAAGCTAGTTTAAAAAACTTAGATGAATTGCCCAGGAAGCCAGTGACACAGCTGAGATTAGACTCCAACATCTCCTGACTTCTAGCGAGGAACTATAGCCACAAGACCATTTGCTTAAAAATGTCATGTTGCAGTAGTGTTAGGTGTACAAATAATGAGGCTCAAGGCCCCAGATGATCACCAATCAGTATGCACATTGATCTCTAGTATTTCCCCCCTGCTTCTTAATCTTCTGCCAATTAAATAAGATATCTGCAAATTAGAACCCCCAATCCTGCCTGAGGGTCCACTAAGGTGGGCCTTTGAGACTGTGCAGAAGTCTATTGACTTCAGTGTAACTCTTTCGAGTGCTGGAGCCTGCACCACCAGGACATGAGGTAGGATTGCTCTCTGCTCTCTGCCCATAATTAAACGAATACTTTGGAAATAATACGGTACTAAGTCAAAGTCAAGAACCAGCTCAACGCATGGCATAATAGTTGTCATTAAAGCTGCTATAGCCTTGAAATCTGACTTAAAATGTAAGGGCCAGAGTTGAGTGTTTTTGAAAATCTCACTTACTGTCCACTATCTTAGTGTTCAACTGTATCTTCATAATAAGTTATGGAAGATGTGCCCAGAGATCTGCACAGTAACTGTCATCTATTTTTCCTATATTCATAAATATGTGTAGACTCCCAGAAGAACTCCAAGGAAATTTGACCACATCAAAATCAGAAAGCACTTATATAACGTAACGTCCCAGGTTAAGTTTCTCCTCTTACAAAAGTTATTAATAAAGATATGCCTAGAATATATGAATCAGAGGCCCAACCCAAGGAGCCAGTTTTCAGTCCCCATCTCGTACTATATTCTTTGATTGTCTAGGTAATTTTCAAACAGTGATCAAAACAAAAGCTGCATTCACACACAAGCTCCAGATAGGTGAAGTCATAAGAATGTGATAAATCAGAGCAAATTACACACTCAGAACTCACCCTATGCCTCTCAAAGGAATGAGTGATTCTGACTGAACAAAAATGCTCACAGATCAGCACAATGTTCAGCATTCAATGGGATAAATTCTAACAAATGCAGAGGAACTGGTGTATCCACCCTTCAAATGCTGGGTGTCTCTCCACATATTACAAAAGCAATGTTATCAAGCACCCATACTCCGGCAGTTAACAGCCCTCCACAAAGCACTCATACATAGATGATTCCTACAGGATAACTTAATCTGAACATAAGGGCAATTTCTGGGTTAAAGGCAATACTTGTAAAGCTCCTTGAGAGCGTGAAAGGCACTAGAGAACTGCAGAGAATTATAATACACAGACCACTTCTGTGCCATGCTCCCACTGCTAGGTCAAGTTTTCTGGTGGCTGTCTGTGTGTAGGACCTGCTAGAAATTTCCCCCTGGTATTCATTAACCCTTTACCATACAGCTGAATCCAACCAAAGATTCCTGACATCCTGAATACAGTGTGTGTGTGTGTGTGTGTGTGTGTGTAATGTGTATGATAGAAGCTTATTTTCTATACATAGATTGCATGCACATTTTATTTATGTTGCAGGAAAATGCTTCAGTTATCCCTGCTCACCTGGCTCAAGGACTTTCTGATAGCTGTACTCAGATCACAGTAAACTCAGTGAAGATTATTCTTTTAGCAGCTGAATAAGTGGATTGGAACCACCTATTTTAAAGTCTTTAACCATCCCTTTCCAGCTTCCCAGAGTAGCTGGCTTACACTCAAGTAACAACTGGCCTGACTGGCCCCCCTTTGCCAGCAGTAGTCTCAGTAATAATTTCCTATCCTCTTTCCATGAATAGCTATTTAGATGCGGAGTCCATCAGCCAGCATATGGACAACAAGCTGGAGCTGTAAATATAGTCCTCTTGACTATATCAGAATATATTTCTGACATTCAGCATTTACTTAAAGGAAATAACGTTTTGCCATACAATATGACTGAAGAACTTCAAAAGATTCTCCACTTGCAATATGTGCTGAATGGGAGCCTATGCTGAGGGATTGTGCCTTGACACCGTCCCTGCTCTGGCTGCTTAGAGGGGATGTGCTCTCAGCATTGCTCCCTTCAGCATACAGGCCAGCTATGGGGGCTTGTTAGGGGGAAATAAAGCCTCCAAACAAAGACTCCACTTCCTACAGCCTGGCCAGTTTGAGACCAGCTGCATTTTGGGGACATATGAGAGGGACAATCCCTATCCTTCCCCGAGGACAGGGACTGTAGTTGTCCTTGTTCCTTGCGTGAAGTGCACTAGAGCTGGAGTTGCTCCTTTACATCTCCATGTACTGTGCATCTGGTATCGAGGTGAGTCTGGAGGAGCACCTTTCTGTGACATAGGTCCCCAAAGCCCACAAAAGGAGGGGATAACATTTATCTACCTTTGTAAAAATGCTTTGAGATCCTTAACTGGAACATGCTGCATAACTATAATTGCTCCTTCCGAAGTTTTATATTTATACCAAATGTGTGTGTGAAAAAAATAAATAAATAAAAACAAACAAAGGAGGGGCGTGTGGGTACGTAGCATCTCACTATTAACAGTGAGTGAGTTATAAGTTCTTCAGAACAGTAATTAATGTTATTTAGTATTTCTATTGCACTAGTCCCTAAAAGCTAAAGCTGGTGTGCACCGTACAAACATGTGGTCAATGACAATCCCTGTGCAAATGGCTTTACACCTTTTTTTTAAAGATTGTAAGTGGGGAGGGGGCAAGGATAGGTTGGGGAGATGGGTAACAAATCAGTATAAAAGTATCTGAACAATTCTTGCTGATGACAGCTCTCCACCTGCCTTAGCCCAATCATTGGAATATAAATTGTCCATTGATATATTATCCCATCTTTTATTGCTTAAAACTATTTGGAAAAATGGGTTCTCCATTTCCCTGTGCTCTCTGAGATCCAGTAAGACATTGTTTTATTTTCTGTGTGAAGTGTGTGCATGAGTAACACAGCTAGAGGGCAGCAAAATTCCTTGTAAAGACATGGAGTACCCTAGATTTGAATTATTAGATTTAAAACGATTAAGGGTTTAATTTATATTTGGAAAAGAAGGGAGAAAATCTGCTCTGAACTCAGCTGGTTCTTAAGGATTGCGGATGCAATAAAAAATGCTGAGGTGATTTAAGCATAAAGGCCCTGAATCAGCAAAGCACTTACCCACATGTTAACTCCTACTGAATGGGATCTAAGCTTGTTTTTAAAGTTAACCACGTGCTTAATTTGATTTGCTGACTCAGGGCCCGAATACAGTGATGATAGCCAGAGCATATGAACCTAAAAAGATTTAAATTCACTTCAGGGAAATATCCAGGATCAGAGGTGCTCATTAGAATTAGGTGAGAGGCCCACTCATGCAGTGTAACTCTCTCAGCCCAACCCCCAGACAGCATCTTTTCTCCCATCGAACCTGAATCTTTCTAGTTGCCAAACAACCTTTGCTTTCCAGCAAGCTCCAGGTTTCCTCTGCATGGTGGTAGCTCTTCTTGGGGAGGAATGAAGGGAAGAGACACATAAGCCTGCAGTTTTCTCCAGCCCCCAATCTACCCATGTCTAGACAACTGAGTGATATTCAGTATTTCCATTATCTTCAGAATCTCAGCTACCTGGCCTTGCGCCACCTTCCAGATGCAACTGGCTTATGGCCATGGTCAGAGATACTGAGAGACAACCCTATCTCATGGACCTCTAGCACTTCCAGCTCTTTCTAACAAATAGAGGTATGACAATTGTTTGATGACCTCCATTCCAAATATTTCAAAACCTGTATGCAAAGAGTGAAGTTTCAGGGGAAAGCAGTGGATAAAGGTGCCAAACCCACTAATGTTGAGTTCTCAGGATAGGTCACAAGATTTCATATGACTCGAACTCTTGCTACGCTATGACACTCTGGGCCCGCTTTTCAAATGCATGCCTATTTCCCAGATTTGTACATGCACATGGGTTGATGGACACCTATGGTTGACAAAATTACACCTACAGAGGGAAAGGAAAATTATATATAACTGTATAACTTATGTTACATTAATTTCCATGTTACCATGATGTATGTCACCACTGTAGAAGACTTAATCAAAAAGATCCATTCTGTTCTTGAGTTCTTCAGTATAGAACCTTAATTCAATAATCTTTTGAATTTATTTTTTTTGTCTGTGCTGAACAACACAGATCAGGTGAGTAAGTTCTGTTGCCCCAATGGGATGTTCTCAAGATTATGGTTCTGCTCAATTTGAATAAGGATATTAGAATCTGGGCCCATATTAGGATCCTAGCTGAGCTATTTCTGTACTTTGGGCCAAATCTGAAGGCCCTAACTCAGTTTTCACTCAGTCCTTTTTACAAGGTAAGTTCCATCAATTTCAATAAGAGCTGGCCAGAGTATAAACTCTGATTCAGATGATTAGCAGTTGGCCTTGGCTGCTTTCGGAGATGGTGGTCCTGAAAAAGAAATCCTTACTTTAATTTTGTTGTCTTGCAGATACTCTGTGCTCCTGTGGGTGAAATTATTTCCAAGCTGAGGAGAGGAATTGAGACCAATGCCCAGGGAAGAGGCAGAGTGCATTTTTTTGCCCATTTCTTTACAGGGCTATTGACACCTACTATGTAGCCCAAGTGTGTTCAAACTTACTGACCCTCCAACCCATGGACAACTATCTTCAGAAGTTTGAAGAGCTGGGGCTTGCCTGCCAGAGCTTGGGGCTCCAGTCCTGTGAGGCATGCCTGCCAGGGCTCGGAGTGCACTCCTGCTGAAACCCCAAGCTCTGGCAGGTGCAACCTGCAGGGCTGAAGCTCCCAGACCCCCCACCATACTATGCAAAAGTCCCTAGCCCCATCGCCCTGCCACAGAGCAGAAGCCCTGAGCTCTCCCTCCAGGCTGGTGGGTGGAGAATAGGAGGGTTTAGATGCTCTGTGAACCCCACTTTAACTGCAAAAGAGCCACATGTGGCTCATGAGCCATGATTTGACCACCCCTGGTATAGCCATTTAGGATGGAAGAATACAGCTGCAGACATCCAAAGACCTTCACCAGTGATAGGGGAGCCAATGAGTCAAAATAAAGGAAGAGTTTTTTCCTGACAGATATAGGTGAAAGCTCACTGAAGAAGAATTGAGTAGAGTGGACTCCAGGACTACAGTGTATTTGCTCAGTGGGAGACCCATAAAAAGGGAACAAAACAAAAAATAAGAGAACATGGCAAGATAGATGGGGGGGAAAAAGGAAGAAGGAAAACAAAACAAAATCCAGCTAGGATCCAGCACAAGGTACCTCTGATGGGGTGGCCCTGCCCCTGTAAGGGCCAAAGGCCAGGAGTTGGCTAGCCCCCATCCAATTAGCCCCAAGTGGGATAGGATCTGGGATTCATTAATGGAATGAGAGGAGTTATTCTCTTATAAAGAGTAGCAGGTAGCTGTAAAGACACTACAGAGAATGAGAGGTTCCTTCAGGGAAGACTCTGAGACCAAGGGGGTTGCTGAAGCTAGGAAGGGCTGGAGTAGCCTGCTAAGGCAGGAAGGGCCCAAGACACCAGGTGAGTTTGGGGCCAAGCCCAGCTTAAGGCTGGGAGGGGAAAAGGGAGAGAGGAAGACTTTTATGTTTGTTTTTTCATTCTAAGTAAATAAACCAGCCCCTCAGGAGTGTTCTTTTCATTAGACTTATGAAAGTCTGTGTGGAGTTTATTTAAGAAGCCCCATGAAGGGAAGGAAACCAAAGCAGGCCATCTGCAGAGTGACCTCTGGCCGTGAGGTCCATGGACCATCATGCATGATTTTCTGAAGCTGTCTGTATCTCTTCACAGAGCTTGGTCCAGTAATGATTTGCACAGCATCTACTTGCTTACTGTACCTCAACTTTTGCATGTGAAAGTCTCACTTTGATTCTCTGTGGGCATCTTACTATGTTTCAGATAGGCCATGTTTTTAATGTTAATAAAAGATAATAGCTCCATTTCATTTTCTTCAAACCAATCTTGTTTGATGACCTTTTTCCCCCAAATGTAGCTAAAGCGGTTTCATGGATTGTTCTTAAATCTTCCTAAATTCCTCTGCCTTCTCTGGGAGTGACTTCCCGTGCATGCTGAGTTCAAAAGCCTTCACAAACTCCTGGCATTTCCGCTTCCTGTTGATGTTAGTTGCCTTGATTTTGGACTTGCTCCAAGTTTTGCTCTATATGGTTTCTTAGCTGTAATCTTCACTTTGCTAATGATCAAAGAGTGGCCGGAGTCACAATCGGCACTGTGAAAGTGTGAGTGTTCTGCACTGAGGGTAGGTCTTTCTTCCTGAGGATGACAACATGAGGATGCCAGTGGCCTGATTGTAAATGTTGCCATGACACTTTGTGATGATCTTTTTCTGCATAGTATGAATTGGTAATACACATTCAGATTTGGGTGCAGAATTCAAGAAGTCGTTGGCTGTTCTCATTCCTCTTACCAATGTCCTAGGCAATCTGGCCACAAGTTATCTGTGCTAACTCTTGCACTGAAGTCACTAAAGAGGAAAAGTTGCTCAGATGATGGTAGTCTTTTGATGACTTGATACAGAGTTGCAAAATGTATCCTTCTCGTTGGGGCTAGATTTGAGTGTTGGTGCATAAGCACTAATGATCACAAAGCTGATAGTTGTCTGAAATTTAAATGAGATAATGCGCTCTGACTTGCCAATGGGTTTTTCTAGGCTCTTTACCCACTTATTTCTCACTGAAAAACTGACACCATGCTGACGATTTTCTTCACTGCTTTTACTCTGCCAAAAGAAGGTATAATTGGCCCCTTGGACAGAATCAGCATCTACAAGTCGTTTCCTGAAGTGCTGCAATATCAATGTTGCATTTGTGCAGCTCGCTGTTTATCAACGGTGGCTTCTGTATGTAGTATTGTACAAGTATTCTGCTTGTGTATTGTAGGTCATTATCGTCTGTCAATCCCAGGCACATAGTCCTAACATTCCAGTTTCCAAGTCAGAAAGTTCTTAGTTTCTTTTTTTTTTTTCCCCAACTGCCGCCTTCCATGTTGTGTCCATGCTGCCAGCAAGGATGGAGTTTCCTCTCCAGGTAATATGGCTGCAATAGCCTAGGCAATTAATATGGTGGCGCTGCTTTGCCCATGGGTTAGCGTCTCTCTCTTGGCTTCACTACATTTGGAACTGCCTGTCTTCAGGCCCCAACTCCTAGACTGGTTATCATCCATGGCTGAAAGGCCCAGTCTGTCCTATATGGATGCCATTGGCAAATAAACTAAGTTAATTTGCTCATCTGCCTTTTGATGACAATTTCTCCATCAGGGATTCCACTATCCTCCTCAGGTGCTCATCCACCCAAAACTGTTGGCTCTTCCTCAAATTTCTGGGTTAATTAACTGCTGCCCAGCACTTCGCATTGTCCAATACAGGTTGTACTACTTATGCTCATAGCCATAGCAGGTTCTCAATTGATAACCTGACCTTATTATGAAAGGGTCTGAATAGATGGAGGTGTGCAAGCAGAAGGAGAGTTTCCTCTTGAGTCTTTGGACAGTTCTTGAGTGTCTGAGTTCTTGAGGCAGACTTACTCCCTTGGAGCCAACCATTAATGTTAGTCTGCGATTCCTGAAAGAAGGAATTTCCTGCATGCTGTTTTGACCACGTCTGTTCCAGAACTGATATATGTATATAAATAAAACAAATTGTGGCTAGAATTTACCCATATTCCACATCAGCTTTCTCTTCCACTATCAAACTGACCTGACCTGAAAGCATGTCTTTAGAAAAGCAGCAACAATATAGATGTTTGATTATATACAAAACAATATATATGTTTTGGTGTAGGCACCTGATAGGATTTGAGTGTGAATTTGTGTTTTCAGATGCTCAAATATTTTGATATTAATAATTAGAATGTTTGTTTAATTGAACATTAAAATATCCCAGAGTTAGACTTATGGCTTTTTTCCTCAGGAACACAATTAACTTTCCTTGGAAGTTATGTGCATATATATATTCCTGTTTCTATCCTGTATGAAGTGTGATGGTAATTAAGGTTAAAAGAATCACAGTGAGTGAGTACACTTATTTCTTTACTGAAAGAATAATGAATGTGGGTTCTCATCCAATTAATAGTTCAAAGTCATTTATTGTCCCCCTTTCCTTTGCATGTAGATAAAGATATTTCTTTTTAACTTAACTTGAAAAATGGTAATTGAAATATCTTGTAGTAGAAAGGGTCTAAATATGCCCATTAAGAAGGAAAAATGCATAAAACGGAAACAAATATTTTCCTTCAAGCAACTCATTTAAATAATTAATTGCACAAAAGTCTACAGGAAAAAAGGATGGGACTAGTTCTACTTTTCTTCAGTAGATGAGGCAAATCTCATTAAAACATTAAATACTTATGAAGACAAGAAGGGCAGGTTTATATTTTTAGGATGAAAGAGTGAGGGCCAGATTTTAAAGGTACCTAAGGCATCTAAATCAAATTAATCAAATCAGATTAAAAATCAAGCCCCAAACACAAATTTCTGTTCAATATGGCTCAAATGTTGGACAATTATCCTTTTATCAGAATATATTACCTATTGCAGAATTTCAGTCCATAGTCACTATTACTGGTAGATGCTTGAGTTAGGAATCAAATAGGTGTCTTAGAAAGATCCAAGTACAGATAAGATAGTCTGTCTTCTACATCTGAATGTATGTATTAGATCTTCATCTAATGGGTGCATTTATATTCTTCAAGGGGACAGAGCCTATACCTTTTATCCCTTCCACATAAGCAATATAGAAGGATTTTTTATCTCCTCACTTGTTGCACTTTTTTTTCTTCCATCTTCGTACAAAAATTGAATCAGTTATGTGATCTGAACTTGCTCCTATTGGTATTTCTAACATAATACAAGCTGCTGTTCCAGAACATTTGTAGTTTACTAGCAGCTTAGTTAAGACTCCACAGCAAAAAAAAAAAAAGGTAATTTTGGACAAACTGATAACAGGATAGGCTGCCCCTAAGGAGCAATTCTCTGAAGCAAGCTTTACTCTATTTTTTTCAACTTATGGAATAGCAGCTGCCTTTTCCAACCTGCTTGAAAACAAAGTCCAGATGTCATGTGGAGTTCAAACTCACCCTCTTCTTGGGGTTTTGTGTGTTAGCTAAGGCCAGATCCACAAAGGGATTTAAGTGCTTATGCCAGATTTAGGCAGTACTTGCAATCCGCAAACTCCACTCAGATGGTGTCTAAACGCACTCTGTGCCTAAATTTCCGCTGTAACGTGCTTCAGTTGCTGCCTCTGGGTGCACACATGATTGCAGTCTCATGCCCAAACCCCAGCAGGACCTTCAAGTTAGGTATTACCCTGCCTAGTTCACCTGTGGGGACTGAGCTGGGAGACAGAGATTGAGCTCATCTAACCCTAAACAAAATGGCAGAGGAAGGCAATAGCAGCCTCCTTCAACCTGGTGGTTAGGGTATCAGCCCAAAATGTAGGAGACCCCAGTTCAATTCCCCCTTCCTCTGATGAGAAGGTATTTGAACAGGCCTTTCCCACGTCTGAGGTGAGTGCCCTCACCATTGGACTATGGAGTCATTTTCAATCTCTCTGGCCCAATTAATATTTTGTTATCTAATACAAAGTGGAATAGCTTCAACATGAGACAGTGGAATATCCCATAGCCCAGAGGTTAGGGCACTTATCCGATGGGGAGGAAAATTGAAATGGGGCTCCTGCATCTTGGGTGAGTATCCTAGCCACGGGGCTAAATGTTATGAAAGGACTCTCCCTCCTCCCCGTGGCTGTTTTGCATGGAGTTAGACAGATCCAAGAAGTGGTTTAGGCATTTGAGTCTGTGAGAAGACTCCTGAATGTGGAGTTCTAGCAAATATAGGCATCTGCCTGGAGTAGGCACCTAACTTGGTGAAAGGGTTGAGGCTTAAGACACACCCCTTATCAGTCTCTCCCATTGGCTAGTTTAGGTGGTTCCCTGCCTAGTTTGTTGGTTTTTCTGGATCCCATTCTCAGACTCTTTTCTCTCCCTATGCATGGTATAACCTAAGCTCCTAACTCAGGGTTTGTGGATTCCAGTGATTTTTTTTCAAGCCACCTACAAACTGGGTGTTGCAACATTGAGCATTGCAACATCTAATGGCAGGTCCATACTAGATGCGCCACATCAGCACAGCTGCACTGATGCAGCTGCACCAAGGCAGCATGTCTGGTGAAGATGCTGTATGCTGACAGGAGAGCGCTCTCATGTTGGCATAATTACTCCACCTCTGTAGAAGGCAGAAGCTACATCAGTGGGAGATGTTTTCCTGCCAGCATAGCACCTGTGTGCACGGCACTTAGGTGGTTGTAATTTGTATCACTCAAGGAGTGTCTTTTTCACACCCCTGAGCGACCTGAGTTACATCTTCTTAAGCGATAGTATAGACCTGCCTTAAGTCACTTTGTAGATCTGGACTTCAGATGTTAACAATTAGCTAATAAATTCAGTTGAAGCCTTCTCAACAGGCTTTGCTCCTCCTAAAGTTTTGACCTTCTGGATGTTCTTCCCACACCCTAGTTCTTCTCTGTTCCCATCTCTCTGATATCTAGGTAAGGTAGAAAGCCAGCTACTATGGTGAGTCAGCTGACTCTTTCAGCATGATCAGCACCTGCTAAAATGGTGGGGCATTCCACATCTGCTCCACAAATGAGGACAGATATAGTGCCAGTGTTAAAAACTTCATATTATTTGTTCAGTGCCAATCCTGATCCTTGGGTGATTGGGTACCAAAACGGCAGAAGAAATTCACAATTCAAAGTAATGCACATTGGAAAACATAATCCCAACTATATATACAAAATGATGGACTCTAAATTAGGTGTTAGCACTCAAAGAGATCTTGAAGTTAATGTGGATAGTTCTCTGGAAACATCCACTCAATGTGCAGTGGCTGTCAAAAAAACTAACCATGTTAGGAACCATTACAAAAGGGATAGATAAGAAAAAATACATCATAATGCCATGATATAAATCCATGGTTTGCTGTGATGAGGTGTCCACCTCACACAGGATGGGGAGGGGTTAAGAGGGCCAATTAACTCCTCAGGCTACCCCTGGAGGAGGAGCCAGGGGAACTAATTGCTAGGAGGCTCAGCTGAGCAGGAACAGGAGGGGACGGTAGAAAGCCTGGGAGCTGAGAGCAGAAAGAGGGGCTGTAGAGAAGTAGGCTGCAGTCACCGCCTGGGCAGCAGGAGAAGTGTTGGTGGCTAAAGTGTAGCCCACAGTTATTCCCTGGGAGAAGGCAGTTTGGGTGGGCAAACCTAGAGGGAGGGAGAATCCAGATAAGTAGGAGAAAACCCAGAGAAATAGCAGCAAGGGGTAGAAAGATACAGAGACCGTGGCTGCTTCTTGTAGGGTCCCTAGGCTGGAATCCAGAGTAGAGGGTGGGCCAGAGTTCCCATATTAGCCACTGGGCAGTGGCATAGGGTGTTGGAGACATCAGCTGGATGGCTGGTCTGGAAGGACCCAGCCAGAGGGCTATGTCACAAAGAGGAGGCTGCAATTCCTGGAGAGAGAGGGACCACAGGATGAGATAGGATGAGAGATACACCATCAGGGGAGGGTGCAACATCTGGCCAGAGTTAATCCCCACGATGGCCACCAGTGGTGAGTGGACCCCATGACACATGCCCACACCTTGATTATTGTGTGTAGTTCTGATCGCTCCATAATAGAATTGGAAAAGATACAAGGAAGGGTAACACAAATGATTAGAGGTATGAAACAGTTTCTATATGAGGAGAGATTAAAAATACTAGGACTTTTAAACTTGGAAAAGAGATGAGTAAGGGGGGAAATGATAGAGGTCTATAAAATCATGACCAGTGGGAAATAAGTAAATATTATTTACCCCTTCACATAACACAAGAATCAACGGTCACTCAATGAAATAAATAGGCAACAGGTTTAAAACAAACAAAAGAAAGTACTACTTCACATGATGTATAGTCTACTTGCAAACCCATTAGCAAGGATTTTTAATGAATCTGTAAACTCAGGGACTGTACCGTATGACTGGAGAATTGCTAATATAGCTTCTATTTTTAAGAAAGGGGAAAAAACGTGATCCAGGTAACTACATGCCTGTTAGTTTGACCTCAGTAGTATGCAAGGTCTTGGAAAAAATTTTGAAAGAGAAAGTAGTTAAGGACATTGAGGTTAATGGTAATTGGGATAAAATACAACATGGCTTTACAAAATGTAGATCATGCCAGACCAACTTGATCTCCTTTTATTTGATAAGATAGCAGACTTTATAGACAAAGGGAATGCAGTGGACCTAATTTACCTAGAGTTCAGTAAGGCATTTGGTACACATGGGGGATTATTAGTTAAATTGGAAAAGATGGGGATTAATATGAAAATTGAAAGGTGGATAAAGAACTGGTTAAAGGGGAGACTACAATGGGTCATTCTGAATGGTGAACTGTCAGTCTGGAGAGAGGTTAATAGTGGAGTTCCTGAGGGATCAGTCCTGTGACCAATCTTATTTAACCTTTTTATTACTGACCTTGACACAAAAAGTGGGAATGTGCTAATAAAGTTTGCAGATGACACAAAGTTGGGAGGTATTGCCATACAGAGACAGATTGGGATATGATACAGGAAAATCTAGATGACCTCGTAAACTGGAGTAATAGAAATACAATGAAATTTAATAATGGAAAGTGCAAGCTCATGCATTTAGAGACTAATAACAAGAATTTCTGCTATAAGCTGGGGACACATCAGTTGGAAGTGACAGATGAGAAGAGGGGGAGGAATTATTTAAGTTCAGCACCAATGTGGACACAAGAACTAATGGATATAAACTGGCCATCAGGAAATTTAGACTTGAAATTAGACACAGGTGTCTAACCATAAGAGGAGTGAAGTTCTGAAATAGCCTTCCAAGGGGAGCAGTGGGAGCAAAAACCTAACTGGCTTCAAAACTTAGCTTAATAAATTTATGGCAGGGATGGTATTATGGGACAGCTTTGTTTTGCAATTAACAGATGTTTGACTACTGATTGGTAGATATGCCAATGGCCTGTGAAGGGATCTTAGATGGGATGGGTTATGAGTTATTACAGAGAATTCTTTCTTGGGTGTCTGGCTGGTGAGTCTTGCACACATACTCAGGGTTTAACTGATCGCCATATCTGAGGTTGGGAAAGAATTTTCCCCCAGGGCAGATTGGCAAAGACTCTGGGTTTTTTTCACCTTCCTCTGCCTTCATGCGGCTCACCTGCTGGTGGATTCTCTGTACTTTGAAGTCTTTAAATCATTATTTGAGGACTTCAATAACTCAGTCATAGGTTAGAGGTTTATTACAGGAGTAGGTGGGTGAGGTTTTGTGGCCTGCATTATGCAGGAGATCATACTAGATGATCATATTGATCCCTTCTGACCTTAGAATTTGAGTCTATAACCTATGGAATGTGTTGCCACAGGATGTTCTGAAGACCAAAACTATAACGGGGTTAAGAAAAGAATTAGATGACTTCATGGAGGATAGGTCTATCAATGGCTTTTAGCCAACATGGTCAGGATGCAACCCTTCCTCTGGATGTTCTAAGCCTATAACTGCCAGAAGCTGGGAGTAGATGACAGGAGATGGATGACTTGATAATTGTTCTGGTCTGTTCATTGCCTCTGAAGCATCTCTCATTGACCGCTGTCAGAAGACAGGATACTGGGCTAAATGGACTATTGGTCTGACCCAGTAAGGCTATTCTTATGTTCCAAATATTTTCCAATTTATGAAAATTGCTTGTTGCTTTTGATATTTTCTGCTTGACATCTAGCATGATGTCACCATCTTTACATATTGGACTTCCTACATAGGTAATAGGACTTCTAGTGTTTCTAGAAGAAGTTTTCAAGGATGCTTACACACAAAAATAGTTGGCATCAGTTAGGGTGCTTGTGGTCTGAGACCACTGCCTACCACACTGACCATCTTGTCTCATTGTTTCCTCATAGTCCCTTGTCAGTGTCTCTGTACCCATCTGTTCTCTCTTGTCTCTTAGTTAGTTTGTTAGCTGTTTGGGGAAGGGACCATCTTTTTGTTCAGAGCCTAGCACAATGGGGTCCTGGTCTGTGACTGAGGTTCCTAGGCACTACAGTAATTCAAATAATAAAAATAATAATCATCACTGATTATTCAATTAGAGCTTGATTCACTGAAGTCAGTTGGATTAAAGTGCTATTTTGATTGATTATACAGAGAAAACTAAAATGACTAAACATAAAGGGCTGTCAAATGCACAAGGAAAACAAACTGAAAAAATAGATATTTTTTTTCTTTTTTCTTTTGCTTCTTTCCGTTGTGGAAGGCATAGATTGTCACTTTTAATTGTTATTAGGCACATCATTTTCAGACAGAAATGTGACTTTTCAAGTTGACAAGCCTTTCTAAGTTCTGATGTCACTCACGTGGGAGAGAACATTTATCCTAGTCCCGCCTTCTACTGAAATAATAACAGGTCTTACTCCAGAATATAAAGTAACTTAACTATTTGATGCTCATTTCATTGATAAACCTGAGTCCCCTCCTCCCACATAATAAGAGGGGGAAACAAAGATGGAAATTTAAGATAAAATGAGATTTTAAAAAAAGCTCATAAGAACCCCACAGAGCAGAACACCTGAGGATCTAAGATGGGATGCTCAGGGAAAAATTAAAGAATGGAAAACTGGAGGCTGTGATCAGATCCTCAACATCCTTGCACAATGTATCCAATCCAAGAAGCTGAAGGCCTTTATTGCCATAGTAGAGAGCATTAGGCATTATGACATAGATATTCAAAGCAAGGATGGGGGAAAGGAGAAGAAGAGAAGAGAAGAATGGTGGTGGGGGGGAAACCTATAGTGCAGTATAGAAGCATTTGTAGGACTGCCAGTGTCAGGCTATGGAAGTGCTGAGAGGAAAGGCAATGAACCATAGGATGAGGGAACGTCCACAGAAAAAAGATTACAGAGCTGCTGATAGTGGGAGAGCTAGAAATCAAATTCCACCTCCTAATGATGTCAAGGGGAACTTGTGCTTCAAAAATTGATGGCATAATCTTGCCTTTACTACTTTCAAAGATCTGAGGATTTTGTGACAACTCTGGGTAAATGATAGTGTCTCTGACATTGAGATTATAAACAGTTTAGAAATAAACAGTTTCATCATGCAATATAAGGATAATAAAATTTTACAGCAGATGTATTTAATAATTAAACACTCCTAAGGGCAAATCTCTGAGAACTCTGGCACTTACAAAGTACGTTTACTATCTTTGGCCCAGTCCACACTTACCTTTGCGATTTGGTGGCAGTCGACGGGAGATCACAAGTGACGCAAATCATTTGCGTATCTCCTGCCGACTTTGTAGTGTCTCCTCTGCGCACTGTCCACACTGCTTCGACGCAGCGCTACGCCACTTGCCGGGGTGGTTTTCCTGCATCACTTCTTGGATCGACTGAGCGCGTCTACACAGACAGCTCAGTTGATCCAGAGCAATTGATCTGACGGTGGCGAATTTGCCACCAGCAGTTTAGACCCAGCCTTTGTTTTAATTCTTTAGAATCATTGGATAGATAAGAATACATCACTACCTTTTTTATTTGGTTGGTTGGGTTTTTTTTGCCTTTTCTGATCTTTAGCATGGATAAGCATGTATCTCTAAATTCTGTACTGTAGAAATGTAGAGGTGGAAGGGATGGTTAGAAGTCAAGTCCATCTCCCTGCACTGAGGCAGGAGCAAGTAACCCGAGACCATCCTTGACAGGTGTTTATCCAATCTGTTTTTAAAAACCTTCAGTGATGGGGATTCCACAGCCTTCCTTGGTAACCTATTCCAGTACTTAACTTAGAACCTAAATCTCCCATGCTGAAGATTAAACCCCTTTCTCTGTCCTACCTTCAGTGCATATGGATAACAACTGATCAGCATACTCTTCATAATAGCCTTTAAAGTATTTGAAAACTGTTATCCGGTCCCCCCTCAGTCATCTTTTCTCATATATCTGGTGTTTTAAATCTGTTATCATTTGTTGCTGTCCTCTGGACTCTCTCCAGTTTGTCCATGTCTTTCCTAAAATGTGGCTCCCAAAACTGTACATAGTACTGCATCGAGGCTTCACCCTCGATGAGAGTGGGACAATTACCTCCAAGTTTCATATACAACACGCCTGTCAATATACCCCAGAATGATAATAGCTTTGTTTGCAACTGCATTACATTCTTACAGGACTACTATTCTATTTGTGATCCACTATAACCCCCAGATCCTTTTCAACAGTACTGTCTAGCGGGTTATTCCCCCTTTTCTCTTATTTTTGTGCATTTGATTTTTCCTTCCCAAGTGTAGTACCTGGCACATGTCTGTCTTCAGTTTAGTCTTGTTGATTTCAGACCAATTCTCCAATTTATCAAGGTCATTTTGAATTCTAGTCCTGTCCTCCAAAGTGCCAGTAATGCAATGTCACGCCAGTAGTTCATTATCCATGTGTTCCGTACTTCAGAGGCATTGATTCTCACAACCTTGCATTTTTAAGCAATTGGCCCTCAATTGTTAATTTGTTTTATCCCTTTTTTATCTTTACTTTGTAAACTTGAATGTGTATAGCTAGGCATAACATTAATTTGTCCCAGAATCTCTGTAGTTCATTAACCTTCCCCCCTCCTCCAGATTTGCAAGGATAAAGAGTGAAGTTAACATCAACATAACAGGTCATGGTTAAATTCACATCTCTGTAGGCTTCCTCTCTAGAGGAAAATGTAGAACAAACAGTCATTTTCATGCCATACTATAGTATTTTAGGTGCAACATTCTATTCGGTGCCAGAACATTTTTTCTTAATTTAGACCCTGATTGTATAAACACTTGAGTACCTGCATAATTAAGGTGAGTAATCCCATTGTCTTCCAGGAGACTACTCATATGAGTAAAATCATATGCATGCGTAAGTGCTTTCAGGATTGGGACACATTATTTCTTGCTATATAAGAATTTGAAGTGTTGTACTGTGTTTCAGATGACTGCACATTGTGTACTAACAGATGGAGCCCTACAATGAATGTGCTGTTTCAGAGCTGCTATTCTGGGGGTATCTCTAGATTAGAGAAAAGAAGGATTCCATCCTCTCCCTCCTCCCTGGCCCTGCATATTGTCTGCTTTACATATCTGAGCCATGAGGCTTTTTTTGTTACTAGTTACTATGCTATAGCAATCTTCTGATTTTTTCTTATTGCAGGTTGAATATATTTAGTGGTTCCAAAACTTTGGGCCCAATCTAAAGGTAGTTGAAGTCAATGGAAAGATTTCCATTCTCTACAAAGTGTTTTGGATCAAGACCTTTGCTGGGAATAGATGATGGAGCCCTCCAAGAAGCTCTATTGTAGCAAGAAGAAGCTACATATCCTTCCCCCCATCTCCTCCCACCTCTGCCTCTCCTATGGAACACTGGAATATAGGTGTCTGCTAAAATGTGAAAGTCTCTTTTTTGCCTATAACTCTAGAGTAGATTTTTTTTCCTCTATCAAGCTTTGCCCTGTCACCAGACTTGTCTGTCATGTTGGAACAATGAAAGCCCTTCCAGTGGTTCTCTGACAAGTCTGCCTTTTAAAAAGTGAATCCCTGTACTGTTCAAAGCATTTAATCTAATCTATCCAGCTATCTGCATGACAACTAGATTTCACTAGTGCCAAAGCCATATCTAAGGGAATTGTTGGGAATTGTTTTATAGCAGCCCACTTTTAGATGTTCATAACTATCAGAAAAATTCTCCCTTTCAGCAATTTTCTTTGCTTGGTGTCAGTCCAAAGATGATTTATTTCCCCAAAGTTAGTTAAATTGTAAATGGTTTTGAATCAGAAATGTGGGGGGAGGGAGGCACAGGGAAACAACCCACTGTGTTCTAAATGAAATTCTTTCTCCCTTAACAATGGCTGATTCACCGGTGGCTTGCTGAAGAGTGCTCATCATAGAAGGAAAAACATTCCAAGCTGCTAGAGGCCAAGTTCAGAAGGATGGCACGTTGCTGCAAGCACGTTCCAATGTGTGGTGACCAGGGGTTAAAAAACTCCTGTCTTGGTTCTTTTGTATTCCTCACTTCAGACGGGGGGCAGAGGGAGGGGGCGAAGGGGAGGGGAGGTTGGAGAAGAGAGCAGGCAAAAGAGGGAAGAAGGATTTCTTATCAGGTTTACTTCCGTTTACAGCTTGGTGACAGTTTTATGGCCTGCTTTGGGTTTTCCTCTCTTTTCTCTTTATCCCTTGCTTGAGACAGTTGGATTTTCCTAAAGGGATTAATTTCTCAAAACACACTTACACACACAGTCATGCACCTTGCTCACATTTGACTGATTGAGGGATCCACACCATTTCCATTCAGCCCATGATACTGATGGGGTGAATGAATCCGATAATGGAACGCTTATTTAGTGGTAGGGAGGCGGAAAGACAGATAGACAGACACAGAGGGGGGTCACTCCGCCTGCTGTCACAGAAGCTCTATTGAGCAACGGATCTGCAGGGACTCATGTCTGGAGGAAAAGAGATTGACCTTTCAGCCCACCCTCTCCCCCTGCCCATTGGGTCACTAGGTTCAGACAGGCCCCCCTTGCTATTCACCTGACCAAGTTGTGGACGGATGAGGGCAGCTGAAACCTGTCTTAGTCCAAGACCTGGTCAACAGTTCATAAATCTATCATTCATTATTTATTTGTACAATAACACACATTCTCCGTTCAATTCAAATCCACTATTTAGTGGGGGTTTTTCTCTCTATCACAAGTTGTCTCCCCTTATCCTTTTACAATTCCTTAAATTTAAAACTTAAAACGTATGATTTAAACAGCTAATCATACTAACACAAATACACTAAACATATACTTAAAGACTTATTCACAACTAAACAACATTTGATTAATACTTACCACACAGATGGATGAACTCAGTTGCAACACAAACAATAAAAGTTTATGGCCAAATTTCCTTACTCTTTATGTTACGTTCATCCAGGAGGAACCTCTATCACATTCACACCCTGGTTACTGGTTTTCATCCAGGTGGAACCTCTATCGCATTCACACCCAGGTTATCAGCCCTAATGCCCTATCTTATTTTTTTTGAGCAACAAGCTGGGGAGAGGCGAGATAGCTGATCAGGTCATCTTCATGGTGCAATTCTGGTGCACCCCTTGTGATGCGTGGCTAATCCAATTTGCCTCTCTTCTGACCACCTTATGTATATCTCCACCCCAGCGTATTGCTTGCTTAAACCAATTGTGATTTTTGGCTACTGTCCAACCAGCAAGTCCCACACCTGTGAGGGACTTTTTGGCCCCGTGTGGCAAGTTACATGCCTTGCTATGGCTGGAATGATTCTCTGCTTCTTACTGTCAACAGGTCTTATCTTATTGACCAGCTTCGACTTCCTGATTACCAAACTTTTGGAAACAGCTTGTTTTTTGTGACAATTGCCATTGTTGCTTGAGCACCCTCTACGATGGTATGCAATTACTCAAAAATGACCATGGGCCACATATACATTACAGGCTCTATAGAAGTCTGTTACAACACAATGTTCCCTCTGATGTCTTCCTGGGTGACATCAGTTAATGATGTCAGGCTGAATCACCCCCTCCAGCATAAAAAAACCAAGGAAGGTGGCTTCTGAGGAGTGTGTTGGGATGTATAAACCTCACAGTGACACAGACAGTGTTAAGTAGCACTTCTGGTCCCATGTGCCTCTACTCTGCTTCACCTACAGAGCCTGTCTTGAGGAGCTTAAAAGAGAGCCAGACAGCTCAGAAGAAGGGGCAGACAGTAGGGCCCTATCTTGAGAGTGCCTGAATAATGGTGCAGTAGGAGAAGTTCCACTAATGAAGGCTCCTCCAGGCCCTAGAGGAGGGGTAACCTTTCTCTAAGACTAGGGAATCCTTTGTTCTACCTTTTGGAGGATCATTGATGAGGCATTTGACCATGCCTTGGACTGGGGAAGCAAGTGGTAGGTGTTTGCTATCATTGCCTCTTGTACAACCCTGGCCAGTGCCTGGTGGAGAGGGGGGAGCCTGGGTTCTCTTATGAACTACTCTTTATTGAGGGGGCATAAACCCTCTTCCCTTGAGGGAAGCCCTGAGTCAAGGGTGTGCCACCCACAGGGGCCCACAGGTGGGTGCAAGACCTTTCTTTTTTGGGATGTTGGACTATATGTACCTTGTTGGACTCTGTTACCCCAGAAAAGGCAAAATTGAATTGTTCGCCTGACCAGAGGACTGAGTCGCTACCTGTTGAAAGGTGGACCGCCATAGCGTTGGAGAGATGGCTGGTGAGGGATGCTGATGATGGAGGACAGCTGGGGTCCAGGGACCTAACCACTAGGTGGCACACTGTATAGGCCACCCCCACTCAGCCTATCCTCCCCCCCCCATCACAAGAAGAGCCTCACAAACTGTCCAGTTGGAGATGTGTCCCTCAACCCCAGGCCATTTACATGGAGGCCCAGTGCCCTTACACCTGTTGTGGCCCCTGCCAGTCTCTTCCTCCTTCCATCCCCTCAGCTCTGTGGCAGTGTGACTCCATGAACCTGGTACTGTCCTACTTTTCCCAGGAAGAGATGCAGGGTCAGCATGGGGACATTGTGCATCCAACCTAGCCTGCCCACTCCTGATTTGCTCAGTCTCTGCCCCCGTCCTCAGTGCAGACTCCAGCCTATGCAGAGAGAGCTCTGCAGGGTGCCACGAAGGCAGCTGAGTGACCCTTCCATGTGGAGAGCCCCTTATGCATTGTTTAAGGGAGGGCACAGCAAAGGGGACTGTGCACTTCTGCAGTGCTTTTATCTTCTTTTCTCTTGGAAAATATCCACCCAACTCAAAGAAACAGTGTACTCAGAACATAGGTTTCTTTGGCATCACTAGCTGAGCTGCACGGCCCATGAGCAGCATTTCCTAGTCCTGTTTTATTTATAGGAGGCCACGTGCCATCTGCATGGAAAAGGCCTTATGCCTCTGAGTAGTTTCTGGGTCTCCAGTGCCCCATCTCTACTCCACAGCAATGCAGCTTTAGTGTCCTCCCCAAAACCCACGTAAAACATGATCTCACTCTGGGAATGAGAGATGTAAAAAGGTAATATAATCTTATTCCACCTTGATATTCATGGGATGAGTGGGAAAATGTTACACATCCCTCTTGTCCCACCCTTACCTCACTCAGTTCAAACCATTTGCTCAAAGCCTCTCCCAAGGTGGGTCACAGAACCTTTGGAGGAACTTCTGCAGAGGTCAGGGAAAGAGGACAATGCCGTTGTGGAGGCTGCTGATCTCCTCCCATGTGGCAGGGGTGAGATTCCTGTGCAGGTCAGGACTATCGCTATGTTGTAGGAGATTTCTGTGCATGATTACATCCCTACCATGTTATTCTTAAAGGCTTTGTTTTTTATTAGGCCAACGTGCCATGGAGGGAGAGAAGGCATCTCAAAGAACAGACAACATATGGCTCATTGGTATAAAAGGAATACACAAGGTTTATCTGCCACCAAGTTGTTTGCCTGCCTATTCCTTACAGCACTGTGAATTATCAGCACTTGAGGAGAGTCGAGCGCAGGTGCAGCCCAATCTGAAAGGGCGCTTGACTAGTTTAAAGAACATACTCTGGATTTTTCCAGACTAATTGTTGCCTTGTTTCCATAAAAGCAATTTCTCACTCTACTGGAGCTATTGTAGAGCAACATCACAATAAAAATAAATCTGTTTCATGCTTATTGCTTGGGTATCTCTATTAGCATTGCACAGTGCCTGGCACTGATTGCATTTTCTTTTTGCTGCCAAGTTAGAATTAGAAGCACAGAAGAATCGGGGCAGTGGGCTTCAGATTTTAAAAGGAGAAAACTGTCTCAAATTTCTGACCTGAATGGCATGGAAATCTGCAGTCAGTGGTTATATTTTATTCCCCTTAGAGCTGCTGCTTTCACTGATTTTTCCACTGTCATGGACCAAAGTAGAATTACAGCCATCTGTTTTAACGCCTAGAAGGCAGACATTTTCAGACTGCCAGCCAAATAAATGCTTAAGAGGATGTCTGTATTTGCTGGGTAACTTTCAAATTCCTACTCCACAACAGGCAGAGGGAGGAATTGAACTTGGGTCTCCCACATACCAGGTGTGTGCCCAAATGACTACAGCCTAGTCAACACTTACGCAAGCTACTCCCCGTAACTCCCATCGACTTCGTAACTCCTCTTCTATGTGGCGTCTTCACTGCGCTGTGCCACTTGAGGGGGTGGTTTCAATGCGTCGACTTCCAGATTGATGAACGGGTCTTCACTGACCACTCAATCGATCTGCATGGATCGATCTCATGGCGGTGAATTTGTTGCCGTTAGTGAAGATGTACCCTAGGTTAAAGGGAGGCAGCCCCTTCCCTTTGTGAATCCACCCTGAGTCAACCTCCCCCAATGCTATTTGGCAAATTCCTATAGTTTTGGATCAACCCAAACTGCATTTTCCAGTAAATAAACTATTTATTCAAAAACAAAAATTCACCCAGCTCTAATTGTAAATGTAAATTGTTTGTATACTTACAGATGTTTTATTTATTATTGTTTAAATCTAAATAAATATCTCTGGTTATTGTTGTCTAGTGATTCAATGCATTAGCCCCTGAACTGTCTTCTCTGTGGGAAGTTTTAATGTTTCTCTCTTTTACCTATCTTTTGGATGAGAAAGCAGACATTTTTATGGAGACTGTCAATAAAGCAAAATGTAAGTGGGTGTAAAGTAGCATAAAGAAAGAAAAACCCATGAGCAAAATGCCACACAAGAAACATGGTGAATTTCTTCACAGCTCTATCTGCAACTTTCTAGGGAAACAGCAGCCTGTGTCTGTGTCAGGATTATCCAGCCTTTCAAACCGGTGAGAGTATGCAGTTGGAAATCCCAGAGCGGTGTGCTGCAAGTAAGTGACAGAGTAAGCCCCACAGATGATTTCACTTTAACAAGGGGGAAAGAGCAGCATGAAGCAAAATGCCAAGAGATTAAAAAATAATGAACAAGCCACCTATGTAGAAAATAACAGAGTCTAAAAGGATTTATTTGTTCATTTTATAATTGCATGTGTAAAGACCCAGGTTTGATAAGCGGGTCATCTGTATGCATTATTCTTTATGCCCTACATTTTTAATTCATGAGCATGCCTTTGAATGGCTGACCAGTTCACACTAGCGATTCATGTTATATATCAGTAACCATCCCACTGGGGAAATTGCTCTGAATTGTTAGCACTGGCCCCCTGGTGAGGATTTAGACTGCCATGGTGCACCACTTCTAGCTCCCATGCTAGGTATACCACTCCTAGACAATGTTCTAGCACCTGGTGGGGTCCAACTAGCCATCCCATTGCCTGCAGGCACCACACTCGCTCTAAACTACCCCAGACTAAGGTGACCAGATGTCCTGATTTTATAGGGACAGTCCAGATATTTGGGGCTTTTTCTTACATAGGCCTCTCTTATCCCCCAAACCCATCTCGATTTTTCACACTTGCTATCTGGTCACCCTACCCCAGACACACTGCCCCTCCGGCCTACTACTCACCAACTGCCTTCCAGCTGCCAAGGAAGCTTCCCCTCCAGATGATCTGCATGTCTCCTGAGTAGAAGGAAGCCGGGGCACCATATAGGTAGGGCAGGGTATGGCATTTGCCCTATTCTGATTTTCCCAACAACAGTTGAGAGCAATGTCGCTTTCTTAGCTCCCCCGCTCCGGCCCTTCCCTCACCAGCCAGGACTGGGAGCAATGCAATGATTTTGCTCCTCTTCCCACCTCCCCTCTCCGGCCTCATCTTTGCTCAGCCAATAGCAATGCAGCATGTGGCAGAGCCAGCAGCAGGACTGGGAGCCTCTCTGCACTTTTCAATCTTGAAACAAACAGGCTCAGCTGATGGATGCGTTCTCTCAACAGGCTTTGTGCTGATGTTGCAGATTTCACCATGATCTGCCCCTCAGCTTCACACTGACATGTTAAAATGGCAGGAGAAAGCTACTTGTGACACCCGTAGACACAGGGCTGCTGCCCCAGGCACATTCAGGTGAAGATTATTTTCACAGACAGTCCAGCTTGGGCCGTCTCAGGCTGCAAGAGTAGCAGTGAAGAATGACCACCTGGAACCTTTCCCTGCTGTGAAGAAATAAGTAAACGCTGTCGCACCACAAATATGGTTTAAATGACACTTAAAACTTTTTCATTTTTCCAGTGCTCTAATTTTGTAGTGAATGGCAGTACCCCATTTATACTGCCATCTAATCCCATTGTCAGAATCTTTCCTTTTCGTACCATGGCCTTTGGTTGGGTCAGGTTACCAGGTAGGTCCACATAGGCTGTTACACACAAATGTTGTGAATGCCTTGATTTTAACCAAGTCTCCCCAGGGTTGTGCTTTTCTAGGACCTTTTTCCCAGAATACCATCTGAGGAGTTGCTGGTCCTTTGTATGGGCAGATACAAGCTACTGCTGCCCTCAAGCAGCCATTTTGTAGCTGTGTTTATGTCCTTCTCTTCCAACTGGTGAGTAATCTTAGCTCCTCTTGTACTTACTCTTTAATATTTCTAAGGGGTCCAAAGTCTCAAACTTGAGTACTTTAGTGAATTTCATTGAAGTTTGATGTTTACTCTCTCAAATCCTTACAGCTACACACTAGAAACCTCCTTCCAATTTAATCCTCTTTTTCTTTTTAACCATAATTATTCGTATAAAACCTTCAGTGCACATAAACCCAAGCCGATCTGAACAGTTTGCAAGATTTGGCTGCCAAAATTTGTTCATTATAGAACTATGCTCCTAAGATCCATTGTTTAATTATACACTAGATAGTGATTTTTTAGAGTGTTTTTTAGAGTTTTTAAAAAAGGTTTGGTATCTCAACTACTTTTGAGCCATCATTAATTTATTCTTTGACTTCATTTGTTAATTAATGCACATACTTTTTCTCTAATACTACTTGCTTCCTTGACAAACTTTTAAATGTTCATTTTAAACATGTAGTTTAGTATCAGCTCATTTATGTTAGTGGTGAAACATCAAGTTACAGCACATCATCGGAACATTTCTCTCATGATAGATTAGAAAGCTCTCCAAAAACATCATGCCCAAGAATAATTTAGAGATCATGCAGCTACTGGCCCTGTATATAATGGAAACCACTTCAAGCCAGGGAGTGCTACATCCGCAACATCCTTAGTTTCAGCACCTATGACTTATTTTTAAAAAAAGACAGTTATAAAACCATAGACTACAAAAAAGATTCCAAAATCTTCTTTTTAAAAGGCTACATGTCAACTGAAAATGGTTCTTAGACCAAGATTTCTGTGCAGTGTTTGAAATCCAAACATTGGAGCACTTATGAGGACATTGAAAGTGAAATGAATTAAAAGTAGTAGAACTGATTTTTTTTATTGTCTTATATTTAGAAGAAATGCAGAAAATAAAGCACATAAGTAGCTATCAGCTACATTAAATTTATAAAATTCTTTCCTTTGTAGTGGCCTAAATCAGTATTATCAATATTATCTGCCTAGTCAGATTTGGGATTGGGAATATTTTGCTGTATTATCTTCTGATTGTTCAAAATTTACAAATAAACTTAAAATATGGTTTTAATTGTGTCTTGGATTTTTTCCTTTATATAGGAATTATTTTCAGTGTGCCTGTCAGCTAAATTTCTAATTTATTACTTGCAAAAAAACCTAGAGTTTTAAATTGCCTAAGTAGCCCCTGGAATAATGGTTAAAAATTGCCCACCCCTACGAAAATCCAAAATGGTGCCCCTGGAAGGAAGAGAGCTGCAGCAGCAGACTCAGCCTGGCAGACTCATCAACAGCCCTCTGATGTGCTGCTGCTCAGGATTTTCAGGGAGGTATGTGGACTTTAAATCCCCTTCCCCCCAGCTTTCCCAGCCCCAAGTTTTGTAACAGAGGGCTTTGAAGTATTTAATAGAAGGGCGTGTTAGATGAGACCCACATGTAGCTATGTCCAAGGTGGGACGTTCTGAGATTGCCACAGTGAGGAAAGGAACCATGAGTACTGGGACCCTAGAACTCTCAGGATGAGAGGAATGTTAGCTTCCTGTTTTTGTGTCCAAGGCTAAGCTTCCAGAAAGCGTGAAAAGAAACCACCCCCTTCATGGGGTGGAGGGGAAGGCAGGGCAAAGACTATGAGGCTTACAAGGGGAGGCTGTAGCCCACAGGGAGTGAATGAACGAAATGCTGTTACTACCCAGATATGGTTGAAGATCCCCAGGCTCTCAAGGGAGAGCTGTGACTCAGGAAAGAGACTGGATGGAAAACCTGATTTTTTTCCCCTCCCATTCTCTGAGCTCTGCTTTGTTACCCTGGAAAGAATAGTTTTTCTAGTTCATTAAAGGGCTAAACTGGCCTCTCTACTGGCTACGAGGGAAATCAAACCATGATGAGGCGGCATCTGCCACAGTAGCTGCGTCTCAGTGGGACATGGTGAAAAGTCCAGACGTCTCAAGTAAGACAAGATTTGGTTCCCATTGTGGACCACTAGATTGGATCCAACATTTATATTTGTTAGTTGTGTGATACTCACGCTAGTCAAGGAACAAGAAGCCCCCAGGAGCCTCTAAATGTAACTTAAATGGATACTGTACAATTAGGTCTGAGGTAAGAATGGGAGCAGACAGCTGTAGCTGAAAGGCTAGTTAGTGATGTTCAAGTTTTATCAACGACAGAGTCACTCCTCAGCAGCAAAATTTGAGATCCGCATAACAAAAGCATCCTGTTGTGGTGGTCTTTGTAATAAGACACTGTCAATATGTCCTCAAAAAGTGCCCTCACTTGTTTGGGTGGTGATGTCACAGTCCCTCTGCTCCAGGGCCGCTGTGCTTCTCACAACCACTCTGATAGCAAGGGAGAGAGCCTCGCAGATGGGTGGGAGAAGTGGGTAAACAGATTTTCTGACGCAGTCAACAGCCAGAGAGGCGGCTTCTGCTAAATACTGCACCCGGTCAGGGATGTGTTGTGCTCTTACTTTGAGGCTGGAGAGTGCTGTAAAGATGCAGACCTTTGAGTAAGGGTATTATTATGTTTTGGGAAGGGGAAGGACTGGATGTAATATTTCAGCCAAATTCCTTACATTTTAATTTTTTTAATAAATACAAAACCAGGGTGAGACAAAGTGGGTGAGGAAATACCTATCATTGAACCAACTCTGTCTGTCTCTCTCTATCCTGGGACCACTACAGTTGGAACAACTCTGCATACAATCAGCCAAGGTGTAAGTCTTTTAAGTAAGAAAAACCTTTTCCGAACAGAGCAGGCACCACATTAGCAGCCAAACCAGCGCAATTTCAAACACCAATAAAACACGGAGTGTGCGCACCTCTGCGCTGATGACATCACAAACTTGCCTAAGTGGTGGTTTCAAATGCTCCCTAGGTCTTGTGGTGAGGGATAGCAACGGAAGGCCTGCCCCTGGCATTTGTGAAGGTGATCTGGGCCTCTCCGTATGTGCTGTTCTCCTGGTTCGGTGGTGTGGAAGTGTTGAGGGAAAGGCCCTGTTCCTTGGCGGTGGGGAAAATGCAGGTGGCTCCCTGTGTAGTGTTCTCAGATGGCTGCAGGTAATTGCTAGCCAGTTGCGGCTGTCTGTGAACATATGGACTCTGTTTCCCAGCAGGAGTGTCTGCCTCTCCCCACTGTGCCTGCATGTGCTCTTCTTCTTTGTCCAGGTGCTCCCTTGATAACATCAGAGATTGACCCCTGCCATCCTCTCCCTCCTTTACATCATGCAGAAGGAAGCCTTCCCGCCACTCCTGTTGTCTTCTCCCTCTGCTGGGATGGAGCCACAAGCTCGCCAAACATGTCACCCTCCCCACCTTTCCTTCTCCTCTGCTACTACCCCCAGCTGAATAGATTTGCCAGGCATTCACACAGTGGTAATGCTCCTGTCGGTGGGAGCTGTAATGTGTTTGGCAGCGAGGGATCGGAGTGGGGTGAAGAGACCAAGCTCCCAACCAGGGATGTGGGACCCCCTTCAGAGGTGCCAAAGATTACATGGGGTCTGTGAAGCTTCAGTAATACTGAGGTCACTTAGCCCCCCCTGGAACTCCGCACTGGCCAGGTGCAGCATCCTCAAGCTCTGCACCCGCCAGAGGGGAGGAGCAGCACCCACCAGCCCCATGGAAAATGGAGAGAAGGAGCAGGGCCCCAAGATGGCTGGGCACCTGGCCAGAGTGGAGCGGCCCTGGAGAACAATCAGCCAGCCTGACCGCACCCAATGCCTCCATTACCCTTATTGTATGAGGGATGGGAAGAGGCAGGGCCACGTGGGGCGTGCAGTGGCAGCTGCGCCAGGGAAAGCTTAGCTTAGCTTATTCAGGTAAGAGTAAATTATTTTTATTTATGTAATTTAGTGGTATTATGATGATCCTTGTGTGTGTTTATAGCGGTTATTTATGTTTATGACTGGGTCAGGGCGTGTGTGTGTGTTTTACCTAGTGTTAACTAGTGGATTTTTTATTGCTCTTGTATATCTTCTGATGTCTGCTGTTAAGAGGGGACTGGATTGTCTCCGCTACTCAGAGGGTAACAAAGTCCAGGACCTCAGCACTGGATCATACAGAAGCACAGGGCATGACTGCTATTGGTATGTGCCTGTGGGCTTGTGAGCTTGTCAGGAATTGGAATCGCAAAGGGGAGCACCTGGCTGTGCACTGACATCTGAACACAGAGAGGACATATGTTCAAGTTGACCCTGAGCAGTAGTCAGCCAGGTAAACAGACAGACCACTCCAGGTGTGTGGCAAGGCAATGTGGGATAGCAATGGGAGGACTGCCAGAAGGAGAAGAGTTGATTGTAAATGGGCATACATGCATATCTACCATGTGGGAAAACTCATCCCGAATGTCAGTAAACCTACCTTCAAAGTGGATTAATTAACATAGGTGGAGACTCAAGATAAATTAAAACAACAACTTCTTTGTATGGATGCATGGCAGTTTACCATGGAAAAAGAAACCAAGTAAGCCCAAAACCACTTTCAAGTGTAAACAAGCCCTTCATGCTATCATTGCAAACTTAGCTCTGCTCAAAAATGGGTCTAATTTAATCCATTTCAGTAACCGTTTGGCCTCTAGGACTCTCTGTAAGAAAATAGGAATTTTTTATGGAAAAAATGGACCACATTTGTAGCGAGCTCTTTTCAAAACAAGAAGTCTTTGCTTTCCCAATCAAATACAAGTTTTGAATAGAAATGTCAGTCTTCAGGAATAATCTGTAATAAATGAGTGTCCGTGTTTTAAAAAGATGATCAGGGTTTTCCCAAGGTAAGCTATTTGGATTTATACAGTCAAAATTGTGCATGTCCTTTAGAAATTGTGGGATTGGTGACCAAGTGTGGCTTTGTCACTTAAAAGGGGAGATTTTTCCCCACTGCATAGGGTGTTATGAAATTGAATTAATTTAATCAGGTAAAATTGCTTGAAATTCTCAGAAGTCGCTATAGAAATGCAAAGTATTATATTCGCTAAAACACTGTAGAAAGATTATATATATATATGGGTAGGACCAAAAGTAATTTCTATGGAGTTTCTGATTTTAAAATGATTGAACAAATATGTTGGTTTAAAGAAAGATGTTCTCTGTGATGTTATAGTAAAAAAAAATATTGGCATGAGTAAGTTATCCTACTACTACAAGCCTATTATCTCTTCAGTGCCCCATCTTATACCTCATTATCTCAAGTATTACTATTGTGTAAGAACCATTAATGGTTCTTAACAGTGCATCAGCCTTAAATATGGTCATGTCAGGAAAGCTTTTAGCTTGCTGAATCCAATGCAATTTGATTAAACTATGAAATTGTGTAGGGCAAGCGATTACTCTTCAAACTTCATACCAAGCATCCCTTATGGTTATGAGTTAAACAGTGTCAGAGTGGATAAGATAAACAGTACATGATTCCACTTCAAATCAAATATGAAATGGACAACATTAAATATGTAAATAGGGAAGCTGGACTATTGCTTTTGGAGGTAGTTTCTCTGCAAGAATTAAAATTGCTCTTCAAATTGTCTTTCCACTACTTCCTACTTCATATTTTCTAAGAATTTATTTCTAATTCACCACAAAAGCAGCTGAATATACTTTTATATTCCATGTTTAGGATTTTTTTGTCACTTTATTGTGTATTACTTTACAGCTGAATTGATCCAGGTCAGATAGGGGGAAAAGTCAATTAAAACTTTGAATTTTCAGTAATTTTTGTTCCAAAATGTGTTGACTTTTTTGTCAATCATAGAATCATATGACTGGCAGGGACCTCATCTAGTCCAATCCCCTGCACTTCTGGCAGAACTTGAAATACTTTTTGAAAACTTCCCACTTGATAAATGTTGAAACTTTAAAATTTAAAAATTTCACATTGTTTTACTCCTTCACTCTCTCCGGACCCTTCTTCTGTTTTCCCCATTCTCTTTTTCCTTTACTTCTGAATGAGTGGGACTAAGGGTCTTTCACTCTTTCATTTTTCTCTTTTTTTAATAATTTCCTCAACTCTTTCAAAAGTTAGAGTGGCACAAGAAAAAATAATGGGAGTGAAGGGAAATCTAGAAATATTATTTATATTTTCTGTTTTGAAAAGAAACCCCCAAACTTTGAAAAAACAGAAGCTTTGCAAGAGTTGCCAGCTTTAAAATGTTTCCCCAGTGAAAATTCTTAGTTGTTTTCTTTTTTAAAACTTTTTTGATTTGAATCCAATTTCTTTTCCCTTTAAGCAAGGGGAAGCCTCACAGCCCATCTGCAAGGCATCACAAAGGGCTTGCTCTATGGAGCAAAGTGCAAACCTCATCTGACACTGAATCCTAGCTAAAGTAGGCTGCTAGCATCTAATCTGCATGCATCTAATCTGCTCCAGGCTCCTGGGGAGTGGTGGTGGTGGTAGCGATGGAACAAATTCCAGAGCCCCTTATACTTCAATTGTGGCTGCAGATGCAGTAAGCTTTGGTCCTACACACCACATCCAAAAGGAGCACATCTGGGCAGTATGGAGTAATAGCAATGCCACATAAGGTACAGCTCTGCAGATCTCTGAACATATCTTCACTATTGCTTTTAGGGCAAGGAATGAAGTAAAATCATTATGCAGATGCAGGCCTGTGACTTTCCTCTTTCCTTTTCCCACAATAGAATATCTGCTACCAGAAACTCCACCAGATTTTCCTGTGATTCTGAGTGGGGAAAACATGGAGGCCCATACATTGCTGGACAGGTATTCACATGGAAGGGAGATCTTGATACAAGAGACTTCCCCAGTTCTCAATCTCTGATCAGCATGCTGCTAGTTAGGTGTGTTGCTTGATATCAGGTCACAGTGACCCCAAATAGGAGCCTGTATTGTTCAGATCTCTTACTGGCACCACTCCTGACTCATGGAGTAGCTAATTTATTGCTACTACAATGGATTCAATTATCAATGTTTCATGGGACTGATCCAACCCATTGAACTCACTGGGAGTCATTCCATTGACTTCAAAGGGCACTCAATCGGGACTCATGTCATGGTAACAACATACAAAAGTTTTATGTTCTTTTAATTGTCACCCCCATTTAGCAGGAGTACACTGGAAAGGAAGACAAACTTACCCAGTTGACATGGCAGTGGGAATCTACACAGGCTTGCATTCCCTGTTGACATGGCAGTGGGAATCTACACAATTCTATGAGTGTTGCTTGCGTTCTCAGGCAAATGTGCATCATTAAACAGTTTTCAAGGTCATGTAAAGGGCAGCTCTAGGTGCAATATTTGCAGGTTTCTCAACTATCCTCAGTTCCAAAACCTCCATCTCCTTAGCTGAAGAATCCAGTGTGCTATGATTTCAAGAGCTTTGGCCCATTTAGTCCCTCAAGTGATAAATGTCAAAATGGCTTTTTCTCTCTGCTTATATCTTCCCAAAGTTCATTGACCCTGCTTCAAGAGGCAGGAAGGCTTCCTGGAGATGCAGTCTCCATCCCCTGTTGAGATTAAGTAGCCATCATTCCCTAGGTGGTTTGCTTATAGCTTTGTTTACCTTGCAGGTAAATGTGTTTTTCTTTGTCTTTGGTTATTTCTGGCTTAATTTACATCAGAGACACAATCAGGCAGAACCACATTTCTTTGTCTGGCACAGATATGGTTTTGGCACTGCTTGCCAACTGCATTTTAAGAACTTATTCTCAGCCTGTATCTATAAAGTCCTTTGAGGCAGAGGCCTGCATGGATACAAATATGTGGACTGGCATCCGATCCACATCCTCAGGAATAAACTTTTACCTGACCTGCAGTCCACCCTCCCTCTTTTTGATTTACCTGCATCTGCATGGGCATATCAGCTGTTTTGGAGCCAGCACCCCCCAATCAGCTGTTGAGCCCCTACCAACCCAAACAGCTGATGAATCCCACTCACCTAACAGCTGATCAGCTGTTCACTGCACCCCAGCTGGCAGCTGCCCCAAAAGTCACAGAGGTCTCAATCTCTGTGACCATCCGACCATGATCCACAAGAAATGGTCCGCAATACTCATCTGTAGATATAAAGTGGACATCCCCGGATTTGCAGGGCTCTACTTGGAGGGTTTAACATATATATGTCACCAAAGAATATTAATGATCAATGAATTATTAGTTCTCCAATGATATATTGCATGATATCTTTTGGATATATATCATGACAACAGTGTGTCAACTGACATTGAGATGCTCTTAGGGTCTCAGTTATGTAGAGGACAGCTTTCTGATATAGGAAGTTAAGAATGTAGCCAGAATAAAAACCAGTCTCTACTTCACACTAAGAAGGAACTAGTAACTGAGACTATGGAGGATGGCCCAGTGGTGAGGGTGCCATCTGAGACATGGGAGACCCAGGATCATTTCCTTTCTCTGGCAGACTTCCTGTGTGACCTTGGGCAAGTTACTTAGTCTCTCTGTATTTGAGTTCCTATCTTGGGGATTGGCAGAGCTAGATTAAAATATAATTTCAGTGGATAATATCAATGTTGTTTTAAAGCATTTTCCCCATTGTTCATCAATTTAAATTTTCACAGTTGCAATAAATTATGGGGTGAAGGGTCAGACAATGATTATTTAATGACAGTGTATGTTGATATTGAACAGGTTAAAGCTTTATAACCTTTAACACGTATTGTTTATTTTGACATTGATGTCAAAATAAATATCTTTAAATCAAACTCCCCGGTAAGTTCTCAACCTGCATCTTTCTTTCTTTGACTGCCTGTACACTTCAATTATAATCGATGGAAATATTTTTGACAGCTTGTATGTGTGGTGAAATCAACATTTATCAACACATACCAAAGAAATATTAGATTAGTTCAAGCCTCCCTGTCTGTAAATGGAGATGATAATTTCCAACCTCAAGTAGGTGTTGAAAGAATAAATACAATTGACTATGAGGCACATGGATACTATAGCAGTGGGTCCAGTTAAGTACCTCAGACATGGCTACTTCCTATGACAGACAGTGAGCTACTTTAAACCAGTGTAGAATAGAATGGGTGCACAGAAAACATCAGTTAGAAGCCAAGTCCTGGATTTCAAGACTGACCTGAGCGCTTAAGGTTAGGCAGCACCTCAGCTGGCGTAAACTGTCATAGTTCTATTGACCTCAAGAATCTACTCCCGAGTCTCATTGAAAGTCAGTGGTAGGTGCCTCAAACTTTACCCCAAACATTTTGAAATCCTTACTTGAGCTTGCGTCCATTTGCTTCAGTGGGAATTTGCTCAATAATAGCTGAATAAAAACTGATCTGGCATCTTGGGCCTGAGTTCCACAAAGGCAACCTTTGAAAAACAAGAATTTGAGGGACAAATCTTGCCGTTCTTTCTCATGACTTGACTGGGTATTTTGCCTGGGTAGCGGCAGCACTGGCAGTGACTGTGATGCTGTGGGAGGAAGTGGTAAAATCCACAAGTGCAGAAGAATATTGGAGAATCTTAAGACCCCCAAATGAAGGTGAAAGTCTATAACTGCTCAGAATGTGAAGTTGGATGAGGGTAGAGCTGGGTAATGAAATCTTATCTGCAAGTATTTTATTTAAAAAATATTTATGAAATCGACGTGTTCTGTGAATTATTTGTCCAACTTTATAAGCGTGTTTCTGTGAGTTAACTCTAAAGTAAGTGCTGGCTTGCACTTCTAAACATTCTTCTTCTGCAGGCTGCACATATGAGATATAGACTTCCAATGAGCTTCTTGAATAGAAATGCAAATGTACTATTTTTCTGTGTACATCTGTGACACAGTGCTGGGCAACAGCCGCTGAGCCAGCATTCTGAGCACTGCAACTTCAGTTAATTAGACTTATAGATATTAAAGCCAGATGGGACCATCATGATTATCTAGTCTGACCTCCTGCACGTTTCAGGCCACAGACCCTCACCCAGCCACTCCTATAATAGACTCCTAACTTGTGGCTGAGTTATTGAAGTCATCTTTAATTCATGATTTAAGGACTTCAAGTTACAGAGAATCCACCATTTACATTAGTTTAAACCTTCAAGTGACCTGTGCCCCATGCTGCAGAGGAAGGGAAAAGAAACCCAGGGTCTCTGGCAATCTGGCCTGGGGGAAAATTCCTTCCCAACCCCAAATATGGTGAGCAGTTAGACCAAGAGCATGTGGCCAAAGATCCACCAGCCAGACACTTGGGAAAAAATCTGCTGTAATAACATAAAGCAAGGGTGGCACATATAAGAAGCGTGGGGTGGCTACGCATCCCCAAAATAAAATCAAAATAAGGCTGGCCATGCAGGTGCAAATGTCAGATGCACTGTGGGTCACTTTCCTTTGGAGGCTCACCAGCCCACTGCCTTTGCACCAGAAGCTCCTTAGAAGTGTGTGTTGGGGGGGCACTAGACCGTGGCCCCACACATGCTCCACACCACTTCTCCGTGGGGCCTCGCCTCCACTCTGCCTCTTCCCCCCCATCTGCTCACCCTGCTCACGGCTCTGGACTGTCCACGCACTGTGCTTGGCCAGGTGGGGAGTCCGGGGCAGGATGCCGGTAGGGCGGTGTCAGTGCAGCTCCTGGTGCAGCCCATGCCCAGCTCCCCTTGGCACTGACCCAGGGAGGTGGCATTTCCCTGGTTCATTTGGAGCCTGGCACCTCTGAGCTTTGGGAACTGAATGAGCTGCTGTACCCTCCGCGCTGTAGAGGGAAGCGGTGGCAGCCATGGAACCTGAGAGCCAGCTCCAGCTTAACCTGAAATTCCTGCGCAGCTGCACCCCGAGCTGCCCTGCCTCGCCTGGCTGCAGCATGGGCCTCTCTCCTTCCCCCTCACAGGGCCTCATGGGGTGTGAATGGGGAAAGGATGGGACTGAGTCCTGGGGGGCAGGGTACACCAGAGAAAAATTTTGTTAGTCCCTAAATACATGACCTTGCATTTGCACTATTAAATTTCATCTAATTGAATTACTCAAGGTTGTCCAGATCTTCTTGTATGGTATTCATTTTCTCCTCCACCCTGGCAGTTCACCTTTCAGTATGACCCATTGTAGTCTTCCCTTTAACCAGTTCTTTATCCATCTTTCAGTTCTCATATCAATCCCTATCTTCTCCAACTTAACTAGTATGTTCCTATGTGGAAATGTATCAGATGCCTTACTGAAATCCAGGTAGATTAGATCAACTGATTCTTTTAAACAAAGAAAATGCAGTAATCTGTTCAAAGAAGAAAATCAGGTTGGTCTGACATGATCTACCATGCAGTATTTTATGCCAGTTACCATCTACCTCTATGTCCTTAGTAATTTTCTCTTTCAAAATTTTTTCCAAGACCTTGCATACAACTGAGGTCAAACTAACAGGCCTGTAGAGTCCTGGATCACATTCCACAGCTCCCTTTTTTAAAAATAAGAACTATATTCGCAATTCTCTAGTCATAGGGCTTAACCTCAGAGTTTACAGATTCATTAAGAATCTTTGCTATTGTGCTAGCAATTTCATGTTCCAGTTCTCTTAATATTCTTGGATGGAGATTATCCAGGCCCACCAATTTAGTTCCATTAAGCTGTTTGAGTTTGACTTCATCATATGTGGTAATTTCTACTTCCATATCCTCTTTTCCAGTAGCCACCCCACACTACTTCGAAGCTCCTCATTACCCTTATTTAAAAATTGAAGCAAAGTGTGGGTTTTGGTGTTGAGCTATGCTGAGATGATCTTTAATCTCAAACCATCCATAGGATGGTTTGAGGGCGTTGGACTAGATGACCTCCTGAGGTCCTTTCCAACTCTGATATTCTATGATTCTAATTGATATAATAGAAAATTAGGTTTGGAAGGGACCTCAGGAGGTCATCTAGTCCAATCCCCTGATCAAAGGAGGACAAACTCCAACTAAATCATCCTAGCCAGGGCTTTGTCAAGTCACACTTTAAAAATCTCAAAGGATGGAAATTCCACCACCTCCCTAGGTAACCCATTCCAGTGCTTCACCAGCCTGCCAGTGAAAACATTTTTCCTAACATCCACCCTAGACTTCCCACACTGCAACTTGAGACCATTGCTCCTTGTTCTGTCATCTTCTACCACTGAAAATAGCCTAGTTCCATCCTCTCATGGAAACCCCTTTCAGGTAGTTAAAGGCTGCTATCAAATCCCCCCTCATTCTTCTCTTCTGCAGCCACCACAAGCCTAGTTCCCTCAGCCTCTACTCAAAAGTCACATATTCCAGCCCTCTAATCATTTCTGTTGCCCTCTCTAATTTGTCCACATCTTTTCCATAGTGGGGGGGCCCAAAACTAGACACAATACTCCAAATGTGGCCTCACCAATGCCAAATAGAGGGGAATAATCACTTCCCTCAATCTGCTGGCAATGCTCCTACTGATGCAGCCCAATATGCTGTTAGCCTTCTTGGCAATAAGGGCACACTGTTTATTCATATCCAGCTTCTTGTCCACTGTAACCCTGTACTCCGCGGGGGTGGAGGGTTCTTACTTGGTGATCTCGGTGGTGGAAGGAGGCAGACCGACAGCGGAAAATGGCTAAGTAAAGATGTTTTATTGCATTAACAGAAGCTGGGCACAATTCCAAAGCAGTGGCTCTAGAAATCCCACCTCCAGTTATCTTAGCAGAAACTGGGCACAATCTCAAAGGCAGTATTCCCAGCAGCCACCCTCTCCAGCTATCCCGAAGCATAGGAAGAAAGCACCTACCCAAAGCAATAGAGTGGGGAGACCCATCAACCACTCTCTAGGTGAGTCGCAACCAGGGAACCGACCTGTCCGGGGCATCCGGTAAGGCCTTGACGGATCCACGGGGGAGTCTCACCGAGCGGTTCCCGGGGGTGCTTGTTATACCCCTGTCCCCCTCTGCCTTAACAGAATTTTTCTCCTAGCAACACAATACGTAGCTCTCAACCTCAACTAGAGATTGGGTCTTGAACTTGTTTTTCATTATCCTATTGGTTAATAATTACATGCCGGAGAATAGAAGGCAGCCGCACTTTGCCAATGTCTGCTCAACATCCTGTGGTTAGATGCTTTGCCGTCCTGTGGAAGGCAACAAGTACTGCAAGCGACAACCACAGGATGCTGCTGCTTATCTCCCACAATCTCTTTACAGCTAACATACTTTATACTGAAATAGCAGACAAAGATTAACTTAACTATTAAGTGGCAGGCGGCTATCCAAGCAAGCACAGGCCTAGTCTTGCTCATGGCCTAAGCTGAATTTTTAGGGCCTAGCCTTGCCAACTGCACTGATTCCGCGTGACAAATTCTTCTGAACCCTACAAACCCCCAAGTCATTTTCTGCAGAACTGCTGCCTAGTCAGTCAGTCCCCAGTCTGTAGCAGTGCATGGGATTCTTCCATCTTAAGTGCTGTACTCTGCACTAGTCCTTATTGAACCTCATTAGATTTCTTTTGGCCCAATCCTCTAATTTGTCTAGGTCACTACACAGTTCTGTGCAGTACAGAGCCGATACATTGATGGAGTCGTGAGCTAAATTCTATTTTGGCTTATACATGATCAACAGAATTGTTAACTGAATTTGCCTTGCAAATTTAGTTTTATTTGTGTTGACAAATGAGCCACAAGCCCCGTGATTGGCTTGCAGATTTCAGAATGAGTCTCCAGGCTGGCAATAGAGCTGGTTCAATATTAAAGAAACATTATTCGTGAATCAGAAAACTGACGTTCTGTTTCATAATGATTCATAGGGTTGTTAATTATTTGAGTATATAGGCAACTCTTTGGTATTCATGAAAATAGTCACATGCGAAAATTTCACATTTAGCTGTCTACAAATGAACACTAGAAGTTGATTATTTGATGTTCACGAGTTAAAACTCTTGACAGTATTTTTGTATGACCAGAAACAATACTATGATGTAGGCAACCAATCATACAGAATGTGACTAGAGAACTGGAATAAAGTAGGCGAAAAATAGTTTGGACAAATAATTGGGTAAATAGTTACAAACGACAAATACATTTTCAGAAATTGGGATCAGTTAGCCCCTTTTTTGGCCAATGATTCGTTTGCTAAGTTACCAATGGATATTACTCAGAAGAAACAATTCAACCTGTTCTGGTTGTTAGTTAAAAATGCTACAAGATCTCATCTGTAAACTGGGCAAATATGATATGACAGCCCACAGACAAATATACAACTCCACAATGCTATTTGCACAATTACTTTTCAGACAATAACTACTCTATGGAAAAGTGCAAAAAACAAAATCACCAACC
>ML675624.1:72112017-72138932 GCA_007922155.1 Mesoclemmys tuberculata
CATGAAGGCCTTCTGAATTAGTCTTGTAGTGGAGATGGAATTTATGCTGCAGTGTAATTTCAGTGGTGTTTTAGAGACAGTCCACTATGTTGATGTGGGCATAAAAACAGACTAACACGGCTACCCCTCTGCAATTCAGCCTAATGTAATCCCAAAGTACACCAGATGTTCCTAGTGCTCAAGAATTGTAAAATCCTAGGATATGTAGAGTTTTTAACTTGGTCTGTTAGTATTTCAGGGGGAAGGTGCACACTTGTGTCTTAGCAGGGCTGGCTTTTAGGAACCACATGCAATAGTATTCTCCAAATATGCTCAGGAAGCCAATTGGGAAGTTCCCAGTATGCTCAAGTCTTTCTGACTGGGGGGGGCGATTCAAAGATTATCTGCATAAATAAATCACTACGTGTTGGGGAATGCTGCATGGTGAGTCTATAGACATTAAACAGGAAGAGTGTTAGCACTGAACTGTGGGGCATTGAATATGCCATTTTGACAAAGAACTCACTGTCAAGAAGGAAGGAGATGGTCTGGATCATGCTCTTCCTCAAAATTCTTGCCAGTTTCAGTGGAAGTGCTTGATGATTCACAGTGTCATACGCAGCCACCAGCCCAACAAACACATCCCAGATAACTTTACAGGTTTCAAAGCCATCTTTGATGTACTGAGTCTAGATTTGAGTCTGGGAAATAACTGGCTTGGCCATCAGTCATCTGCCCTTCCCCTATTGGTGCTATTCTGCCTGTTATCAACTGCTTATATAGCTTGTATGTTGAGCAGAATAAGGATGTTGGTGAGTAACTCTTTATGTGGTTTGAGTAGTGCAGTGTAGGTATCTGCACTGTCTCCATGCAAGTATTAAAGAAGTCAAGTGGCCAATTCTGTGCTCTTGTCCTGAAGTGCAGCAGTTATTCATTAGATATGCTATCAAGTCCAGCTGCCTTTCCACATTTCAGGGTTTTTATGGCTACTGCTAGCTCCTCAATGTCTGGCTGCTGTTGTTGTGGTCTCTAAGGAGTGAGTGAAGTTCCTGCTTAACTTGCTTTGTTTTGTGTTTTGCTTTGTGGGCTGATTTACCATTTAGGAGGTGATTTGATTGGGAAAGACTGCAGCAATGCACTATTGGATGTTGTCCATTAGGACTTGGTTTATGAATGGTGGCCCATGATTTTTTGTTATTATGGCACAGGTTTGTTGTTTCAATTTGCTCCTCCAGCAATTGTGCTGCTCATTTCTGATCTCTCTCATAAACATTTCCCCAAGCCTAGTGGTTTCTTCACTGAAGGGATCTAAGTCAAACAGTTGTGAATATCTTTTATCTTGTGGCTTATTTTGTTCTGAAAGGCCAGGTACATATAGAATCCAACATCCCCAAGAGATGTGCTTTTTGGCAGTCTTCCCCACTTGGGAGACAAATAGTGCTTTTGTGCCAGAGTAATTATTACAGATGGATCTGTCCAATTCAGAGAGAGAGCTGAATTAAAGTACGTCTTATAAAAAATATCTAATCTTCTCTTAAAGACACCAAGCAATGATGAGTCGACCTCCTCTCCTGATAAATTGTTCCAATATTTAATTACCCTCACTGCTAGGAAATTGCATCTTATTTCAAGGCAAAATGTGTCTGACTACAATTTCCAGCCACTGATCTTGTTTCGCCTGTGTAAGCAAGACTGAAAAGTCCTCCCCACCCAATATCTTTTCTGTGTAGGTACTTGTGCACAGTGATCTGGTCAAGTCACCTTTCAGGTTATGTCTACACTGATGGTGGGAAAGTCGCTGCCATCAGATCTACTTATCTGGATCAACTGAGCGGTCAGTGAAGACCCGCTCAGTTGATCCAAAAGTCGATGTTATTAATCCACCCCTGCAAGTGGAGTAGCGCTGTGTTGACGGGAACACAGTTCCCATCGGCACAGTGCAGTGAAGATGACGCATAGAAGAGACGCACAGAAGTCGACGGGAGTTACACAAGTTCTTTGCGTAATTTGAGTAATTCCCGTTGACTGCTGCCAAATCACGGAGGTAAGTGCAGACCAAGCCTCAGACTTCTCTCTGGTAAATTGAATAGACTGAGCTCCTTAAGCCTCACATCATGTCTTGTTTTCCAGGCCCAGGACCATTTTTTGTGGTTCCCCTTTGAATGCTCTCCCGTATTTCCACATCCTTGAGATGCAGAACCCCGAACTGGACACAGTATTTTGAAGCAATTTTACCAATGCTGTGTTCAGAGACCAGAGTACTTCCCTATTTGATATTCCCTTCTTTAAACACACAAGGATCTCATAGCCCTCTTTGCCCCAGCATTGCACTGGCAGCTCTATAATGACCCCCCACAATCTTTTTGTAAGTCACTGCTTTCCAAGACAACCACCCATCCAGCAGGCGTGGTCTGTGTTCTTTGTTCCCAGATGTGTACTGCCTTATATTCGGCCCTATTAAAACATTTTGTTGGACTGTGATTACTTAACTATGTGATTCAGATCACTCTAACAGTGACATCCTCATTATTTACCACCCCACCATGTGCTTACACCTTGAGAAATGAGTTTTTAGGGAGTCGGATTTTCAAAAATGCTCCGCGTGTGCCTAATGCTGCTCCCACTGAAGTCAGGGTCTGAGCACTTTTAACACCCCCCGCCGCCACGCCCCAATTGCTGGATTGAATATTGTGCAAATAAGCAATTACCTGTTTGCCTCAATATCAATTAAACTGGCCGACAATTAATTGTGTGACAAGGGATGGTTAGAGATAATTAGCTTTCCACAGTTCTATATCTTCGTTTCTGTATATTTGAGTCAAATAAATTCAAATGCTTATTACAAAAATAATCTGTGTTTCAGACCTAGGTCAAATTATGAATTGTTTTGTTCCAATTATAGACTCTGATTATGAAAAAGGGAGGGTGTTTGTGTTTTCTGAATTATGACTTTGCAACAACACTCTTCTCTTACAAGGTAATGCAAATAATACAAATAGTATATTTACCTTTTAATACTGAGAGGACAGTGAAATGTCTTAAAAAAAATTAGCTAGCTTGTTTCACAACTGAGGTTTTTGTTCAACATAGAGCTCTTTCTGTGACCTAGAAGAACCAGCTCAAGACCTTAGAGAACTGTCCACAATCTGTAAGTATTTACCCTCTTCATTGAGACTACGAACAAGTGTACCAGTTATTTTGTATTATAGTGTATTTTGGCTGCAACTCATACCCAGTGGACTGCTGTAGGAGTCTCTTAAACTCATTCTACCCATGCCACCGAATAGGAATGAAATGACGACAATGGCTTTTGATTACCACAGAACTAGGTTGGATTTTAATTGCCAACCTGCTTGTTAAAGGCTGTGCAACATGCTACTGATCTCTGAGCCCTCCAACGCTCTCTGCTCTTCTGATTCAAAGTTCTGGGGTGTAATTCAGGTAACCCTAGTACCTTATCAACTTCTAACTTTATTTCTAACTGCCTACGTGTTCATTAGTGTAATTATAAAACCTTTCAATATCTCTCTTCTGCCATTAAAATGCATCCCAGTTCTAGAATGTGACCTTTCTCTTATTTCATGCATGCTTAAGCAAAGAATTCATTTGGTCTCTTTCTAGGCAATATCTGTATAATCTAATAGAATATGTTCTTCTGTGACCCCTATAGACTCTCCTGGCTATTAACTGCTTATATTTCTAAAGAACGTCTTATGTGCAGCTTTCTCTGCTCTGTTTTTATTTGATTTAATACTTTAATCTTGCTTTAGAAGGCTTTTGCACTCTAGTGGGCCAGGAAGCATAATATGATCACTTTCTCAAAACACAACTAACAAAGTCAATTTACAAGAATTAGTGTAAAAGGCACTGCTACCTAGAAAGAACAGACAACAATACATGCCTACAATATCAGTTTGTGGGAGGAGGAATTTTCTAGAGACTGGGCATTATAATCCAGGTCTCCTAGGTTTGACTCTACCATTCTCTGTGATGTTGGGCAAATCATTAAATCCAGGAAATTTCTGCTCAACCAGGATTAGTAAGTATCAGGAAAGAAGTAATATCAGAAATCCTCATGGTAATGGACAGACACAGATTTTAATGACATTTTGCCAAGTTGACTTGATTTGTGTGCCTCAGTTTCCCCATCTGTAAAAGAGTGAAAATGATTAAAGTACTTGGAGATCCTCAGATGAAAGGTCATAAATAAGTGCAAAATTTTATTATTAGTCTGATTTAGATTTCAGCCATGCTCTTTTTAGGTTTAGATTGATCCCATCTTGAAATAGCGCTTCCTTACAAAAAAGCTTACTTTAATTTGTAGTAACAAGTACTTACTTGATTACAGTGATCTGTGAAATTACAATGGAGTATATATTTAATTAGGACAATCTGGGTATTGTGTAATTGTCTTAGTCATTGTAAATTATTCTCTATTTACTATGGACACTATGCAGATTGGCAGACTGCAGTCACCCGAACACAGCCCTGAAAGTTTGATAGCTCGTCCTGTGTGTGGTCTCATGTCACCTACTCTTTCTATTGCGTTCCTTTCCATTTCATTTAGTAGCTGCCTTCATGCTGAAATAGGGACTGTTCCAAAGTGAATTAAGCCAAATCAAATTAAGGCCACTTTAATTCTGAATAACATTTTCCTCACAGGGATTTAAAGTGGTTTAACTAATCCATTTCAAATTCACATCTGTAGATAATTTGGATTAAGTTGCTTGGCTACTCCTGTGTAGACAAGCCCGAGAGACCAAGCAGGTTGCCCCCTAAAAACGGGTACAGCTCAACCCCATTTACTCTAGGCTGTCAGCAGCAGTCAGTCTGCAGACTAGGCCCAGATCGCTTGCTTCCCTACAGGGACCCTACAGGGACCACTGCAAGCAGGAGCACAAAACCCCTGAAATCTAAAGTGATAGCTCTTATAGTGTATTGAAAATGGGGTTTAAAATAGTAAGTTAAGTGGCCCTAATATGGCAGGTCTATGACAGATATGTAGCACCAGCATAAAAATGCAGCACTTTATTTTCAGCTTTCCATAAAGCATACGGGATTAATTGATTGCAGAAAGAGATACACTTCTAATTCAGTAAAATTAGAGTACTGTTCTGAATGCCAGGCCATTTGCAAACCTTAACACAATATATAGGACTTTCCATCTTTAAAGCCATCTACCTTAAATCTGTTATTTAATATCTGTATTTAGGTAGCAATAATATTTGTATTCAGAGGTCCTAACAGGAGCTGGGGCCTCATCCTGGTAGGTGCTCTATGAGCAAATGAAAAGACACCATCTTTGCCTTGAAAAGTTTACAATCCAAGGACCTGATCCTGTAAATACTTAAACCAGAAGAACCTTACCGATGTGTAGCTTCATTGGAATCAATAGGTCTATTTCCCTGGTTAAAGTTATTTGTGTTTTCAGGATTGGGGCCTATAAAGACAAACTACAAAGGAAAGGGGGGGGGGTGTCCATTGGTACAAAGTACATCCCTCCTTTCAGATATAAACAAGCCTTGAACACCAACAACCCAGGTGGCATCAACATCTTATTTAATAAAATTATAAACAATGAGGATAAGGCTAAGAAAGGAATTGCACACGACTTGAACCTTTCATTCCAGAAAAATAATAAATTTAACATCTTGGCTGTTTGCTGAGTCTTGCCTCACAGCTGGGTCCCAGCCAGTTGAGTGATAGGACTATTTGATTTGGGGTGTGTGTGTGTGTGTTTTCATTAGTTTTGATATATCTTGATATTTATGGAGAGGACAGAACGGCCTCATTGTAGAATCATTAGATTACAAAGGAAAATCTGAAAAGGTCAACGGATCTGACATCTAATTTGTCATGTTCAATTAGTGCTAATATTGATGTCTTGTCTTCTTGACCAATAATGTAATCACTTTAAATATAAAAGGCAGCAGAAATTATTGTACATTATCTTGGCAGCAGGGATTAAAAAGTCACAATATCAAATAATTCAAATGACAAATTTAATAAATATTTGTTATGTGATTGTGGTGGCTTTTATTACTCATCACTAATATTTTTCTAACAGCTTCAATTTAGGCTTCTAATATGCATAAGTGACTTAAAACTACCATAACTATAAACAAATTGAAAAATATTGTTTTCCATTTATGACTTTTTCTTTCTTTGAATAGAATAACCAACACTAATCAAATGCATGCAACATACTCAGTACATTATTACTTAATCTATACTGGTTGGTTAATATCAGTCTATTCATGATTCAGATTCATGTTGCAAACTCAAAATATAGTGACCTGCATAATATCCTTTGAAATGTTTGCTATGAGTATTTCTCAAAGATGTGTTCTGCTCAACATAATTTAAATCGTAGCTTTCCACTTTTTTTGTTTTTTGAGAACTGAAAAGGGGAAAAATGTTCAAATCTTAACTAAATATGTGCAAACAGATGATCACTTTTTTGAAATTAGAATTGAAAATAGAAATCCAATACATTCCAATTATCAACTTGTGTGCCAGCTGGGTTTTGCTGATTTTTTTTTGCACTGGCTTTTAGTTTCATGCAATTCCAGTTCCTAAACTGAAAAGGGTTAAAAAGAAACTATGAGATGGTCAGAAGTAGTGTCACTAAAATGTCTTCTGTGGTCACAACAGTCTGTCTGCTTACTTTTGTGCTGAAAAAAATAGGTGCAAAAGACTCCCCTGCCTCGCCGCTCCACAGGGCCCAGTCTCGTGAAATGCAAAAATGTCTTAAATTCATCTGCTTACACAAGAAAGTTCCTGGGAAATAGCATAATCAGTTGAAACAAGTCTAACAGAACTCTTATATTGCCAGCACCAACAGCTATCAAGTAACATAACTATATCTAGACTTGAAACGGTTTATTTACTTTGAATCGTTTTTTTAATAGCACTTAGTACAGTATAATGAAAACTGCTAGTTATATATTTTTTATTAAATTTCTCTTCCTTCACATGGGGTCCATGAGTTTAACTATTTACTTTCACGGTGCCCTTTGTGACTGAATGCATCTCTGTATTCACACCCTACACACAGCATTGTAACAATCTTTGTACAAAATATACCCTGTGAGGTATCATTTGAAAACTAATAACTTGCGGGTCAATAATTTCATGGTGAAATGTGCGTATCAACTTTATATGTAAACTTATGAACATAAGCCAAAGTTATGACAGATATATGTTTACCAGACAAGTCTGGGGAGTGGGTAAACCAATTTTTCTAAGACAAAGGACAAGATGATGCCTCTAGACAGATAGCATCAAAGTTGATTGGCAATCATCAGTCAAGGGGCTGGTGAAGGGGGGGCAGGAACAGATTGATTTGCATTTTAACAAACAACATGGAATGTCTTTCATCACAAGACCCCATGTCTCCATCCTCACAGTTGGAAGGAACTTTATCTAGGGGTAATCCTCATGAAAATTCATTTCAAAGGGTGACTGGATTATAAAAGGGATGGGCAAAAACACCTCAGTATCTCTCTCGCTGACTGTTTCATCTGAAAAGACAAAGGAACCAGCCCCTGGGACTTTGGGTGGCAGATCCTGGTCTTGAAAATTTGGTCAGCAATGTTGCAGGGACCCTGTGGTAAGAATTTTATCTTGAACCAAGTCCAGTTTTTTATGTTTCAGTTTCTAGAAAGCATTTTATTTTAATTTATCAATTAACTATTTCTGAGTTTGTACATATACCCACTTAAAACCTCTCTCTCTTTGTAGCTCAATTAACTTGTTTTATTCTTTAAGCAAAACAAATCCAGTGTTTGTCTTTAAACTGAACTGTGTGGGTAAATCCAATTAAAGTTGCAAACTGTTGTGCATTGATTCCTTAAAAGGGCACCAGACTTCTATTGTCTGGGCTGCCCAGGAAAAGGCTGGAGAGTGCAGAACACATCTTTCTGAGGGAAAATCCAGGACTGGCAGTGTGTTGGGGACACCCAGCAAGTGGTAACCAAAGGTGGTGGATGCTAGAGTGAGATGTATGTGGCTGGTGGGCTTAGTGATATACAGACACTCAGGTTGTGACCTGCATGCTGGCAGGCTGCTTGTGAGTGGTCCAGTTGGGAGCTGCCTCAGTAGGGCATTGTGAGGCACCCAAGTTTTCAGGGTAAAGATGATGCAGCCGCTCATTGTTCTGGATTGCACCTCACAACATGATACAATTAACATTTAAAAAAAGAAATTAATACTAGTATCCTGGGGTCTCTAAACGTGTATGATTAAAAGGAAATTATCCCTTTAAGAAACAGACAGGAGCCTGCAGCCTGAGGATACTCAAGGAGGACCTGGCCTGCGGGATGGAGGCGCTGAGTTATTTGAACAGGAAGAACAAAGGAGCCCGGTAGGCAAGCTGGCTGCAGTGAATGTCAGTTGCTCTCTCGGATACCAGGAGCTGAGTTTGGAACTGAATCTGGGACCATGAGTCTGATTCACAGACTTGGGTGCGGACTGTATGAGTTTGAACCCTGATGAACGGTTTGCTGTTAATGATTATGGGACTGCCCTGGGCCCTTCACCTGAAATCAATGGCAACTTGACTTGAGGAAATTAAGGTGGGGCACTTCAGCAGCACCATGCTTGGTTCCGAGGGGGGCACTCAGGGACTTTAAAGACTCCTTTTTCTCGAGGTGGAGATGTATTTCCAGTCTAGAAGTAAAAATCCCAGAAAACTGCATGTTCATTTGCTGTTACCCATAAATTTGATTGGTTGGTACAGAAATACTAGTAGAGAAGCAAATATAAATATCTCTCTTAGGAAAATACACTTCCTACTCTCCTGCCCACCCTTTTTTAAAATCCAAATGGTATCATCTGGGCTGGCATTTTTATGATGCAATTGCAAAGGAAAGGAGGTGGAGAAATTCTAGCTACAGGCAGAGTTCTCCAAATTCTATTAAAGCCAGTCAACCCCCATTAATGTTGCTGTGAGAATGTTTCTGGTTCAAATAATTTTAGTACATTGGAATAGGGTAGTGTTCCCTTAAGTAGACTGTGAGCACTCTGGCAGCGCTTGCTATTTTCTATGTTTGGGAAGCCATCAGAAATCACTGGGCACAGCAGTATGCATTAAGCTAAGCCTCGTATACAGTTAATAAACATGATTATTTAGGAGCGAGCTGTGCCTAAGCGGAGGCTTCAGATTATTTTTGTTTAATGAGCCAACAGCAATTTTTAAAAATATCTAACATAGTTAAACAAGTTTCTCTAAACGTAGCCGTTTTGATGTTCTTAATTCAGCAAACAAACCAAAAGCTACTACGGACTTCATAACTATCCTTTTATTTGTCATAACTTTACAGCTGCATTTGCAACAAATTGATTGAATATTGCATTTTGGTTTTCTGTGCGTATTGTATGTTATATAACCAAGGGACCCCAAGTTCTGTTTTGGGTTAATATGCTTGTCAGGCCAGAAATAAAAATTCACCCCTGGAAGAGGCATATCCTCATCTCCTATTAAAAAAAATAGTGGTCACAGGGACATGTCATTTGGGGTGACGTAAGCCTTATTTTGTCACATACAGCCAGTCAAGACCCAGCTATGTATTCAAACTTTATGTACACTTGTAAGAGAGTGACACATGGCAATATGGTCCACTGGAACAAAACTTTGGGTTGGTGACTGGCATCTCCCAGCGGCGTCAGAACAGTCTTAGGATCACAGGGAGGTGTCACGTAGAGTTTCCTGAAACGAATTTTGTCATGTACAACCAGTCAAAATGCATCTTCTTTAATACCTTCATAAATCACACCAATCTGAAATGTCTAAACATTTAATCTTAGGTTGATGTATTTTTTTAATTGTTGGCCTTTAAATAAGGAACTGTCAATATGGAGCAAATACCATGAATAAGGAAGTGGGAACAAGGAATCAGCCTTGGACTCATCTTAAAAAGGAGGTTCAAAAATTGGAAAGAGTGCAGAGAGGAGCCACAAAAATAAGTGAGGGCTGGAGAAAATGCCTGTGAGAGGGACTAAAGCTCTGTATAGCTTATTAAAAAGGAGACTGAGAGTGAATTGTTTTAGTGTATAAGTATCTTCATACAGAGAAAATACCAGGTACTAAAGGGCTCTTTATCCACCAAAGGAAGGTATAACTAGCACTAATGGATGGCAGCTGAAGCCAGAAACATTTAAATTAGAAATTAGGCAAACATTTTTAACAGGGAATGTGTTAATCATTAGAGCCTCCAACCAAGACAGGTGGTGGAGTCTCCATTCCGTGAGGTCTTTGCATCAAGACTGGATGCCTTTTTGGAAGGTATGCTTCAGTCAAGCACAAGTTTGGGCACCGTGCAGGGGTAGCTAGGTGAAAAATAAGGGCTGTCATTCACAGAAGGCTAGACTAGCTGATCTAATGGTTCTTCTGGCCTTAAACGATGGATATTTCTGAGGCATTATGCAACCTGCTGGCCAGTGTCCTGAATGGCTTGGTCTGTTAAAGACCCCGTTAGGCTGTGGGAGGCTCAGTAATGTTCCCCTGAACAGGACCTCCGAAGACAAATTTTTTTCTTTTTCCTTTTCTTAGTATGTTCTTTTTTAGTCTCCCCCTCTGTGGTATCACAGGACCAGATTCTCCTCTCACACCAGTGTTATCCCAGTCTAGGGCCATTGACTGCAGTTGAGTGACTCCTGGTTCACCCAGGTATAAATTGGAGGAGAATCAGTCCCATAGCATTCACTGCTATGGCTGCAAATCAGGTACAAAGTACACACAGCGGGGAAAGATAGCAGGGCCTTATTAGGTGGTGCAAAAGAAAAGAGAGCCATTGTCATAGTTCAAGCCCCACAACTAATGCCTTTCTCAGCCTGCTCAGTTGCTAGTTTTTTTCTCCTGTGGAGAAGGCAGGCACTAATCAACAAAAGTCAGGAACCATTCTATAGAGGTGTTTTATCCTACTAACACCAAAAAAAAAAAAACAACCCTCATTTTCTTTTTGTATTACAAACAAAGTGGTACATTAAGATACACTGCACACAGGGACTAGCTTGGATGGAGATAAGGGAGAAATAGCTTTTGGTTTTGTTTTCTTTGTTTGTTTGTTTTTTATCAAAATTGTTGAATTAAACTGTTGTTGGACACCTAAAAGAGAGAATGAGGCAAGGTAAGCAAGACTTACACTGTTAAACAAACAAACCCTGTTACAAAAATGACAGAGACTGAAATAGTTTATATGACACTTCTTTTGGGAGGACATATTAAAAACTAAACATGAACCTTCACTGTGCATTGAAAAAAGCATTTTCCTACCTGAAATTGCAAGCTCTGGTAAAAGGTGGCAGAGGAATGGGAAAAAGAGCTCTTGGACTCAATTCTATTATGCTAAGTTGTTGACCATGATGAAACTTTAGTGTGTATTAAAGCCATGAGTTTGGAAGGGGGAACAAGCTCTTGTGCTTCAGGACATACATTACCCAGGGTGGTTAGGAAGAAACTTTCCCTGTAGGCAAGGTTTGGTCTACTGCACAGCTACTTGCATTTTCTTCAGAAACATCTCCTAATGACCACTGTAGGAGGGTAAATTGACCACTGGCCAAATCTAGTAAAATAATAATAGAATCATAGTATCTTAGGACTGGAAGGGACCTCAAGAGGTCCTCTAGTCCAGTCCCCTGTATTTATGGCAGGACCAAGCATTATCTAGACCAACCCTGACAGGTGTTTGTCTAACTTGCTCTTAAAAATCTCCAATGATAGAGATTCCACAACCTCCCGAGGCAATTTGTTCCAGTGCTTAACTACCCAGTCAGTTAGAAAGTTGTTCCTAATGTCCAACCTAAACCACCCTTGGTGCAATTTAAGCCCATTGCCTCTTGTCCTATCCCCAGAGGTTAAGAAAAATATTTTTTCTCCCTCCTCCTTGTAACAACCGTTTATGTACTTGAAAACTCTTATGTCCCCTTTCAGTCTTCTCCAGACTAAACAAAACTAATTCTTTCAATCTTCCTTCATAGGTCATGGTTTTTTAGACTTTTAATAATTTTTGTTGCTCTTCTTGGTGCTTTCTCCAATTTGTCCGCATCTTTCCTGAAATGTGGTGTCTGGAACTGGACACAACACTCCAGTTGAGGCCTAATCAGCATGGAGTAGAGCAGGAGAATTACTTGTCATGTCTTGCTTACAATATTTCTGCTAATAGATCTCAGAATGATGTTTCCTTTTTTTGCAACACTGTTACACCATTGACTCATATTTAGCTTGTGATAACTATGACGCACAGATCCCTTTCTGCAGTACTCTTTCATAGGCAGTCATTTCCCGTTTTGCATGTGTGCAACTGATTGTTCCTTCCTAAGTGAAGTACTTTGCATTTGTCCTTATTGAATTTCAGCGTATTTATTTCAGAGCATTTCTCTAGCTTGTCCAGATCATTTTGAATTTTAATCCTATCCTCCAAACCATTTGCAACCCCTCACTGCTTGGTATCATCCGCAAACTTTGTATACTATCTATGCCATTATCTAAATCATTGATGAAGATATTGAACAGAGCCGGACCCAGAACTGATCTCTGTGGGATGCCACTCAATATGCCAACTTGACTGTGAATCACTGATAACTACTTTTGGGGAATGGTTTTCCAGCCAGTTATGTATCCACTTTACAGTGGCTGTGTATAGGTTGTACTTTTCCAGTTTGTTTAGGAGTGGGTCATGTGAGACAGTATCAAAAGCCTTTATTGAATTCAAGATACAGTGCATCTGCCGCTTCCTCCCATCCACAAGGCTTGTTACCCTGTCAGGGAAAGGTATCAGGTTGGTTTGATATGATTTGTTCTTGAGGAATCCATGTTGACTGTTACAAGCTAATAAGGTGATAAGTAGGTGTTTGCAAATGGATTGCTTAATTATTTGCTCCATTATCTTCCTGAGTACTGAAGTTAAGATGACTGGCTTAATTCCCTGGGTTATCTTTATTTCCCTTTTTAAAGATTGGCAGTATATTTGCCCTTTTCCAGTCCTCTGGAATCTCTCCATGTTCGTTTTTTTTTTTTTTTTTAAACAAAACTACCTCAGACGAACAAATAGTTATGTTCCCTGATGATGTTAAAGACATTGAAAGGCCAAAACCTGTGTGCAAAACGCCTCTTCAGAGCATGTGAGGAAAGCATGTAACTTTTTTATTGTGTAAGTGTAACTCAGCTGAGCTGAAGTGCTGAAGTTGCTTTTCAGCTGACAAATCAGCTATAACTGGGTACACTCCTTGGTGGAGCCATTAGCAGGACAGCAGATACCCTGAATGTACTCAAGGGAGTTAGTGCAGCCAAAACGTCCAGTGTTAGTCATCCATGTTCAGATAAGTGCACTCAACACCTCATGGGAATAATCTTGCTTGTTCAAGCCCGTGGAACTCATGCAGTCTTGGAGGGACTGGCCTAAGGAGCTGACAGGGACAGGAATCGGTGTCATGTTCTCAGCATATGAACTGAGAAGCTAGAGAAACAGCCATGTGTGGAAGGCCGCAATGTAACACTGCTTTATTTCTTAACAATCAGAAACTTAACACTCAAGAAGCAAAACCAGAGACAAATCAGGTCCCTGAACAACTAGTTTTACAGATATGAGATGAAAGGATGAGATCTAGTATTTAAGGAATTACTGTGTAATGTTAATATGCCTGTGGAGTCAATGCAATCCTGAAGGAATTAAGTGCCTGACTGAGCTAAATTTCAGCATTTACCGTAATTCTACCCCTTCCTATTATCCCTTTCTCTTTGATGAGTATTAAGATATGTAGTGAGAGAGAGGATTAAGGAAAACTGATAGATTGGAGATCACAGGTCATTCTAGACTGAAGCGATTCTGTATGCAGTTAAAGTGAAGCTTCCAGATGCACCCTTTGGCACTTGGAAGGCTAATGCCAAGTGCAAATTCTCCTGTCAAATATTATACAGACAGGAATCATGAATTCCATCTAGAAGCCCTGCTCAGGGAAGGTTAAATCCCATTGTCATAACCCAAAGATTTTACCATTGCTTAACTTATCAAGTACCGGTAATTGAGTAAAGAGGAAACTTCCTTGCCTTTAGCTAAGGGGACAGTCCTCCTGGGTATGAGAAACTTGGGCTGTATGGAGGTTGGAAGTTCCATTTTGTAAAAGATTTTGAGATTTCAAAATTTAGCTTCATTCTGAGAGCATGTCTACTTGAACACTTTCTGTGGGACAAAGTGGGATGTCAATCTACAGCACTCCAGCGTGCAGTGTGCTAACTTGCCATGAGGACTCTGCTGCTGTGCACTACATGTTCCCTAGTGTGGGGTTTCTCACCCAGGGGTACACGTATCCCTGGGGGTACGTGGAAGTATTCCAGGAGGTACATCAACTCATCTAGATATTTTGCCTAGTTTTACAACGGGCTACACAAAAAGCATCAGGAAAGTCAGTACGAACTAAAATTGCACACAGACAATGACTTGTTCATACAGCTTTATATACTATACTCTGAAATATGAGTACAATATTTATATTGCAACCAATTTATTTTATAATTATGTAGTAAAAATAAGAAAGGAAGCAACTTTTCAATAAGAGTGTGCTGTGACACTTCTGTATTTTTATGTCTGATTTTGTAAGCAAGTCGTTTTTAAGTGAGGTGAAACTTGGGGTACGCAAGACAAATCAGACTCCTGAAAGGGGTACAGTAATCTGGAAAAGTTGAGAAGCACTGCCCTAATGTGCACTGCCGTGCTATCTCAAATAACAGTAGTAGCTCAGCTATGCCAGCCTGGGACTGCCCAAGCCCGCCCAGCTCTCTCGGTATGCACTTGCAGCGGCACAAACTAGCAGCCGCTGTGGTTTCTCTATTGTTACAGCTAGATCAAAGTTAACTATCTTGTGTAGGTCTACATGTGCTGCAGTCCCACTTCTGATTGCACTGTGCACAATGACAGTTGCACAAGTTAACGAGGTCTGTTAGCCTGTGCAGCGGGGGGCAGGAGAATATCCACGCATGCACCTACCTGCCTGCTTTGTAAGGGTTTGTGTACCAGGACAGGTTCGGTGGGATGACTGTTCACTGGCCCTTGCACAGCAGAATGCTAGAGGGGAGAGCTCCTTATGCCTTGTAACCCTCAAGCATCTGCACAAGGGCCTGCCTGTCTCTAGCTCCAATTCTCCAGTGCAAAGATGTTGTTCCTTTATGTTTACACTGACTGTCCATTCATCTGAATTAATTGCATTGGTATTATGTAGATCTGTGAAACGCTATTGCTGTTTCTCTCTCGCTTGAAGTCTGGACCAGGTCACTATTGGAACGACAATATAACTCATCTGGAAAAATAACAAGGGGGTGCGGAGGGGTGGGTGCAAAATCCTCGGCCCTGTAACAGTCAATGGCAAAATTCAATAGGGTCAGGATTACACCTGTGGTGACAAGGGGTTAAAAACTCCTGTCTTGGTTCTTTTGTATTCCTCGCTTCAGACAGGGGGGCTTGGAGGAGAGGGGGAAAACGTATGAGGGGTTTTTCTTATCTTATCTACTTTCACTAATTTATGACTCTGTGTCAGTTTTACAATTTGAAATGGGACTTTTTTATTTCTTGCTTAAAACAGTGGGTTTTCTAAAGAGATTAATTCTTAAGACACACACTTGCAAGCACACATTTATACAACTTACTCAGGTTTGACTGATTGAGGGGACCGTACCATTTCTATTCAACCCGTGATATTGATGGGGTGAATGAATCCGATAATGGAACGCTTATTTAGCGGGAGGGGGGAGGAAAGGCAGACAGACAGACACAGAGGGAATCCTTTGAAGTCACAGGAGCTCTATTGAGCAACGGAGCTACAAAGGCTCATGAGTTAGGGAAGGGGAAAGGATAGCCTTGTGGCTGCAGTCATTCCGCCTGTCTGTTGAGTCACTAGGTTCAGACAGACCCCCCTTGCTATTCACCCGACCAACTTGTGGACGGATGAGAGTGGCTGAAACCTGTCTTAGTCCAAGACTTGGTCAACGGCTCATAAATCTATTATTCAATGACACACGTTCTCTGTTCAATTCAAATTTACTATTTATTGAGGGTTTTCTCTCTATCACAAGTTTTCTCCTTATCCTTTTACAATTCCTTAAACTTAAAACTTAACACTTAAAACTTATGATTTAGACAACCAATCATACTAACACAAATACACTAAACAGATACTTAAAGACTTACGTACAACTAAACAACATTTGATTAATACTTACCACATAGATGGATGAACTCAGTTGCAACAAAACAATAAAAGTTTATGGCCAAATTTCCTTACTCTTTATGTTACGTTCCCAGGTTTTCCTCCAGGTGGAACCTCTATCGCATTCACACCCTGGTTACTGGTTTTCCTCCAGGTGAAACCTCTATCGCATTCACACCCAGGTTACCAGCTCTAATGCCCTATGCTTTCTTGAACAGCGAGCTGGGGAGAGGCAATGATGGTTGATCAGGCCATCTTTGCGGTGCTATTCTGGTGCACCCCTTGTGATGCGTGGCTCGTCCAATTTGCCTCTCTCCTGACAACCTTATATATCTCTACCCCAGCATATTGCTTGCTTAAACCAATTGTGACATTTTGGCTACTGTCCAACCAGCAAGTCCGACGCCTGTGCGGGGACTTTTGCCCCCCTGTGGCAAGTTACACGCCTTGGAGTGACTTGCTGTTGCTGGGCAGATTCTCTGATTCAGCAGATTCTGCTATCTTGACGGTCAACAGGTCTGCTGCCAAGCTTCCTTTTCAGATAGCTCAACTTTCGGGAACAGCTTGGTTTGGGCAATAACTGTCTCTGTTGCCTGAGCATTCTCTATGCTGGTATGCAGTTTACTCAAAAATGACCTCGGGGCACATATACATCACAGGCTCTATAGAAATTTGTTACAACAACACCCATGGCCATTAATAAGGGCAAGTGGTCAAGACCTCAGTATTACATCTCATCCAAAAGATGGCAACCCAGGACCATTGTGCTGACTAACATCTGACCCCAATGAATGTTCCTAGTGAATCTCCTACACCACTTGCTGCAGAACTTAGGTCTTGACTGATGGTTCCCCCATGCACATTCTGAGCCCACCAACAGAAGCAAATGCATAAGGCAGCAATTTTCAACCTATTTACTATTGTGGGCCACATATGCAGCTCTCTGTGTATTATGTGGGCCACATCCACACAATATGTATTCCCTGTATGGCCCTGAGGAAGTCACATGGGCTGCAGCTGCATGTGTTGATAGGGCCACAAGTGGCATAAAGATTATTTGTGGATGATGCAGGTAATAAATTGAGCAGGTTCCCCTGCCAGTAAAGGTCTGGGAGGGAGGGAGAGAGGGAGAAGGAACTCTGCTGTAGAATTGCTTAGATTCTGACTTCCAAAATCCATATTCAATCTCTAATTGCTGTGATGTAATGGTTGTAATTAAAATATAACCTGCAAAAAGTAGATGCCAGATAAGTGTTTTCAGCTTTTTTCCTTATATTTGAGTGCATAGGTTCTACACTAGCAAAAAGTGAACTCAGGACTTTTAGGTGGATGCTCTAATATAATGCCCATTGTTTCTGGCCTTACTGAAATGGGAATTTATAACCTTAATTCTTAAAACAAAGAGAAATTACTTTTTGTTCCTGCTCTTATCTCTAGCAATATGTCTTATTAACTCAAACGAGAACTCCTAATTACATTACAGCTGCTGCATCATGATAATTACAAATATTAAATATAGATTTTGCAAGTCTGAGCCTAAGCAGTTCTTCAGTAGATCTCCTCTAGATGGAGTGGATTAGGTCCTTTATTGGCAGCGATACCCAAGCTATTTCTTAATAGATAATCTACCGACTGGCAGATTGTCAAGCAAGACTATGTGTTAGAAGTCAAAGGTCATGCTTGAACTGCAGAAAGGTAGGGGGCGAAATCCACCAGCTCATCTGTTGTGATTGCATAGACAGGACTCCACAGACAGGCCAGACTCTAAATCCATTTTAGTTAAACATGCTGAAAGCAAATCTAATACAATTGTCTCCAGAAATGTGTCTGACCTCAGGAATTTTTCTTATCCTAGGGTGTCTTCAACTCAGACTGGTGCTAGAACGAATGGAAACACATCTTCCAAGTGAGAGTTGCATGACTAACAAAACAATACTTACCGATGTGGTATCATGCAGTAAACGACAAAGCATTCTTCTCCGGTAGTCCTGAGTATCCAGACGTCTCTGGTTCACCTACACCACCCTATTTTTCTTGAACTACGTGGACTGTCGCACATCCAAAGTGCAAAATGAAATGAGATTAATTCAAGCACAACAACAAAAAGAAGAAACTCCCCAAATTGCTTCCCCATCAGAGTTTGAGCAATTCAAATTTGTGCTTGCTTTTGATTCCCATTTTACATAGGAAAGTCATGGCTGCTGTTGGAAAGGTTATTTTGAGCAAACAGAATAAGCAATGTAAAGAAGACCAATAGTAATATATTTTCCAGTGTAGCTGAGTGAGATTTAGTTTTTATAGGATAAGTGGCTATCAGAAACTATTCAAAGAAAATCTTTTTAAGCATATGACTTACTGTCTGACCTTGAAAAACTTTAAAATCATAAATGTACTGCATTGAATCTAAACCAGTCACGTGAGCATTGGGCTAAGGTGATGAACACTGATGTACAGCACCGCTGTCTGGAAGGGTGATGGCATATTTCCTTAGGCTTCTCTTTAGTGTATATTGGGAAAAAATATTTGTTTTTAAAATAAAGGTTTCTGCTGTATCCTGTTTTACTGGACAGAACACTTACATCTAAACTGCAGCGGAACTATCAAGATACGCACGCAGATGCAAGTAACCAGTGATTTACCAACAAAAGCAGTAAGCCTCTTCCTAATCTCTCTTGTTTGCTCTCTCGTTATCCTTCCTAAAATTTGGGCCCCAGCCTTCCAACTATTACCGCACATACTTTCAGTGAAGCTCTAGAGCCTCCATGTTCTGGAGCTGGGACTTGAAATTCGGCAGGCTGGGTGATCACACTGGTGTCAGGCATGTGTCTTTTAGTCTCACAAAAATCTCCCTAAATCAGGCCAAGTTATAAGCCTCAGGGGAAAAAAATCACAGTTCGGTTCTACCACCTTGCTCTGCATCTGGTGGAGGAGACTCGGCTATGCCAATCCCAGCTGGAACACATTTGCACTTTCCATTTTAGCATCTTGCAAGCCCATTCCTCCAGTATCAGGCCAGCCCTCATCTCAGCCCCCCATCTGATGGCCATGACTGTTTGGGCTGGGGCTGGCCTATTGGCATTTTAACAAAAGCCTGCTGGTGGACATGGGCTTTATGATTTTCTCCTGGGAGTGCTGGCTGGTCCAACAGGGGCAGTGGCCCACCTTTCCCTCTCTCAGCACACTGACAGTGGGATGAAGGGAAGGTACATGCCCAGCTCTTATGCTACAAATACACACAGGGGCCTGTCAGACGAGCGATGTGGTAGTAGAGCAGTTGCAGTAGGAGATTTTGGAGTGGATAGGCACTTGGCCACTCTCCTGGGAATCTATGCCTCCGCAGGGAGCGTCCAGAGATGCAAGAAAAGCTCTGGGCCCTTGAAAACCATTTGGGTTTGGCGTTTGATGACATATCCAGTTCCTTCAGGAGATCGATTGCAGCTTCTATGGTCTGGAGAAGAAGCAGGTGTCAAAAAGTACAATACTTGCCTCCATCTTAGGGAATTGGTGGAGATGTAGGAAAGACCAAGGACTTTCAATGCTGACTTCTCCCCAAATCCAACCAACACTAACTTTTGTGGGGTCCTGTGGGATGAATTTCCTGCAATCAGTGTAGGTGATGAGGACCAGCTGGAGCTTCCACTCTCTCTCTGTTAGTGTTTTCCAAAATCTTTCATCTGATGCCCACAAATAAATCTCTGGGCATCAGTGGGTTGACAATAGAGTTGTACCACACATGTTGGGATACCCTCCACGCATACATTGCCATCATCAGGACTGAGTCCCTGGAGGAGCTCCCCATGTTATATAAGCTCGGCCTGCTGCCACAAAGGGGGGATCTCTGCAATCTGAGGAAATTGGTGTCCATTATTGCTGCTGAATGGACAACAAGGTCATAGCAAAGCCATGTCTGGCTGAAGTCTGTGGTGGCAGATGTGATCCACCCTGGCCAGACCATCTTCAACTATATCTTCCTACTTGGGGAACTTCTCCATCGGGTGCGTAGGAATGTTCTGTCACTCACTCTGCTGTCCCTCATCCAGGAAAAGGCAGTAAATAGGGTGGATCATGGGTTTCTCATGGGCACTCTGCAGGCATTCAGCTTCAGTTCCTGCTTTGTGGGGTTCCTCTAGGTGCTGTACCCCTTTGTGGAGTGTCTGGTTAAGTTCAACTGGATTCTAACTGAGCCAATCACTTTTGGTGACAGGTTGTATCAAGGTGGCCTGCTGTCCAGTCAACAGTGCACCATCAAGCCTTTCCTCCCCTTGGTGCTCTGAGAGTCAAACTTGCAGTGGTCCTGTCAGCATATGCTAACAACATGCTCCTTATGGCCTGGGATCCAGGACACCTGGTGTGTGTGGCAGCTTGTCAAGCCATCTACTCAGTGGCCTCCTCCATCTAGGTCAACTGGATTAAGAGATCTGGCCTGATGGTTGGGAATAGGTGGCAGGTGGTCTCCCTCCTACCTGTGGTCAGTGCCATCCACTGAGACTTGGACCCAGTGCTCTAGCTTGGCATTTCTGCTGCTGATCCCTCCCCATTGGAGAATTGGATCAAACAGTAGGCCAGGCTGTTTGCTTGGTTGAAGGTATAGATGGGGCTATAGGGGCTTCCCTATAGAGGAAGGTGCTAGTCATCAGCTAATTACTTCTACCCATGCTGGGGGCACTGATTTAACACCCTGCACTTGCCCCTGGAAACTCTGGCTAGTCTCCAAAGGAAGATCCTGGAGTTTTTCTGGCTGGGTATGTTCTGTGTCCCTTGAGAGTCTCTCTGGGAGAGGACCGGCAAGACCTGGATTCTATCTGCAGTCAGCTCCACATGTTCTTCCTTCAGGCCCTGCGGAGACTCTTATAGTCCACGTAGTCTGGCATGGCACTTGCTGGTGTATAGCTTCCTTTGCCGCCTTTGAAAGCTTTGATGCAACTATCAGCTCTTTTATCTCCACCTGAAGGATCTCCTCAGAGACTTATCTGAGCTGCCTGTCTTCTACCAGGACCTGCTCAGGAACTGGAGGCAATTTTCAATGGCTATGTCTGTAGCGGCCATTGAAGAGAAAGTTCTCCTGGCAGAATTCATGCTACACAATCCACGTGTTAGTGAGCAGGAGGTGGAGTCCCCTTTGGTGCACCAGAGGCTGGTCACCAGGCCAGAGGAATAGGGTGGCCCTCATGGTGGTTAGCCTGCTCACAGGGTGGCCCATCCTATGCATCTCCTGTTGTGTACTCCAGGAGGTCAGAGTAGCCTTTCAACTTGCTTCTCTTGAGTGGGTCCTGTGGGAGAGCTCTCCTCACTCACCTCTAGCCCCTGAGCTCATTATCAGATCCCTGTGCTGTAAGCCACTCCAGTCTGTCCCCCCCATACCTAAACACAACTTGAATAGGCTGAATGCCATGCTGAGTAGGTCATTCCATCTCTAAATCATACCCAGAGAACATCTATATATGCTTGTGCTCCATACCATCCCTTTCTTTCCCTCATGTCTGGCCCTAACACCAAGTGGAAGAACGTGCTGCCACCTCCAGAGGATAAGGATCCCTGGTGGGCTAGCCTGTATTCCACCCTGGTCCCATGGCCTACCGGGGATGCTAACTGACAGCTTCTCCCTGGAGCCCAAAGCATGGGCTGTGGTTGGTACAGTTCTTCTGTTGAAGTTCTGGTTGCATTCTCCCCACACCTCCTGGTATACACACACCCCGTCTATGGTCACACAAAGTTGCAAAGTTGTGAGTGCTTGACTCTGCAGTCTGTGTTTTTTTTAATGTAAATCTGTTAAACTCTGAAGAAAGAAAACTAGTAAATAAAGTTTTTAAATGCTTTGTCATGAAGAAACAAGTGAGATCTCTCATGTTTCATTGAAATACTGCCTCATTACATTCAGTGCCTGAAGGAGAGACAGCAAAGAGTCTGATCCATTCAAGTCTTTCTCTCTGAGGTAGTGGTGTAGGAGTTTACTCGGGAGGACCAAAACCTCCTTTCACGTTGTGCAACCACGTGATTTAGATGGGATTACATAATGTAAATAAAAGGAGAATTCGCCCTGGTGTTCTTGCATATGTGGGTGTTTGATCTTAGCAAGGCTAGTGGTTTGGGACCATTCCTTTCTAAACCAGTTTCCGTAGAATACCATTATAATGTTTCATTTTGTTTTAGGACCTGTGGTGCTTTAGACCTTTTCCCCAGCGCTAGAAAGTTGCTTTTTCTCTGGTGGGATTGCAGAAGATTGGATTAATCTCGGGCAAGACTGCAGAAAGCTGTTTACTTTACTGTTGACTTTACTATGTTTTCATTGTTGGCTTTTAGAGGAAATTGCAATGTACAGTGGCTCTTAACCTTTCCAGATTACTGTGCCCCTTTCAGGAGTCTGATTTATCTTTCATACCAAGTTTCACCTCACTTAAACTACTTGTTTACAAAATCAAACATAAAAATACAAAAGTGTCACAGCGCACTGTTACAGAAATATTGCTTTCTCATTTGTGCCATATTATAAAATAAATCAATTGATATAAATATTGTACTTATTTCAGTGTGTAATATATAGAGCAGTATGAACAAGTCAGTGTGTCTGTATGAAATTTTAGTTTGTACTGACTTCACTAGTGCTTTTTATAAAGCCTGTTGTAAAACTAGGCAAATATCTAGATGAGTTGATGTACCCCCTGGAAGACCTCACATACCCCCCCACCTCCCCCGAGGTACACACATTCCAGGTTGAGAACCACTCCTCCAAAAAACATGTGATTTAGCTTTTTCAGTGGTGTAACTTGCTAATAGTCTGTGTGAAAATTTATTTAACGTCAAATGCTACAGAATCAGGAAGTCTTCATGTTGCCTGTCTGACCCAGGGTCACATGGAATCAGTAGGTGTCGGATCAGGTCCATCATCTGTCATGGGGTGACAGGGTACTCCCTCACTGCTAAGATGGCAGCTCCTCCTGGTCACTATGGGGAATAGTTTGTAAGGTTGCTGCCCCTTCCCCTGGTTGCATGCTCTCTTCACCTCTCTCATTCTGCAAACTGCTGCTGCTGCTTTGTGACTTGGCCCTCCAGCCAGGTCCCTATACACGTTTTCCCTTTCCAGGGTGGTGTATCAAAGAACTTCTGACATCAGTCTCAGTCCTTTCACTGCTCCCAGGTGCCACTCCATCAATGCCTGGCAGGGGAACCCAGCCCCTCCCTCTACTCTGGTTCTGGCTCAAGGACCCTCAAGCCATCAGTCAGAGTCTTTGCCTCCTAGACCTTACTGCCTTTCCCTGAGCCTTGTCCTTACCACTTAGCACTCCCCCTTTGGGTCTGCCCACCTCCCTCCTCCCAGGGAGGAACTGCAGGCTACATGTCTCTGCAGCCTCCACACATGCCTCCTTTTTTCCTAAGGAGTGAATGTAGCCTATTTCCCAGCAACCCCCTCTGCTGCCAATTTCCTGCCTTTTTACGTTCAGCCCAGCTCATGCCAGCTCAGCTGCGTTCCCTCACTCAGTCCTGGGATTACTTAGCCACCTGATTCCCCTCAGCTGTGGCTTGTTGGGTTAATTAGCCCCCTTTTCAATCTGCATTAACCCTTTCTGGGCAAGCATGGGCAAAGCGATCCCTAGGGAACAGTGAATCGGGGCGACCACCTCTGGCCCCATGCTTTGGAGGTCCCCATGCTTCTGGCCAGTTCCCACTCCCAGCCAGGAGGCCAGCTGCGGGGGAGAGGTGATTGTCCCTGGGCCCCGCACCTCCTAAGGACAGCCCTAAGTCTGGGATAAACATCCTAACCCCCATGGAAAAAATTGCTCAGAAAACGAATGAGTGAAAATAGGGAATTTGAAAGCAGCCTTCAGGTAACATTTTGTTGTTTCACTGATTTAATCTCATGCCACCCTCCAATCCGTTACAGAACCTGATTCTCCACAGCTTCACATCTTGAATTGTCCTTTACACTTGTGAAAAGTGAGTGTCCACTACCACCCTGACTAGGTAGCGTCTTACAACCACTTTCAATCATTGACAAAATTGTCAGTTAAATTCTGATTTCAGAATATGTTACTGGCTGTTCATAAGGCAGGAAAAAGTACTCAGCTGAATTCTCTGTTCTTCGGTTGATTCGGTCACATATGGGTAAATGAATTCTCTTTTGACTTGTAACTTAAGCAAATTTGATATTGGCACCACTGAGAGAAAAAGTTGGTGTCAAGCCGTCTGGCATGGCTCACAAATGTAAGTGCCAAACGTAGGGCAGACTGTTACGAACCAGCGCACAAGGCCCAAGCTAGTTATGTGTTTTATAACTAGATGTCACCAATCAAGTACCAAGTATGAACTTCTCAAGCACTACAACAGCTTTAACAGTGAGTCAAAGACAGTCCCCTTGGGTGCTTTGGTCTATTTTGCCAGACAGGCTAGTTTGCCTTTGTGCTACATGGTCCCTTACACCAAAAATCACAACATTTGGATTACTGCCTGTCCCAAAGAACCAGTCACTTACCCCAGGTCAGTTGCATCCAGATCTTAAACCAAAGACAATGCTTGTAGCCAGTCCTATAGTAAACTAACTAAAGCAATGAACCACTGAAGTCTGAATATCAGGAGCCAAATTAACAATCAGTGTTACCCAAAAGAGCCACAGGAGTGTGAATTCATTGTTTCATTTACTATAATACTATATATTCATATTTAAACAGTATGACAGGAAATATTTAATTTATAGAATATTATTCTCACAGCAAAATGACTGACCAAGCATTACTTTATCAAATATAGTTGGTTAATAACATAGTAAAAACATCCTGATTGGTTAATAATTAAATTGCACAATGTTTTACTATCATGTGCTGCAAAGAGCCGCAAGAGACACAGTAAAGAGCCACTTGTTACTAGCAAGCTTCAGTCTGAGCGTCACTGAACTAAAGGTTTATTAACTAGGAAAAAGAAATGAGTTATTTACAAGATTGAAGCCGGTTAACAGACAAACGTAAATTTAGGGGTAACCCAAGCTAAACAGTCGGAATCTCTTGCTTATGCTTAGAAGTCCTTGCCCTCTCCCAGAAGTCCAAAAATCATAAAGACAACAATTTCTTCTTGACAGGGATTTTTATTCCCTTTCCTCAGAGCTCAAACTGATGGGATGAGTGTTTGTGCAAGTCTCTTCATCAGTGTGAGAGAGCAATCAACAAAGTCTTTTGTCCCCTGTTCAACAATGGTTTCTCTGATGTCTATGGGCCTTCTTTCATTAGACAGGAGATGACACCTCTTGGGTAAACTAGTATTTAAATATCTGGTATTGCTTCTCTCCTGACTATGGGGGTTTCCAGTTTCATAACAAACACTTTTATGGTTACAGAGCAAAACACTTTAATATTACCTTATAATATGTGACACTGATCTTATAAGCGAGATTAATGCATATAGCATCCTACAAGCATTTCATAAAGCATTCCAAACACTAGACACATTTTTACAAATCTAATACCTATTTTAACAATGAGAACACACAAGTGAGCCAGACTGGTTTCCAGCTATGCATTTGTCAGCATTCAGCGAGGTCTAGGGGCCTTGGCATGAGCTGGCACCTGGTCTGCCAGTGTCACAATTGGAACCCGCAATGTCACTTTCATGACCTTAAAGGGGGGGAGGTACAATTGGAGCTGCCGCTACCACCACCCCATCAGTATAGATGGACAAAGCAGAGCAAAACACCAAAATATTTCTATATTGAAACCTTCTACCTGGAATATGTACAATTAGCATAAATCGGTCTGCCATGCTGTTCGTTTGAACTGGAAGGTTCTTTGCTGTCAAAAGAGCTTTTGTTTGGAGCCAGCACAGAAAACTATTGTATTCTAATGAAAATAGCTATGGAAATTTTATTCTATTTTAGGGTTTTATTGTTCTTGTCTTAGGTTTATGTTTAGCTTGTGCCCTTTGCAGTTCAGTAAAGAGAACAAAGAAATCAATGCTACAGTATTTAAAAAAGATTAAAGCATGCACTACTAGCTCAGACGCAAGCCTGTAAAATCTTACTCACATGATCAACCTTTAGTCATGCTATTAGGGTATGTCTACACTAGCATTTTTATCTGTAAAACTGAAAAAACCCACACCCCCGAGCAACATTCTTTACACCAACAAAAGCATTGGTGTATGCTCTTCCATCGACATAGCTACTGCCACTCATTAGGGATGGTTTAATTATGTTGATGGGAAATCTCTCTCTCGTCAGCATAGAGTGACTTGATGGGAGATCTTTCAGCAGTGCATCTGCATTGGTACAGCTGCGCAGCTGTAAGATCTGTAGTGTAGACAATAACCTTAATCTTGTTTAAATTTGGCAGCCTCAATTCTTAGCCATTGGTTTAGCTCCTGAGGCACGGCCCAGAAGGGCTGGGACAAACGTGGCATGACGAAGGTAAGAGGGGTCAGGGTTGGCGCATCATGTGTTCCCGGTGTCCTAGGCTAGCGGGGCTTTTAAGAGTCAGGTAAGTCTATTTTGGAGATTCCTGAAGCAGTTAAACTATACAGGAAAGCCAATAGTCAGGCTCCATGATACAGGCACTGGAATCTGCTCCCTGGAGGCTTCCCCACCCCAGGGATCCTCAGCATTTATTGGTCCATCTCTCTGCTGGCTCAGCCGTGGCTCCATCCAGTTCCTGCCATAGTCCACCCATTCCTTCCCCACCTGTATAGGAGGAAGAGCAGTAGCCCAATGACCTTTGAGAAGGTGACGGATTACTTAGACAAGGGCAATGCGGTAGATC
>ML675624.1:72140412-72225812 GCA_007922155.1 Mesoclemmys tuberculata
GACTTTCTCCAATGTGTCCACATCTTCCCTGAAATGTGGCACCCAGACTGGACACAATACTCCAGTTGTATATTATGACATATTTGCTTTTCTGTTCCCTTCTGAATGCAGCTCTAACCCCTTACTTTCTTTTATGACGGCTACTGTGCACTGAACAGGCATCCTTACTGTGCTGCCAACATGAACATGTAGCTCTTTCCCTGAGCAGTTACAGCTAAGAGGAACCCATTCATGTGCAGATTGTTTTTCAAAAACATTATACCTTCCAATGCACATTATCTTGTATTGCTACCTACATCACATTTTCTCTTCCATTAGCTTCTTCTTATTTCATTTAGTTTTTATCATGATGCTATCAGTCTTCCCTAAATCTCATGTCATCAGCAAATTTTGCTATTAACCCCTTGTCCCAGGTTGCTAATAAATTTAATGGACACAACAAACACTCGCATAGATGTCTATTCACAACTCTTTTACTATCATTAATCTCTTTCTAGGTTGAGAATTGCCACTTCTCCTATTCTGCTTTCTAGCTCTTACCTAGTTTAGAATCCATGAGATTACCCAATGATTACCAGTTTCCTTTAATGGCTATGGGCCAGGTTGGGTCCTGTAGACTAGATCCATTCATGTATCTATCCCTGGCCAGTGGGCATAGCAACAGGCTTAGGAAAGAGAGAAATAGAGATATTCAGATCTGTGTAGTACACTTTGTTCCCACCAACCAATTTAGCCAGAGGGATTGCATTAACTCCTAACCAGGGATTGGCGCAAGAAGAAGCTTTGCAAACATGGCTACACCAGATCTATGCTGATGCAACTGTTTGAGAGGGAACAAAAAACACAGGGTGTCTACTCTGGTGGCTCTGGGCCTCCAAAGAGTGTCCTAAAGATTCACACAGCTCTTGGGGGATCCATTTAGTCTGGAACCTGTAACCACTTTGCAAACCGTGATAGAGGAGTTCAGAGGGACTTCCACACTGTCCTCTCCAGTGCTGCCTTTCATATGGAAAGCCACAACCTGGCCCCATGTTGGTAAATATCACCTACTGGTTCTTGCCATATTGGTGAATATGTGGTGTTATGAGCTGTGACTAGATAATGCAGGTGCTCACTGGGAGAGCAAGAGGCGACACTGACGGTGTTCGGCATTTTGTGGGATTCATCAAGGAAGTTAGTTTTGGGCCTGGCGAGGTTGTGCGCATTGTAATACTTGAATTCACCGAGCTAAGAAGTGATGGTGAGAAGAATACACAGGATCATTTTGGTCCTACCATTTCCTAAATATGGCCACTCACAGACTGGTTTTGAGGAGCAGTCCTGCAATAGATCTCAGAATTCACAGCATTATTTTTTTCTCTTCCCAGTTCATGTCCAACCCATTGAACTAGAGTAGAAACCCCTCCTGAAATAATTAGCATTACACCACACAGAACAGTGCAGTAAATCTAATTCTGTGATTGTCATAGTAAAGTGATAACACTTCCTGCACAACGGATGAGCCTTAGTGATGTACCAGCATACATATGTGAGGAAATGAAGTCTGTCCATAACTGGAAGTACTGATTGCATACAAAGCAACCACCTGTTTGAATGATCTGTCTCAACGTGAGTCACTGCATTGCATTTATGATGTGTGTATTACTACGTTTGATTGTAATATGATTGCATCCAAATAGCAGCATTTCATAGACATGTTACAACATGTGATGGAAAAAATGGATAAATGAATCTTGATTGCTTCATTCACTAGCAGTTTTAAATTAGATGGCAAAGTGAATAAGATGGGTTTCTTTTCATTCTAAACTGGGTATTTTCCCTCAGTTGTCACCTGTCCTAGATGAAGACTGCTGTTGAATAGTACCTTTACTCTCTGTGTACTCAAAGGAAAAGAAACAAAGTAGCATGGTTTCACCAGTCAAACTAGCTCCAAGGCCACATGACTGGTCCTAATGCAATTGTCTCCTTGTGGGGTTTCTGGAGTGTTGTGGAACATCAGCCTTGCTCTGATACTGTATTTGATAGTGCACCAGATATACTATGGCTCAGGGGAAAGTGTAAGGCTCTTCAGCTGCCAGGTGCTAAAGCTTCTAGTGTCTGATGGGTCTCAATAAGTAATCAGAAAATGGCTTCTCCCTGCAAGCTTCTCCAAAGTCCTTAATCTGCACTGGAAGCTTTTCTCTTCTGTTGAATGACCAGCCTCCATCCGGGAGAGAAAAGAGCATCAGATTCACTATTGAACAAGTTTATCATACCAACTGACCCACGTGGGGTTCTGGAGAGGCAATAGCATCCCCATTGCTTAAGCTGCAACCAGATTCCCTAATAAAAGTTCTTTTAGCCCCACTAACATCTTGTCTGGGAAAATTATTTTTTCCTGGAACTTGCTACATCTATGCTGTTGAGGTTTCTCCTTCACCTCTGAACAGCTTGTCACTAGCAGTTTCTAGGGGAGAAATACTTTTTCAAGCCAAAATAATTATCCTGAAATTCTGACTTTTGTCTAACATTTGTTTCCCACCAGCTCAAAAATTGTTTGCAACCATGACTTCCAATTTTCCCTATAATTAAATCCCTTTAAACTTATGTACCAACTCTCTGAAGAAAACAGATTGTAATTAAGCAAAATTATTAATGACTCTTTTAATGGGTAGTTCTGAGCCAAATCCTGCACACTGATTTCATCAAGAGTGAGAAATGCAGGCTCTGCTCCCATTAATGTCAGTGGGAATCCTTTGTCCTGAATCCAGTGGGAGCAGAATTGGGTACTGTCCCTGTGAGCATGTCTCCTTCTTTTGGCTGGTTTCAGCTTAAAAAGAGCACAAAGAACCAATGTGGTTCAAAGATAGAACAGAGGAAAGAGATCTGGATACTTAGGTCACAGCACATCAGGAAGTGGACAAGGATGATCCTGGGCAGATATCTTTGACTTTATATCCTCTCCCACCCTTTCTCTTTCTTGTCTATTTAGCCTGGACATTTATTAGGGATAGGGACTGTCTTATGTGCGTGTTTTAGTTTCTTTTATATAGTGCCTGTTACAAAAAAAACCCAACCAACACTGAAGCCCCAAGGTACTGCTGTAACACAAATAACAACGTGAGGGTAGCTGCCCCTTGAACTGTCAGCTAGAAAAGTTTGTGTTTCTGGAGCTAAAAGACCAGAGTTTCGATCTGAGCTTTGTAACTATGTTTTATTTTGGAGATGAGATAACCTCCCCATAGTGAAAGCTGCAGCCACAAAACCATTACCCATTAGATAGTTTTCGATTACCCTTGCAACTCTGGTGGGAGGGAGGGAAGAGAAGGAAAGAGATCTGCATTTTTCATGGTTTTAGGGTGAAGTCTAATTAGCAATTAAGATGTTTTCACAAAACCTTTGATTGAATTGAGTAGTAATATTCAACTGAGATTAAAAGACTAATGAGTGATCTTTGAAATATTTGTACATTGTTGAAATGGTTTTATTTCCTTCCATGTGCCCATCAAAATCTCATAACACCATTAAATTTAAAACCCATATTGACACTGGCGTATGCAAGAGGCTATTTTCAAGGGCAAGAGTAATACAATAATGAAGAAATTTCCACTATCTGAAATTCAGACATGATTCTCTGCCAAAGACACCAATAGAGTTTTTAAAACAAACAAAAGCCAACAACATGGGGGCAGAATATTTTGATGCCCACCTTCAATCCAGTGCTGTCAAATTACTCTTTGTTCATTCCTTGCTAAAATGTCCCTTGGAGTAGAAGCAATATGATATTATTCATTTGGCCAGCACCACTCCCTGCTTTAATTTGATAACCCAGGAAACCATTTATTTGATTTCTTAAAGCCCCACTCTGGCAAAGTGCATAAGCACATGCTGAGCATCAAGTAAATTAATTGTTCCACAGTAGTTTAATAGGGCTGGTCAAAGTCCATGGAAAATCCTGACACTTGAAAATTTATTTTTGTTTTCACTTGGAACAAAACTTAGAATTTTGACATTTCCCACAAAATGAATTTTTTAAAGGAAGTGTTTCATTCTGATAAAATCAAAAAATGTATTCCATTTTTGACTTATAAAACTTCAAAGCCCTCTGTTCCAATTAGGTCAGAACAGAAAGCTGACTTTGTCAAAACCGTTTCTTCATTTTTTTTGCAAAATTTCATTGAAATCAACACATTCACACAGAAATATTTCACTGGAAAACTTTCCACCAGATGTCCGTGGGAATACTCCCTCGCTTAAAGCTCAGCTTGTGCTTTAAGTGACTTGCTGATTTGAGGTCATGAATATTAATGACTCATTAAAGAGAATTCTCAATTGTACAAACGATATTCTAACAGTATTATCAGAATGTGTAAGGGAATATGGCAGAGTTGAGACAATATAGGTTATGAGTTACACTGGGGATGCATCTGTTTTTTTGTGTGGAAATCTTGTATCATTTCATCTGAATTTGATTCACCTTTCATCAAACACTTTAGCTGTTAGCTTAATAAAAGCAGCAAGTCATTCTGTGTCTCTATGGTATCTTTTTGTCTTCTGTTCAATCCTGTTGCTATCGTCATTTGTTCTTGCAGTACTAAAGGCCAGATTCTAATATTCTTACTTATGCTGGATAGCATTTTACTCCACCCATTTGTCCTACCACCATCAGTGGGGCCACTTTTTTATTCACAGTCAGTAAGTGCATCAGAACCTCATCTTAGGGAGGGAATGCATTTGTTGGGTGCATTAATAAAAGTTCTAAATGGGTTCTGCATTTGTTTCACTTCAGTAAATGAGAACATTTTTTTTCTCCATAGTAGCATAAATGTGGAAGATAAATTCCTGAAAAAGATCTTATTTTAGTTTCCGAACACTGAACTGGAAGCCTTTCACTTTGGAACTATTTCAGAAAAGACAAAAGGGAGTCCCTACCCCATGGTAGTACTGAATTTTGTCTGTTCTATTTTGCAAGGCAAATAATGTGCAAATATCTATTCATAACTTTCTGCTGATATTCTCTGCATGAGGGAAAACTTATAGTAATCACAGTGGAAGCACAATTTTATTTGTATAATCTTTTATTCTGGTCCTCTGGAAAGATTTGCTGGTTCATTTCCTTTCCCCATTTAAAACAGTAAACGCACAAAGGAAAAAATGAAAGATGTGTTTTAAAAACCCTGTTCTTTTTGCTTTGTGATATATTTGGTGCTTGTAAATTCTGTAACAGGTAATCATACTGTTGTCACTTAGAGCCTTATTTGTTTTTTTTTAAATTTTCAGAGGTGGGGGAATTTTTTTTTTAATTCCAGAAAGATAGTTGCCATGAAATTTCCCAGATATGTAGATAACAAAATTCTTACCAACTATGAAACCATTCTCCTGGAAAACGTAATGCAAAACAAATGTTTTTAAAGTACAGTGTGATTGAAATGTGAGGAAAACATGAGTGCCTTTAAATTAACTGGATATTTTTCACATTTCTGATATTCAGTCTGTGAAGTGTTTCTGAATTTGTTTTTCACAATTCCAATAAGATCTGAACCAAAGTATTATCTCTTGTGAAAACACAGAAACTCTGCTTTCACTGAGTGAAGTAACTGTCGCAATCCTTGCTCTATCCATCTAAGAATCTGGTTTTAATATCTTCCATGGGCGTTCATTTTATTTTAGGAAGAATTTATCATATAGGATGATGAAAGCTACAATTTTCTCAGCAAGCTGTCAAACAGCAATTCTATTATCCTGTCATTTACACTTGAATAAAGATGTCTGTTAAGAACTAATAATAAATTAGCCTGCATTTTAATGGAATGAGTGGTTTATTGTTCATTTAAAGTCTGTAGTTTACAATGGTGGTTGGAAACTGAAATGGGTAAGGATTTTTGTAGCTGATCTGTCATTACCTATGGCAGCCATCACTATCTAGAGTTGCTTAATGAACTAATAACAGTTTAGGTTCAGTAGACTGCAGGATTATAGTTCATAACTACAAATGTAGTTTGAATGATGATCATGTGAATTCTTGAGCATTCTTAATTCCCATTGATTCCAGTGTGTGGAGGGGGTGGGATGGGAATTCTGCTAACATTCTGTTGAATTCAAAGCCAAATTAGATTCAGCTGTGTTTGTTCATGCAGATACTCAAAGAAAAAAGGGGCAATGTTTTGTTCAGCAGAGGATGTTTGTATTCACATGTTTACACATGACAATGCTGGAACTGCTCTTGTGGCCATTTTAAATTGTCTGTCTCTACGGGTTTGGGAGTGAAGCTAGTCAAAGGGAAGGAGAGGATGAGGAGAGAGAGCAAGCAATTGTCTGGGGGGGACAAAATTAAACATGCTTTGACTCTAAGCAGCAGAGAAGATTCCCTATGCTTGCTAATGTCCTTATGTGCTTACTGGATCTTATCATTCTGTTTTGTGTGGGAAGGGGTAGTGAAATTCAGAACTCTATTTTCATTTCTTCTTGATAAAGACTTATGCCACCTAAGGTAAAGAGGTACTACCAAAATCTGGAGGGCTGTGAATGAGATGTTGCTGCGATGCCTCTGCTCAAATTTTTTAAATTATAAACAATTTTGAAAGGGGGCAGAGGATTAGGTCTGAATCTGAGACAGGGATCTGCATGATACAAGGTTATGAGATTTGCTTGCTTGTTTTCACAAAGTATGTACCTGAAGTCAAACCTCAAGGTCCTCATTTAGATGTTTGCCCAGGCAAACTTTCAGTGGACTCAGTGAAATAGTGGAAGGAATTTCTTATGGCTAAAACACTGTATTGAATATTGGTGTTCACTTGGTTCCTGGCTCTGCCACAGCCTTTCTGTGGGACTTTAGTCCCTCTGAGCCTCCATCATCTGCAAAATGGGGATAATAATCCATCCTTTTTTTCCCCGCCCTTTTTCCATCTTCTCTGTTCAGCTGGCATGCTCCTGTAAGAGTCCCTCCCTGCTATTTATTTTCTGCACACCACCTAGCAAGTAGGGCCTTGATCTCAGTCAGGACAGCCAGGCACTACTGTAATATAAATAACTGAATAAATATATATATTGAGGAAGGACTTGAGCATTTTGCCTCATGTTAAATTCCTTTAATGTAGATTTCAGTGTTTGGTTATTGTTTTCTGTTTTTAAGTTAGCAGTTGTGAGAAGAAACAGGTTTTGAAGTGGGGACAGGGAGGCCACATGGCATGCAGGACGACCCGTGCCTTTTGATGTATGTCCTTGCCTTTGGCTTGCAATGCTTAATTCATGTCACAGTCAGTTTGCTAACGGCAGTGAAGACTCTTGCTTAAATGGTGAAGTCCCTAAACATTAGACAATATGCTAACCATGCCTCCATAGATGAATAAATAGGAGGCAAATACATTTTTGTTGTAAACAATAGCTGTTCAGGAAATGTTGCAAATATACTGAATGAGGCAGTAAATGTGAAAGCTATCATTCAATTCCTCAAGGGTACAGGATAGAGCTACAGCACTCATCCTTTGTCAGATGATGGTTTATAGCATTAGTCAAACTATGCACAATGCGTAGCAAAACTCAAAATGATGTGCAGAGCACCACAAAATAACTATCTTTTTAGGTGGGCTAGGCAACAATCCAGAAATTGGCTAACAATTAAACTACCTAGCAATAGAGCAGCTACATATATTCTATGTGTTTAAAGGATTGTTTTAATATCTACTGTATGTCTGAACTGCAGCCATGCAATGAGAAATTACAATTTCTGAACAGGATTAATTTTTTACTACATTTGTGTTGTCTATATGCTTTTTTGTGAACACTCACAAGAGTCTATGAAGGGGATATGATGGGGTTGCCTGCAAAGGCTGGGGACTGGACTTGATGATGCAGGCGGTCCCTTCCCATTCTATGGGATGCTTCTCAGGTACCCAAGACTGAGTCATCTTGTTACCCCTGCCTCCAGGGGCTTTGCTGGCTACCACCACCAGCCTGTTAGCCACTCAAATGTTCTGCTTTGCATATAGCCAGCCCTTACTTTTGCCTTGCAGGTTAATAATAGTTGCATCCCAGTTCCGGAGTCCCTTTGAAACATTCCCCTGTAATGTCCAGCCCCTTATCCAGGGAATACTCACCGAAATATTAAGTCTGCTGTCCCTACAACAGTGTACACACCAGCTCATATGATTCATCTCAGAATCAGCACTTTGCTTGATAGCACAGCTCTAGATAAATTTTTTCTTGTTTTCCTTATTAATATATTGTCAAAGGTTCAAGTTTTAGTGAGTAAGAATATTGTAAACAAATGGTTACGTATAAAAAATCATAAGCTTTCTAGAGATTAAACTTATAACAACTTAAAACTGTCTACCCAAGTTTGATCTCCCCCAATTTCTTCTGCAGTTTTTCCAGCTAAGCTTGAGTGAAGTTCCTTTTTCACACATATAAATGCACTGCCGGTTTACTTCCTAGGTGCAGTATGATGGAGTGTCTTCTTTGCCTCAAAGATAGATTCCCAAAATTTACTGTCTTTTACACAGCCAAGATAACCAAGTGGTTTGTTTGTCCTGTGTGCTCTTTCCCAGTTGACTTCACATTTCTTTGCTAACTTATGACATTGTCTGTACATTGTCATCCATTGTGCTGCTTGCAATGCTTAATTGACATTCCAACAGAGAGAGAGAGATTTCTGACCTCCTTTCTGGAGGAAAACTTATTTTTCACTCCCTCCTTGACATTCAAACTATATTTTCAATGTATATACATAACTCCTTATATATTATCTGTACATACATTTCACAATGATATTTATAACTGGTGTGACCCCAGCTTTCATTTAAGAGCTCATGTGACATTGTATGGTGAACCTGAATGTATATACCAGAACCAAGATATTCTTGTCACCCCCTTGCCAGCTGGTTTTAAGAGGTTCTTCTGAGAGTAGAGGTGTGTATGTACAAATGTTCAAAAAAACTTTTTTTTTTTTGGTGCCCCAAGCCAAAAATCATTTAGGGCCCATAATCTGAGAGGCTGAGCACTGCTGAGAGGTCCTGGCTGTGGTATCAGCTCCAGTTAAACTCTCATTTATTTCTAAATTTAGACTGAGCTCTTTAGGAGCAGAGACTGCTACAGTGTTTGTAAAGTGCTTAATAAAACAGGGCCCTGATCCCTGATTTGAGTCCTTAGGTACTAGAGGGCAATAGAAATAATAATTCAAGCCAATGGGAGCTTACGGCATTAGCACCACTCAGAGCTAAGGCCTCAATCAATGAACCAAAATTTATTTTGGGTGAAAGTAGAAGTTTGTAAGAGTTTTAATCTCGCTATCAGTCAATCAGGGAACAGCACTAATGCCCTCAGACTCAGAGGACCAGATGTACGACTCAAATATCATAGCTTCGCTATCAAATACTTGATGGGAAATTCCTGGTGAAGATTTCATGAACAATCCCTAGGTGAAAATCTGTGGACATAAAACATTTGTAGAATAGCTTCCAGATTGCAAAGAAACATGGAGTAATATCAGCCTGCTTATGAGCACGGTTTTTTGGGTTTTTTTTTTTTTTGGCACAATATTTCCCTGGGGGGTGCTCTAGAATGCTAATACGCACAATCACTCACTCACTCTCAAGATCCAAAAGCTCTGGGTTTCAAAGGATTAGAGACTACTACAGGGAGATTAGAGGGTACAATGATGTAGAAGACTTTGGCCTGATCCCTCTACCACAGCTGACGATTTTTTATTTTTTTCCCATGCTGATTATTTCTATCAAGAGCAGGCATGAGGTATGGGGAGCAGGGCTGGGGCACTCTAAAACACATGGCCCAAACCTGACCCCTTCTACTCCATCCTAGAATGGACTTCAATTGTTCCCTCACAAAGGACTCTTATTGCCCCCATGACTGTAGTATCTGAGCACCTCACAATCTCTGATTTAGCTAGACCCCCCCACCATCTCCCACTCCTGTGAGGTAGAGAAGAATTTTACAAATGAGATTCAGAGACTAAGACTTGTCCAAAGTCACACAGGAAGCTTGTGGCAAAACAGGGATTTGAATCTGGCTTTCAAGTTCCAGGCTAGTGGCCTAATCATTGGATCACTCTTCTCCCTGTGAAGCACCTTCTTCTCTGTTGGCGCTAAAAGGGAGATAGGAAAACTCCTGGCTTCTGTGCATAAAGGTTCTTGGTTATGTCCCTATGCAGAGCTAGCAGCTAGAATTCTAGGATTTTGCCTATTGTCTTTTACAGAATATAAGTAGTTATGCTGAGTAACTCAATAAATGTTTTATTTTTCATTTTCATTGCTGAATGAGCAAAGAACCATGGCTCAGAGGGGATATATAATCTGTGCATTCAAATTACTCTGTTTAAATATTTGTAGTATTCAGCTTTTAAGGAATTTTAACTTGGGAGGGACCTACTCATGGCTCTTAGACTAGAGCGTGGAAGCTAGAAGAGAAAAGACTAGTAACAGATTTATTCTTTTCAAAAAGAAACATTCTTTTTCGAAGATGAGGAAACAATAAAAATTCTGGTCCACGGCAAGTCTAGAAGGGTACTGTGAAACAAAACAGCAGGGTTGAATGCTGTATAGAGCATGTTACACATGGAAGAAAGGAAGTAGGAAAGCAGAACAAAGCCCAGTTTTGTACGTACCCTGTTATACCCATAGAAAACATTGTGCAGCTACTGGAATGTAAGGCAAAGGAAATAGTTTTGTATATGTAAAAGTGCATTAGAAGATAGTTAACCTGTCTAATGAATGACTGAATTGCTTTCCTTGCTATCTGTGGTCTTTTCAAAGTAGAACTCTCGACACAATTGAGTGACAGCAAGGTAATGTGGCCCATTGGACAGGGCACTTATCTGAGGGTTGAAGGCCAGGGTTCCATGCCCAGCTTTACCACTGAAGTGCTTTGACCTTGGATCGGTCACTTGTGCCTCTTTTCCGTCCGGTCTTACGACTACATAGATTGTAAGCGTTTCAAGGACTGTCTCTCATTTGTGTAGTGCTAACACAATGGAGCTTGGGCCTCTAGGGACCACTGTAATGTCATCATCCTGGACACCCTCTAAGAATCAACAAAACACTGTAAATGGCATTCTAAATAGCTGTGGAATATATGGTTCACATAAAACTCTTGATCTGTTTTGTGGATGCTTATTTTATCCGTTTTAGTGTTGCTTCACTTTCTTCCTAGATCAACTCCTTTTAAACAAAGCTCAGTTTGAAGCATTCTGTCTTATTTATGTCTTTTAATATTGGTCATAACTGATTCTCATTCTTACTACAGCCAAATGGATTAAGAAGCAAGCTGCATATAGCACTTAGTTATGTTTAAAGAAGTGCTAATGTCATTCTCTGCATATTTATTCCCTCCGATTCATTCCTTGTGCAAGTAAAGTTAACAGCTGGTTCACACAGGGCACAATCATCTTGTCATTGAGGTTAATGGCAGTTTTTGCCATTGAGTTTGGCATGAACAAGATTAGGTCAAAAAACAAAATTCTCCTCCCCATCAAAATAAGCAGGAGTTCCATCTGCCAAACCCAGCAGGTTCCATCAAGGTCTTTGAGCGGATCCACTGCGGGGATCTTAGAGATATAGGGTAGTTCATGTGTCCCCGTCTGTCTGTTCCAATCTTCTTTCTGCTCTGTCTCTTCTACCAGATCCTGGCCCCATAACCACCTGTCCATCTTAGCAAGGATGAATCTGACTCATTATAGAAGGGATGAATAATCACATCCACTATAGAAAATATTGGGTAAATTTCTATGGCCTGCATTATACAGGAGGTTAAAGTACGACCATTCTCATTACTTTTCTGCTTTTAAAATGTATTAACTATTCTTTACAGCTCCACTTTGAGATAGGGAAATTCAACTAGAACTGTGGGCAGGGGAAAAGGATTTCCCTTACAAACACTTAAGTAGGACTTAGGGGATGCATTGGCCCAACACAGAGACCCACAAAGTCCAGTAATACTGATAATGACAAACGCCATTTAATTGAACAGAAAGATTATCTCGTGGCTAGACTAGGGTGTTGACCTGAAAATGGGAAACCCCAGACTTAATTCATTACTCGGCCACAGATTTCCTGTGTGACTTTTTGGGTGAGTCGGTTAGTCTCTCTGCCTCAATTCCCCATCTGTAAATTGAGGATAATATTTTATTCTGCTTCAGAAGAGTTTTGTGAGAGTAAATACATTACAATTGAAATGGACTCTGATACCGTGGTGACATACTCCAGCACAGGTAGAATTGGGCTGCCAGATGAAAACACATTGGAGAGAAATGGAAAGAAACAAACTTCCCAGCTTCTCCATCCTGTGACTGGAGGCTAGGACCAATTAAAACAGGCTGACTTGCATGCATGCATTACCACTATCTGAATCAAGAAGACAACACAAAAGCCAAAGCCTGCCAGATGTTGGGCGATGCTCACCTCTCAGGATTTGTCCTCAAGTCTCTATTTAACTGAGAGACTTGCACAACATCACACACAACTAAACTTCCTGGGCAATTAAGAAACACTAGCCTATACAACAGCATTGTTGTATTTAGAGTGGAAGGATCATTGGACTTTAAATCATCTGAATAAAGGGAATAAAAGTCCAGCTGACTGGCTAATGGAGTAATACATAAACTGTGAAAGTTCTAAGCAAAGAAAAAGCTATTTGAAAATACAGAATGGTTACACTGTCTGCCTCCAGAGCAGAGACCAACGCTCTGAATGCAGAGAGTTGAGCAACAGCGACAAGGAAGGAAATGAAATAATGGGTGTCTTCAGTTATTTAAATTTAAACTATGGCTAAGACTGGAATCTGGTCTCCACGGTCCAGTAAAGGAGAATAACCACCCCCCATAGAGCCTCTTTGCTTCTGTGATGTATTGAAAACTGTGATCTACCACATTAATTTTGGGGGTGGGGTGTGGTTCTTCCAGGACCTGCTTGCAGGCTAGGGTGCTCGGTAGGAAAGCATGCAACCACTGAATCCTAGCAGCAGTCAGTCTGCACTGAGCCAGCCTAGAGCAAGGTAGGGTGAGTTGTGTGTCTCTGCCTTAGGGAGCACCCTGCTTTGTCTCTGTGTTTTGTGCCTGGTGAGTTAGGGTTCTGGATTTTAAGAAAGAAAGTAGTGTTACATTGAGCCTTGAGAACAAGAATTTTATGTTTTTATCTAACTTTTCTGTCTGTATGCAGTGACCACAACATTCTCACTACAGATGCAGTAGGAGAAACAAATTGTTGCAGTTACTCCTTTCCTTCCCTGGAGAAGGTGGTGGATAAGCAATGGGCAAAGAGTAGCAAAGAATGTGGGTAGCCTTATCCCCATATTTTCCCCATGCACTGGCTGGTTCAGCTGAGCCAGCCCGAAGGAGGGAGGGGGACAGCTGTGTTAGTAAGTTGCTGCTGATATGGACCAATAGTAGCTTAATGCTCCTAGGAGCAGGGAAGGAGTAATGCCTCTCTGATGGAGTTGAACTTGCCTTCCCAGGGGCTATCCCTAGAGAGAGCTTTGCCATACACAGGGCAGTTTGTAGAAGCACAATCTAACCTTAGTGCTTGTCACATGACGACATGATGTGGAGAGAAAAATTGAATGTGTCTGTGTTCTTGTTTCCTGATTCTGGCCTTGCTCAGAAATAGAAGTCATGTAAGAATATGTAAAATGCTGTTCTTGGTTTATTGCTAACTGCTGACCCAACTGAAAACACAGATGACATTCACTCCAGTGCACAGAACCCCCTACCCCAAAACAGCGCTTCAGCCTTTCCAGGGAGAAATCTTCTCGCCGAAGCACAGAGTCATTAGCTGACCTGGATACCTGGGCTCTTCCCTTTTAACTCCCAGTGACTGTGCCTAGGACCTCAGTGAAGTTGGGCCTGCTGTTGCATTTCCAAGTCACGTTTTCTCTCATGTGTACAGTGCCTGTCTGAATCCCTCCAGTCCCCATTCACAGAACAGAAATGGTGGGGAAACATTTGGTGAAGATTTATTGTTTATTTTTTATCCATCTTCATTACTATCTGTCAGTACAGTTTAGTGGGTTTTGTCATCCTTTCTCTACACTGCAATTGAACCGTATGTGCTTTTTATTTACATTTGGTGGCACTTTTTACAACAGGAATTGCACGTTAGTGTTTGTAATTAATTTTTTAAAAAATCTGATGTTTTACGCTGCAGGGTCTTTTCCTAGCAAAATATATAACCAGGGATTACATTCCTCCTGATGACTTTTAAGTAATGAATTAAAATTCTGCTTCTCCTCTTACAACAGCAGATGTGACTTAATCTGCATTTATTTTATATTTTGCATGACGTCCAATACAATAATGGTAAGACTTAAGGCTGGATTGTTGTAGTCTGCTCTGAGGAAGGGACATCAGAAATCGACGTATTAAGACCACTTTCTCAAGTGGCGTAGCACTGCATTGGTGGGAACGCGGTTCCCGTCAGCACAGTGCAGTGAAGAAGAACAGAAGCAGAGAAGTCGACGGGAATCACGCAAGTTTTTTGCGTTGTTTGCGTAACTCCAGTTGACTTCCGCCGAATCTCTGAGGTAAAAGAAAACAAGCCCCTAAGTGACTGGCCAGATGTACAATTTAAGATCTTCATAATGCTAACTATACAGTTTGGAAATTTTCATATTTTACTCCAGTAAGGGTGCCTGGGACCTCAGTAAGTGTCAGAAGGGGGAAAAAATACAGTCCCAACCTATGTTCAGACCTGCACAGAGGTTTTCGGAGGCCCAGGGCAAAACCTGAAACTAAGGCCTCCCCACGCTTCAAAAAACAAAATTACCATGGAGGGGAGATCCAGGAGGTTTTGGAGAGTGAGTCTGCCTACTGGTAATGGACTTTCAGGGTTACAGTGTATCTATGGCTTTTACTGGGCCACTCCGTGGGCATTTGCAATGTTCCTTCTGTGAATTTTGAATCACTTCCTCGACTCCCTTCAGCAAGTCAAGATGCCTGGTTGTCAGAGGGATGGTACCACAGACTGAAGTCTCTGTCCTGCATCTTTTATGCTTCTTTCCTAACTTCTGTGCTTCTTGACTTGTGGCAAGCCCAACCTCTTTTCATCAATATTTGAATAACCATGAGAGGTAAGTGAAGATACGTAACCAGATAACTTGTGGGAGCCAGAATATGGTTGGGAGCCTAACCGTTCAGGAGGTGCAGCTCTCACTGAATCAGGAACACAGCAAGCTTCTGAAAAGTTTGCATTACATTTGTTTGGCTTTGTTTGTTTGGTTTTAATCTCTTTCCACTTCCTAGCGGGAACTGAAGTGCCTAGTACTTGGACAATATCCAATGTGCAAGAAATCTCATGAGAGCATCTCATCTGTTAAAGATCTCAAAACAAAAACACAGGCTTGTCTGATGAAGAGCACATCTAAAATCTCAGTGTGTGGCCTGTTTGGACAACTGTAACAGCCTCCCTGTTTGTTTACCGGCATATGCCCTTTTCATATTGCAATTTACTCAGAATCTGACATCTTATTTGATTTTATGTTGCCTCTGTTTCTCTCCTGTAACCCTATTCTTTAAAGGTCTCCAATGGCTTTCTGATTTTGTCTTAAGCTTTCAGCCTGCTGTTTTGACCCTGGCATTTAAATCCTTTCACTCTGGTGTAATGAAGTCTGAGTGGCACGCTCCCTGTTCAGCAGCTGAAAGGGGGCACCTTATTTGGATGGGCTTTGTATTTGCATGAATACAATTAAGTAGTCATCATGTTGCACAAACACTCTAGGTGCTGAGCATGATGGGAAATAGTTAGTGTGTCTGGTATTGTGTTACAAGTCACTTTTGTGTTAACTGCAGGGGTAATGAAATGTTGTCCTTCGATTGTATGAACAAATGGCATCAGATCTGTGTTTAGCCTGTTCTGATAAAAAAATCACTCTCACCCAAATAGAGCCCAAAAAGGATGGTTGGCAGATATTTCAGCATTGCAAGGGGAAAGAGGGGGGAGACATCTTCTATTTGAGATTGCACTAGCCCTGTCAAAGAGCTACCCTGAGGCATGGGTTGATGAACTCCTTCCACTGTTAAATGGTAAAATTAATGATTCCTCTCTGAGTCTTTTGTTTGTTAAAAACAGGGACTTTGCTTCTGTATCAGCAGGAAGTTTTCCCATGAGCTGAAATTCACTAAGAGAAGAATCACTGAAGACACTGGGAAACCTTGACTAACAACCACCAAAGAGGTGCCAGCAGTAGGCAACACCTGAGATGGCAGGAGCAACAACAGTCAATGCCAGCAGATGGTGGGATGGGTTGGCGCCAGCGGGAGCCAGGAGTGGTCAGCGTCTGCAGATGCCAGGATCGGTTAGCATCTGTAGCCAGAGGGGGCTAGCAGATGGCGGGAGCCATGAGCGGTTGGTGCTGACAGGTGGTGAGAGCCAGCAGCGGGGACTCGGTGAGGCCTGGAGGTGGTGGGAGGCAGCAGCAGAGGAGGGCTGGTCAAGCCTGTGTCCAGCAGGAGCTTGCAAAGGGGGACTGGCTGAGCCCCAGCTGTGAGGTGGACATTGCAACTTGGATGGTCAGTACAGGGGAAAGCAAGAAGGGAGAGGCAAAGGACACACCCCGTACTCTGGGGTGGGTTTGGCTCATTGAGTTCATGAATTCTGTTTGCACTGTTTCCCAAACCAGTGCTGTGTTACTTCCCTTCTGTTATTAAAAGGTTTACTTTCTCACTCAGACTCTGTGCCTGCGAGAGGGGAAGTATTGCCCTTTGGGGCATCCAGGGGATAGAGTGTGATTTCCCAGGTGACTGGGTGGGGGCTCGAACCAGTTTGGTGTTGTATCATTGACAGGGACCCCTAGATATAGAACCCGGCCCATGTTGCTGCCGACTGTCTGGCAGAAGGGTTACACTGGAATATGGTCATCTTCTCACAATCTAGTTTCTGTGCATTCATAGACTAGAATTCATAGACTCATCACTATTTCTGGTCTGGCTCTATAATCTATATTTTCAGCATCTGCCAGGTCTAAATATCAGTCTTTTGCTGTGTCTTTTAGCTGAGATGAAAGTGTCAGCCCTCTGAGAGTCACATTCTTCTTCTTGCATTTTAGACCTTTGGCTTAAATTGAATTTTCTAGTCAGTGCAACACACTAATGACTCTCAAACACCAGGTGCATAAATATATAAAAGATGGAGAAATAATCTCTTTATAGCATTCTTCTTTCTGTCCCAAAACCTGCCACTTCAGTGCCCACAGCCTTACTACAGGAATTCAGACTAATTTCTACCAAAGCAACACATCCTAGGCAGTTCTATAATAAGAGGACTCCCACTGTTAGAAGTCAGATCAGCGTGCTGTAAATGGAGGAAAGAAGCTGGAATAATTAATAAATGAAAATAAAGACAGGAGCAGAGTCTAATGGCTGTTTGCCTGAGTCACTATGCAAGTCAGGTAGTGCGCAGTGAATGAGGCCAAGGTTATATTCATTGAACAGTGAAAATAAAAATAAAAATGGAACAGCTAACTCATTCTCTCTATACCATCCAACCTGTAATCAGCATCCACATTGCAATGCATGCAGACAAGGAGCAGGGGTAGGGTTGAATGGGCAAGCAATGAACTCCGAAAAATGTACCATCATTTACAGGGTACCTAGAGCTGTGGTATCTACCTAAGATATTTATATTTCCCCATCACTGCAGCATGCCTGCCTCACGGTCTTTAGTTTAGTTACCCTCACAACACCTCTGTGAAGTAGGGAAGTGCTATAATGCGTATTGTGCAGATAGGTAACTGAAGCACAAAGCAATTAAGTGACTTGCCCAATGTCAAACAGGGAGTTAGTGACAGAGCAGGGATTTGAGCCCAGGTTTCTTAAGTCCCAGGGTAGCACCCTCACTACTGGATCATCTTTTCTGGGAGTATAGAGGCTGATCCAATTCCCATTGAAAACCACTGAAATCTTCTCAGAGGGTTTCTAGATCAAGCCTGTTTAGCTTTGTCTATTCCTAAACTGGTTCAGTTTTACCTGGGTCATCATTCTCTCAAACCTATGGTTCTGTTCTACAGGTGTTAACACTAAGCACCTGCTGTCTTCATCAGCTGAAAGTAGAAAACAACATGAGCACATGGGTTTTTTTTAAATAAAATACCTCTGTCATTGGACCACAGCATGCCAAGTTTGCTGGCCTTAATCCATCACCAGCCTTGCCCACAACTTGGGATGAGTCAGAAAATAAAGTTGGAAAAGATCATTATAACCACAAAATGAGATTTAAAACCACCTGTCATGGATCCACAGGACTGGTGCTATGGCTTCAGCTTTAGAACAGTCTTCAGTGTGCCAGACCTCACCCCCTTCCCCCCTCCAGGCTACCACTCTTCCACCAGGATAAGCCACATGGCTTCACGGCTTCTTAGAATGGACCATGGGGCCTTCAGCACTGCCACTTCTGTCCAGTGAGTCCCACTGAATCAGACCCCGGAAGGAGACTTGTACAATCTTAGGGAGCAATGCACCTCCGCAAGCATCTAGAGGGACACTCAGTCAGCCTTGTGTCAACTGGAACACAGCCTACGAAGTCTGGGGTTAGAAATGAAGGTTAAAGCATAGTGCATTCTAAGTAGCCAGAGCCCAGTCAAGCTATAGTGAACCCCATTATTCAAGCTCTGCCTCCATGTCCATCTGATCTTTTTTGTCAGACTCCCAGGGGTGCTCTGACGTTTCCAACTTTCAGCAATTCACTTCCACCTCCCTCAGCCCAGTCCTTTGTTCCTGAGCAGGGGAGATGTGGCTCAGCCTCCCTGCTGATAGGTGGGGACATCAGTCTCTCTCTGGGCCGTTGGTTACTAGGTGTTCTGGTCCAGGCAATTGGATTTGCCATTATATTCTCAAGAGCTCCATTGATACGGGACTAAGGCCCCAGACAGCTAGGCACCATTCAAACCTGTGTCTTATCCTGCTCCGAGAGCAAATAGTCCATTCCCTTGCCCCTGATGGGTACTGATTCAGCATATAGAAGAAACCAAGGTTCACATGGGCTTTTAGCTAGAAAGCTTTTCCTAATACCTAACCTAAATCTCCCTTGCTGAAGATTGTCAATTCCATCTCATCTCACCTTTAGTGAACTAATAGTCAATGGAGAACTATTGATTGCTGTCCTCTTTCTAACAGCCCTTAACATATTTGAAGACATCAGTTTTCCACTGAAGGTTTGTCCAGAGTAAACATGACCAGATTTAACCTTTCCTCGTGGGTCAGGTTTACTAATTTTTTTTTTTTTTGGAGAGGAGGTAGGTAGGGAGAATTAAAGTACCCTTGTTTGCTCTGGTTTTAACAAATGTGAACTCTGGTCTTCTCAGGGTTTACTGGAAGACTTGCTGGGGACCTTAGCGATGTAGATTGAGAGTTCTCTCAGCCCTTGATGTGAAGGAATGAGGTGAAAAGAGGTTTGGATCTTTAATAGAGACATCTTTTCTCACAAGTGTTTTCTAGGATATTTGAGTTAAATTCTCTCTCTAAAATAACTTCCCATTGTGGTTAATGAGGTTTAATTTCTTTGGAATCTGCAATATCCTAATACAACCAGTTTTCCAGGGTAGACAAGACTTGAATTTCTAATCTACTGTCAGAAATGATCAGACACTCCTCTTCCCCTACTTCAAAACACACAAACAAAAATTCTCTGAATTATCTGTCATAAAGAAAAATAAAATTGGACCCAATTGCAGGAGTACCTAGCAGCCCCAGTCATGGACCAAGATGCCCATTGTTCTGGACAAACACAGAACAAAAAGATGGTCCCTGCCCCAATGAGTTTATAATCTAAATAAAGACAAGAGACCACAGGTGGATACAGACAGATAGGGGAGCACAAGGAAACAATGAGACAGTATTATTCAGCATGATAGATATTCGGGGTTTTGTTTAGTACTGGGTTTTTTGGGTTTTTTTTGAAGCCTTCACTGGGTAGGGTTTCTTCTGAGGACAATGAGGTGATTTAATGAATGTATATAGGGAGCTCCGCCCATGAGTGAGAGGTAGCATGGGAGACACCACTTTGGAAATTTAAAAGTAGACAGTAAAGGATGACATCTTGTTCATCAGGAGAACCACCGTTTGCCTTTCCTACCTTTTATATTTTGCATCTTTTCATGTATAGCTATTAAATCCCATAAGTACTCTCTAAATTATTATTCCAAGCTTTTCAGCTTTAATAAAATATTAGGACATTTTGAATCAATGAAAACTAATAGAAAATATTGTAACACAGTCAGTCCACAAGCCAGAGTTGCCTCAAGGGCAATGTGAATATAACAGCTAAAATTTGATATTTAGAAAAATGAGATATAGATATATTTTGAAATATTTTAAATGTGGCAGAAAAAATATTCGCTTGTACAATATATGTCAATGAAGACAGCCAACACTGAGGTTTAAGGGTAAAATTCAATTATTTCAAACAAGGCCTGATTTTAAAACTCTTTTAAAATACATAATACAACAGCATTTTCACACTTGATTTAGAGCCCAATATTGAGAAGCTCTGTGGTTTCTGTGAAGTTCTGGCTGTGACAGGATCAAGGCCTTAACATGATGGATTTGGGAAAAAAAAGAGATTTAAGCCCTTATTGTTATGGTGAGAAGATAAAGGAAAGACTTTGGCCCGAATGAATAAAATGAGTCTGGCACCTAAGTCACAATTTTCGGACCACTGCAATGTATAAAACTCCCCCAGAACTGTGTAGGCGCCTCAACTCGCTCCGTGCCTAAGATTTACAGGAAAAGTTCCCAGAATGACAATGTTTCTGCCTCTGAGCATGCACACTGCTGCCTCCCTATTGGTGCCTCTCTCCCATGAGAGCCCCAGAGCACTTCACAAGCCAGGAAAGAGAGGCATTCGGCTGCCTACATTGCTTGCAGAGCCCAACCCAGTAAGTGTGCTCGGGCGCTCTCTCTGGTCTGAATGACGGGGTTTGTGCATCCATGCGCAAGCATGAGTGACCCCACAGCCTGGTGGCTAGAATACTTATCTCCGATGAGTTATTTACCCATAATGCAACAGCTTCAACAGGAGAGCTTGAGGGAGTCTCACATCAGAGTATCCTGTTGCCCAGTGAATAGGGCCCTCACCTGAAAGGTGGCAGCTCCCTGTTCAGATCCCTTCCTCCCTTCACGTAGAGGGGGAACTTGAACTTGCAGTCCCCTATATCCCAGGTGAGTACCCTAACCACTGGGCTCAAAATTATGGGGGAGGTCCTTCTCCCCACCCCACCACTTCTTGCTAAAAAAGCATCGGCACCTAACACCAAGAAAGGTTTGCAGCTGAGAATCCCAAGCAGAATTAGGCTCCTCCCTGCAGCCTGGATTTAGACACCTATTTGAGACAAGTGTGGGGCTTGCACTGGTCCCTCTGGTCGGCATCCTCCATTGGCTAGCTCGGGCGGCTCCCTGCCTAGTGTGCTGGCTTTTGTGACTCCTACCCTAAGACACTTGTCTCTCTCTATTCATTGTATAGGGAGCCTAGGCACCTAACTCAGGCTCTGTGAATCAGTGGTTTTTCTAGGCAGCTAACTCCTTTTGTGCATTCAGGCCTTTGTGACTGCTTCTTACTGTGCCAAATACACGCATTTTGCTGCTATCATGTCCTTCCTATGCTTAGTTTTTCTCCATCTGTTGTCTCCAGTCATGATTTGGATTATAAACTCTTTGAGAAAGGGACTGATTTCTATTTATAGATAATGTGCATTGCGCCTTGCACAATGGGATCTTGCTCCATGACTTTAGTGTCTAGATATTTCTGCAATAGTATTGCAACCACTGATTAACTAATAAGACAGGGGCAGGAAGGAGAAAGAATGAGCCAGAAAAGAGGACAAGGAGAAATGAAGGGGCAAACTAGGAGCATTTGAAAAGGTCTGTTAAATAAGATGTCACGAGACAGCCACCGCTCCTGCCCTCACTTGTTGAAACCTGTGTACCTACAACTGAAGAGCAGTCGGAAATATTTTTTTCCTTTCAGAAGTCTGATCCATCTCCCTTTAAAGTTAGTGGAAAGATCCCTGTTGGCTTCAGTGGGAGTCAGATTGGGTCCCAAGTTAGTTAAGACCCATTGAGTTCCTTACACATAGGCAAATGCCCAATTTTTTTCTCTTCTTGGTCCTACTCACGCATTGTATCATGTTTCAAATTAGACTGCAAGCTCTTTGGAGCAGGGATTATGTCAATTTGTATATTGGTGCAGCACCTTGCACAGGGGGGTGCCTATTTGCAGTGTAAAGGGACCTTTAGTGTAGACATAATGAGCCTAAATTTGTTTTCAGTTACTCTGGTGGGAAGGCAGCACTGAAGAATAGAATTCAGACCAGTGCACATTTTAAAACTTGGTTAGAATTCTCTTCCCCTTTCTCTGCTCCTTTTTTCACCATATATCTAGATTTGTTTTTCTTTGCCCACTCGCTGATCCACTACCACCGTATTTTTTTCAGTCAATTTCTCTCTGCCTCCAGTCTCTGCTAAGTAGAATAAGAACTCGACAATGCTTCATTCTGAGTTCAACTTTTGAACTCAGGATGCTACCAACAATATGAAGTTGGGGAAGGTGAAAGAGATTATCCCTAATCTAAATCATTTTTTGGCTGGGTGGGGTATCTGCAGTAGGGAACAGAAATTTGTACTTAACAGCAAAGATAGGGAGAGATGGATCTATCACTATTAGCTGGTATATTTTTGGCTGAGGCAAACGTAGCACACTGGGGATGTTTTCATTATTTCTATAAGAAATCAGTAGCTTTTTCTAGGTTGGGTCAATGATGCTATCCCCAGCAGAAAAGCACTGTTTAAAAAAATTAGATTGCATATGGTTGCAATATGCTTATTATGCATTCTTTGCCCAAGGCTGTGATTATGGATTTCTTTAGTCTCAATGTGTTTAACATAATCAAATAGCTAAAAGCATGATCTGACTAGTTATTTGCTGGCATCCTACTTTTTTACAACATATTTCAGGATTCTCTAAATCAATGCTAACTTTGTAATGTCATTCCCACAGGTAAGCTCTCTTTATTTCTTTGCACTTACATGTTTTATTTGTCCACTGCATGTGCTTATAATTGTTTCATTAGTATAATATTGCACCAGCTTGATGTGTTAAAGATATATTCAGAAACAAACACTTACAGTCTATAAATAAAGGAACCCGTGTCTACCTAATAGGAAGAATGATATTAAAGTGTTCTGAGATATCTTGAGCCCATCTCTCCATATGCTGAATTCTACCACATAACTTTCAACTCCCAAAATAACCTTTACCATGAATGAGTTTCAATGACACTTGAGCAAAGTTGTCATAGTGGTAGTTCATTACAATGGTATTTAGGATTTATTTCAGTATAACAGAAGAACAGAAACATAATCCATGTTCAATAGCCCACAAATTTACATTCTACTCAGCGAGGAGTTAAGGCACTGTGGATTACAGTTTAACAGAACAGAACACATTCTAAATGGGGTCTCCAAACATGCTATTGTCAGCAGCAAATACAGATTATTTTATCCTTATATCTTCCTCACCACCACTACATCTCCACTCGTGGGTTTGTGTTCAAATAGGCTTCTCCTCTTACCCCACCAGAAACTAGTTTTAGGGCCCTACGTTTGTGTTTGGTTCAAATCACAAGTGAAGGTACTATAATCCACCCATGTGTCCTCCCGCTGGGTGCTGCTGTTCTGAATTGAGCTGATTAGATACTTTAAAAGACACTGACCAAAATATTTGAGTGAAAGACAGACAGGTTTGCTGTGGTTCTTTAGGAGATTAATTTTTGACTATTCAGGAAAATCTTTGCAAATCCTAAATTTCCCACAAATGTTCATCTGAACTCAGAATTGCACCCACAGCTATCTTGTGGATTGGAAGATGAAAAATGCTGCAAGTTGATGGTGGATGTGGGCAGTGGATTTTAAATTTATAATAAGCTATAGTAACAAATTGCGGTGTAAAGTTTCCATGGCAGAACCTAGGATCTGGACCACTAAATATAAAAGGCTATTCAGGAGGCTATTATGTTGCCCAAGCAGTTCTTTTAAGGTCAGATTGTGCCACCATCCACTGGGAAGTACTTTTGTTTCTTACTTTCAGTGGGCCTTTGAGGAAAAAAAAACTGATAAACTACTAAACCAGAGAGTCTGGCCCTTCATTCTTACCTCTATTCTCAAGTAACTAGAGACTTGTTCTAATTCCTATTGTAGTTAATGAGAGTCTTTTCTGGAAGAAAATATTTACTATTGCTAATTAACACTCTGTAAATCACAGAAGGTTAAGATTAAAAATCCCAGAGATTTCATATTTAGTGCTGGTTACCAAATTGTTTTGGGAAAAAACAATGTAGAGTGGAGCTTGCCACAGAGAAATACATGAGTAAGATGTAAATTATAAGAAAAGGTTAATTTAACATCTCTGTAGATTCTGCTTGGAAGAGATGCCATTGAAGTGGGAACATAATTACAGGCTAATTTTAAAATAATGTTCATATCAACCAAAGTTGTTTTTTTCAGTTCAGAAAAGATATGGTGGTGGTAATGGGAAGTTAAATTAAATGCCTTTTGAAAATTCTAAGTGATCTCTTTCCTTCCCTGATAATATATTTTAATAATAGCATACCTGGCATCTGAGAGGATGATATTAGGCAATATTATTAATACAGAAATGAATGCTACATTTGTATTATATACATACTCACTACCACAGAACAATCAAAAAATTGTAATCTGCTATCTGAAATCTGGCACCTTTAATATGTCAGTCTGAACAAAAAGTGAAAGTACATTAATACAGTAAGCTTATGTAGATAGCAATTAATGCAAATCATGTCCAGGAAGAAGGTAACTGTAGACTGGTACTGTCATACTGAACTGTTCAGTCTCTTCATTAATAGTTTATAGCTAACGTAAGTTGATAGTGATCAAAATTCTTTTCCACCTGATCCCTAAAACCTGATCCTATGCCCACTGAAATCAATGGAAAGAGTCCTTTCCATTGGCTTCATTGAGCATTGGATCTTGTCGCTGGGCAGTAGTCTCTGTGAACAGAGTTGGCACCCTGCTTTTATAAATTTCCACTTCACAAAAATCAACAGGAGTTCCCCATAAATAGAGTTGGGAAGATTACATCCCTTTTTGTTGTTTTAACAGAGATTCAAAGGTTGGATGAGTCACCATGGAGACTGAAATACTTGCCCATCCTTAAAGTTGCCTGTTCTAGGGAGTGAACCTAAGAAGGTTCAGAACTGGGATTTGGCTTGAATAAGCCTCCAGCGGCTTCGATTCTTATCTGAAACATCAGATTTGTCTGAAAAACTGGTTGTCATGGCTGTCTGAAAAGAACATGGTATGGCTGATATTTCCTCTTTTGGTCCTGGCTGGAGGCTGCAAGGAAAACATCCTTTCTTATGGTGGTTATTTCTTCAAATCATCATCTCAGTCAGAATTTAGACAATGGGGAGGAGACTTTGTCCAAATCTTTCAGAACCTGAAAAACTAGGTTTGAATTGCTTGTTTATATAACTTGGCAGAGGTAGCAGGGGTAGCACCTCGTGGGGGAGCGGGGAGGGAAGAGATGGTTAGCAGCGTGGTTAATGGTTTGTTCTTATTTTATTTGAACTGACTTTCCCATCCTTAGCTGAAGTGCATTGGCAGGGTGGTGGGAGGAAATTAGTGCTATGCAAAGTCTGCCATACATAAAGACTGTGGATAAATAAACTCTTTGAACTGCTGTCTATCCAGCATTTTGTCCAAGTATCACATTAACTTAAAATAACTTCCCCCAAATGAGTCTCTTTATCTACTTCATTCCAGTACTGCAAAAATATTCGGGTCCAGTTCTAGGCATGTGCCAAGCATGCAATTGCACAGAATTCCACAATCTTGGAGTGCTTCCTTTCCAGGAATCATTTTTGCCAATTTTCCTGCCACATAGGCTGCAATGCCTTGCTTTCTTCACTCTTATGTTTGCACATTCACCCACCTTGAAAGATGAAGCTGGAGACCCCCCAACCTTCCAATAACAAATGCTCTGATCACTCTCCATATCCAACCTCTCCTCCAAAGCCATACAAACATTCTGTGCATGTTACTGAAGTCTGTATAAAGCTGTAGCACATGTTGAGACTAGGGTCTTTGAACTTTTAGAGAAGACCCGAAGCAAAATATCTTATAGACCAATGTGCAAATCTTATTTTTAACTGAACCAATAGCATCTAGCTTTCATTGTAATTCTAACCATAGCAACTGAGCTTGCTTCCTAATTAGATTCTGCCACAAAACGTTCCACCAACACTAACCATTGTGTGAAATTCCTCCCTTTGCTTAATGAAGAGGAGCAAGGACTCTCAGGTAGAGCTAGCTGAATTATTTGTAGCGTATTTATTTGATTGTGAATCATTTGAGAATACTCAGATACTACAATGCTGGGGACCATATGAATAGATACAAAGGATTAAATACTCATTTCTGCAAATGTATTTTTCATTCATTATTGATAAATAGTCTCTAAATAGTTCATGCAAACAAAATACAACCTATGGGTTATTTGTAAATTATTGAATTCAACGACTAGCTATTTGTGGTGTGTAATTGGTCACTTGAGTCATAAGTTGTTGCTGCTGTTTTATGATTGGATGAGTGGAACATTTTAAACATTAGAATAACAAAGACTGATAAATAGCAAACGCCTGTAGGTTCCAAGGCCAGAAGCATGACCCAGGAATCTCTTGCTGTCAGGTGCATATGTTTTTACAGGGATCCCTTGTGTTGGAATATACGAATAATAGCTCACCAAAGGATGGCATGTGAGGTCTCTACCAAGAGCTAGGAACCCCCTAGTCATCATAATCATTGCAAAATGTATGTATGATAATGTCTGAGTTACGTACCTGTACCAAAAAATATTCTTAAGATTGTGGCCTTAAGGTCAACCTCCAGGAGGTAACATATCTTGTACATGTTCCTCAGGTGGGTACTGAATGCCTAGTTGCATACTGAACCACAGGTAAAAGAAAAGATTGTGAAATCTTCAAGAGAGGATGAAACAAATAGCAGGGGATGTCTTGATAATAGCTAAAGACAAAGGTTTATTATGATATCTTGTTGGTTGAAGGAAACATACTGGATCCTTCATCTGGCAGGCAAGCTAATAGTATACTTGGGTGACAGCCAACATGGCTGAAAAGTGCTGCAAGGATTTTGGGGTGAGCCAAACTCTACGAAACGTGAGAATATCTTGCTAATTAAGTCTAGGCTCTAGAATGTGTGTTATGACATTTGTTTCCAATACTTTTACCTCCTATTACTTGAATATCTGTGCTTTGTTAAATAAAACTTTCACTTGATTTCAGTATAAGAAAAGAGTGCTCTGTGGCTCACAAGCTTGTCTCTCTCACCAATAGAAGTTGGTCCTATAAATGATATGTTATCCATTGGAGTTTACGGTTTCATAGTGTTCACAAATTCACTGCTTCCAAAGAGTGTCCAGTGAACCAGGGGCTGGACGCTCCAGGGAGATGCTTGGAAGGCTCGAGGACTGGACTGCACTAACCTGCAGTGTAACAGTAGGGCCTAATAGGCCTATAGAGGAGTGATTGTGTTGCCCATGGCATGTGGAGTTGGGGTGCTGACCCAGGGCAGGCACAGAGAAGACTTCTTCACACTAATAGCAAATGGTAGTGAGGTGCCGCATAACCCTGGATACCCCCGGGAAGCACCACAAGAAGGGAACATTGTGATCATTTAGTCTGACCTCCTGAAGTACACAGGCCACAGACCTTGCCCAAAATAATTCCTAGAGCAGATCTTTTAGAAAAACATCCAATCTTGATTTTAAAATTGTCAGGGATGGAGAATCCATCATGATCTTTGATAAATTGTTCAAGTGGTTAATTACTCACTGTCAAAACTATATGCCTTATTTCTAGCTTCAACTTCCAGGCATTGGAACATGTTACACCTTTCCTCTACTCAGCTGAAGAACCCATTATCAAATATTAGTACCCCATGTAGGTACTATAATCAAATCACCCCATAACCTTCTCTTTGTTAAGCTAAATAGACAGAGTTCCTTAAGCCTATTGATATAAATAAACTCAAGGCAAAGTTCTATTTATTTTTATATAATTGACAGATAATTTTGATTTTTTAAAGTATTTTTTATGTATTAATTTTAAATTTTTATGGTTGTGGGAAATCTGAGGGAAAGGATCAATTATTTAATGACAGACATTGAGATTTAAAAAGTTAAAACTTTATACCCATTAACACACACAATGTCAACATCGCATGTTAAAATATACAAAGTAAATGTCCCTAGATCAAACTCAAATTCTCAAGTAGCATTTTTCTTACATTGCCTATCTGTAAAGTTCAATTTATTATTAATGGAAATATATTTTGGTCTCTTTGGATGGATAGTAAAGCAACAGTCAGACATTTACAGATAAAAATCTAATCCTTTAGTTGTTCTCATGTGTCTTCTCTGAACCCTCTTCAATTTATCAACATCCTTCTCGAACTGTGGACACTAGAACTGGACACAGTATTCCACCACTGGTCACTCACATTTCTGGTATCTGTTTTCATTCAAAGAAATAATTTGTGCTAAAATTAATGGAACTGCAAGATTTTACAAAGAACTAACATAAATAGAATGCCCCCAAATAACAGTGCAACAAGTGTGCTGTGTACATATGTGAAAATATTTGCAAATCATGTTACACGGAATTATTATGGAAAGATCTGGGCCTGTTGTCTAATGGCAACAAGATATGAGGACGAGTCTGAAACTGACCTGAGTGCTTCCGGCATTTGGGGCCATTAAAATGCGTTAAGTTTGTGTTCTAGACCAGTTTTGTTATAACCTTTAGAATAATGGATACATGTTGTTGTTTTCTGTTTTTCCTCTCATTTCCAATCCCTTGTACTTCATGTGAAAGGTAGCAACCTACCAAGCTACTTCTGCCTTTTTAATGTTCTGTAATTTGACTAGATTCCCACTTCTATTTTTCCTTTCAAAAAAAGTCTACAAAAACTTGAAACAGTCAATAAGGGAATAATCTGGTTGAAGCAATTCCTCATAAAACTTGCCTTCCACTGACTGCACTCAGATTTGGCTGTTGTTCTTATGACAAAGCTGTAATGAAAATGAAAAATAGATCAATATAAATCAGAAATGTGTTTTTCATTGTAACTTCAAAACTACAGTATGACATCCTTAGCTGAGTAAATTAGCTTATATCATAGAAGCTGCATCTCACAAACTAGATTAGTAGGCCTCTGTTCTCCCTTGAATACTGGCATGACACACAGGAGTGCTGGTAAGAAACTATCCCTTGGCTGTGGTCACATGACCTGCCTGGGCCTGGGTTCCATAGTTAAATAACTTTTACTATCTGAGAGGGGTCAGCATCTGCTGATTAAGAGGTCAGTGTTACACACTTATGACAGTTAGATATGGAAGGGGAAAAATATGGGTATACCATGAAAATAGGACAAATTGTCTGGAGCTATGTCAGATGTCTTCCCTGCCCTCAATGTGGTTGCTGCTTTACAGTTTCAGAAATTCAATGTGGCAGAAGTGCCACACAGAAATGGGGGTGGTGGCTGGGAGAAGGAGGGAGGAAATAGAGAACAGTTGCTCTAAGTGGCAGATTCCCCCCTCTCCTCAATAGTCAGATTCCTGTTTGCAGCCTCATTAAGGACTCAGTGAGCCCTCTCTATGGCCTTGGAGTCAATGGAAGCATGTGTGCTTGGCTGGCCCTGCTGTTGTGTGGATAGGGTCTGAATGAAACAGAGGGAGAGACCCTCCCTGCAGCCATGTTAGTGTTCTCTCTCTTACATCTTTATGTGGGACAGATACTTACAGACTATAAATGATAGAAGCACTAGAAAAGGCTATAAGCTATGGAATTCAAATCGGTGGGACAGGAGTTTGTGCAGATATGCTGACTTGGAAAAAAACAAAGCTATCCTAAGTGGAATTTATTCTGTCCCAAAACAGAGTTCGGATTTTTACCTGCTAAGTGTATGTGTCTAATATTATAAAGACGCGGCCTGATTATCCTCTTATTTCACTATTGACAATAATGTGAGTGAAGAATCAGATCTTTGGAAAGGAAAGCAATGAGTTCATGCCCCTGTGTGGAAAAATTACCACCTAGAATATAAAAGCCAATGTAAATAGAGACAAGGAGAATGAGCCCTGCCTGTTTTAATAAATAAAACATGTATTATTAAACACAGTATTAATTCATAATTTATACTTCTTTTATTTATTTCACCCAGAAAAAAGTTCTTCTCACCCACTTGCCCTGAGCAAATAATGTTTTTTGAAAGGTGAATAAAATATTTCCCCCATTATTATCAGTCATCAGGATAAAGGGCTGGTGGGAAGGTTTTTTTCTGGCCTCACAAACTTTGAGGACAATTTGAAAGGCTGATGATACTTTATTGATTCTGACTTAATTCCAAGCCCCCATCCTGGCATCTAGCAGTTAGATAAATAAAAGCGTACCAAAAACAAAGGTAATCAGATTGGAACATATGTATTTTAGACTGTCCCTAGAAATAGCAACATCTGCTAATCGACCCTAAATCCCCACTAACTCCACATCTCACCATCCATTTCACTTAGACTTCCAACTTGAAGATGTTTCCGAGGAATCATAGAATCTGAGGAGCTTTACCTGCAAATTAACCTGAAAATTCCTCAAAGTTTGAAACCCTGACTCTGTATTGAGTGGAGACAGCCAAAATGAATCAGTGTGTAGGATTCTGCCTCAACGGCAAAGAAACATTCCTTTATTTCCTGTATAGTCATGGCTATATAAGACTTAAACTGCCAGTTGGTCAGCACCAACACTCTAGCCATCTCCTCTCTTGCCTTTTTCTCCATAAGGCATCCGTAAACCACCGTGACTTACCTGTGAGAGTAAAACCAGGGGAGAAAGAACAGTTAGGGGCCACTCTGCTGATGGCTGTGGACAAAAAATTCAACCAATCATGGGGTGGTCTGTCAGCTGAATAGTTCCAGAGGAGTAACCTTGGTAGTCTATATACAGCAAAAACAACAAGAGTCCTGTAGCACTTTAAAGACTAACAAATTAATTTCTGCAGGCATACGCTTTCATGGGCTGCAACCCACTTCGTCTCGTTATGTCAGCTGAATGATATCCTCCCTTAGAGTCCTCTGGAAAAAAACAAGGGCATGCTTTTTCATATTAGTCAGTACTAGAGCTAGTAAATTGCTTTTGTAAAGCATCTTTCCTACAGGGCACAATCAAATAACGTCAAGAGTAGCTTAAAAGGAGAAGTTCTGATTCCCCATTTGCAGGCTTTAAAGCTTGTATTGTGCAGAGATGTGGTTGACAAAGTCTAACCTGCAACCGTGGCTGGAGGAGAAAAGAACACAATCCATGCAGAAATGAGAAATGGCGTGTGGGACTACAAGAGTACATGGAGACGTGGAGATATGAGGAGCAGAGATCCTGAAATGGAGACAAAGAAAAGGAGGGAGACTGAGGGCCTCAGCCTGCTCCCACTGAAGTCTGCAGGAGTTTTGCCACTGATTTCAGTGAGAGCAGGATGAGCTCTTACTGAAGGAAAGGCAACGAATGAAGAGTCACAGAAGGGAAGTGAAAAGGGACCTGTAGAGAGGAGGTGGGATTTAAACAAAACCGTGCAGAGGGTGGGGGGAGGGAGAATAAAGCAAAGCAAATTAAAAGCAGGCAGGTAGCAGCAATACTGAATTTTTTCATCATCTATCTCTATATTTACAGGTGGGGAGCTGAGGCACAAAGAGGTTAAGTCACTTGCTTTAAGGAACCCGGCAGGCAATTGACAGAGCCAGAAATGTAAGCTAGGGGCTACGTAAGCTAGGGGCTAGGTTCTCTGCTGCAGCTCTAAGGATATGTCTAGTAGGCAAACAGGCCTATGCCTACACTGGAGCTGGGAAAATACCTCCCAGGCTGGGTAAACAGACACATGCAAGTGGGGCTCACGTTAACACTGTACAGAGAGTAGCGTGTCTGCTGTGGCGGGGCGGAGGCTCAGGCTAGCCAGTCTGAGCTTGCATGGCTAGCTGCAACATCCACACAGCTATTTTTGGTGCACTAGCTCAAGCAGAGCTAGCATGTGTCTGTCTGCCAGGGCCAGGAGGCTTGCTCCTAGTTGCAGTGTAGATGTAACCTGAAAGGGTTATTGCCGAAATCAGAGCCCTGGGTTGAAGTGGGGGTGATGGAGACTGCTCAGGTTGTTTTAAGCCACCATTGTGCCCTCCTGATCTTGTATTGTTCAAGGGACTGGGAAGGCCTCCAGTTTAATTTACAGGCCAGATTTAAGTTACAGCAGCCTTGCTGCATTGCCATGTGGGCCACAGTACACCCTAGAGTCTCCACAGTGCTGCTTACATGACCCTGCCCCCTATTTGCTGTTCCCGCACCTGGCACAACACTGACGCCAGGGCTTACAAAGGGGCTCTTTTTCTTTTGAACCCCATTATAGTCTTGGCCTTCACAACATCCTCTGGCAAGGAATTCCACTGGTTGACTGTGTGTTGTGTGAAGAAATACTGCCTTTTGCTCATTTTAAATCTGTTGCCTATTAATTTCATTTGATGAGCCCTATTGTCATGAGGAGTAAATAAACTTCCTTATTTACTTTCTCCACACCAGTCATGGTTCTGTAGACCTCTATCATAGCCCCCTTATTCATCTCTTTTCCAAGCTGAAAAGTCCAATTCTTTTTAATCTCTCTTCACATGGAAGCTTTTCCATACACCTAATCCTTTTAGTTGCCCTTTTCTGTGCCTTTTCCAATTCCAATATATCTTTTTTGAGATGAGGCGACCAGATCTGCACACAGTATTCAAGATGAGGGCGTACCATGGATTTATAGAGACAATATGATATTTTTGTAGTATTATTTATCCCTTTCCTAATGATTCTGACATTCTATGAACTTTTTTGACTGCCACTGCAGAATGAGTGGATCTTTTCAGAGAACTCTCTTTCCTGAGTGGTAGCAGCTAATTTAGACCCCATCACTTTATATGTATAGTTGGGACTATGTTTTCCAATGTGCATTACTTTGCATTTACTAACATTAAATTTCATCTGCCATTTTGTTGTCCAGTCACCCAATTTTGTAAGATCCCTTTGTAACTCTTTGCAGTCTGCTTTGGACTTAACTATCATGAGTAGGTCTTTATTATCTGCAAATTTTGCCCCTTTGGTCAAAGTACTGGTTCAAGACTAACAAATTTCTGTGGGCATAAGCTTTCATGAGCTACAGATTCTTTTTTGAGCTTCCTAATTATATTTTTACATTTCACTTACCAGAGTTTATGCTCCTTTCTATTTTTCTCAATAGGATTTAACTTCCAAAGGGTGCCTTTTTTCATCTAAGTGCATCTTTTACTTTGTTGTTTAGCCATGGTGGCACTTTTTTAGTCCTCTTACTATGTTTTTTAATTTGAGATATACATTTAAATTGAGCCTCTATTATGGTATCCTGCACCATCCTCAGAGGGCCACCAGTCTTTCCTGCAGGCTGGGGTCAGAGTCTCTCCTGCTCCAATTCTCCAGCTGTAGGGGAAACACTACTAACGATCCCGGGTGATCCTCCTCTACCTGCCACAACCTTCTAACTACTCCATCCTCTCCTTCTCCTATGCTTCCCCCAGTCTTTAGGGAAGGCAGGGTTTAAATACACCTGAGTTAGGCTCTTAATTGGGTCCAGGTGCCTCCAATTGACCTGGAGTAACCTATCCCCTGTCTTCAGGGAAAAGGGCTTTTAGTATCCTGGGGCTCACGTATCGGCCCTGGCATACCCTTTTGTAGCCATCTGGCCTGACTTTACCACAATAGATATAAAAATTCCATATTATTTATTATTATTGTGGAAGTTGAAAAGGAGGAATAAACTCTGTAAATGTTGGCTTAAAAAGAAAAGTGTAGAGATTAGAGGATATAAAGTCAGAGTAGTGTAGTGGTGGTAATTGTAGAAATGGAAACTGCATAATATCACAGAGTATCCAGAACTTGCATGGTCATGATGGCCCATTGTGAAATCTGCCAAGATGTCAGAGTATATGTAGGAAGTAATTTATAGACACATTATCTTCTGTCTGATAAGAAGAGAACTTGTAGCCTTCAACGTGATGAAGCAGAAAACGACATATTACAAACTTGTTAAGGGATTGATGGGGAGGTTACAATGGATCTGTTAGCAACAGAGATGAGATTCATAAAAAATGGGCACAGCTTGTTTTCAGTTGAGAGCTCATAGCTCCAGAACTCCTTTCTAAACAAGTGGAGAATGACCAGAAACCTATTCTCACCTCTTTTTCACTTGGCGTTTCACAGTAATTAACAAGATGGGATGAGGGAGGGGAATCCAATGACTCCCCATGATTCGTTAGAGAAGAATGACAGGTCTCTTCACTTTATCCCTTTTTTCTTATTTTTAAAGCACTCATGTACTGTAATGATGAGTAGGTCTGGTATAAGAATCTTGATTGAACAGATCCAAGGTAACTTTTAACAGAGTCCAGTCCTGAAGTCACACTGAGTAAGGACTTTACTGGGTGTTTTGCTTGGGTGAGGACCACAACCTCAGATCCAATAACAGTAGTGGTAAAATGAATTTGTCACATGAGCCTTTTCACCCTGGGAAAAGTGGCATTAATTTTGCCTCCAAAATTTAAAAGTGAGTATACCCTACATAGCCTGCACTCTGCAATCAGACGAGGCTGGCTTAAAAGGAGATGATAGGGTAAGTGTAAGTTAAAGTTGACTTTGGAGGGCTATGCAAGAATGTAACCCAAAGGGAAAATGCCATTCTCCAATGGCAAATTCCAGAAGACAAATTCCATTTAATCATTTACTGCTACTGACTGCAGGACTGATCTTGCAGCTCTTACTTGGGCAAAAACTACACTACAAGAAGGTTGTGGATAAACTGGAGAGTCCAGCAACAAAAACGATTCAGGAGCTGGGGCACAGGGCTTATGAGGAGAGAGAGAACTGGGCTTATTTAGTCTGCAAATTAAAAGAATGAGGGGGGATTTGATAGCAGCCTTTAACTACCTCAAAAGGGGTTCCAGGAAGGATGGAGCTAGGCTGTTTTCAGTGGTAGTAGATGGCAGAACTAGGAGCAATGGTCTCAAGTTGCAGTGGAGGAGGTCTAGGCTGGATATTAGGAAAAGCTTTTTCATTAGGAGGATGGTGAAGCACTGGTTACCTAGGGATGTGGTGTAATCTCCATCTTTAGATATTTTTAAGGTGCGGCTTGACAAAGCCTTGGCTGGGATGATTTAGTTGGAGTTGGTCCTGCTTTGAGCAGGGGATTGGACTAAATGACCTCCTGAGGTCCCTTCCAATCCTAATTTTCTATGATTCTAAAAAGCCTTTGGAAGTCAGTTGGTCTGATTTTCATCTGACTCATTTACACCAGTGTACTCCATTGATTTGAGTGGGGTTACTTCTGATTCACTCAGATGTAAGTGGCCTCAGGTTCAGGCCCATTGAGGCAGTTACCTGAAATCCACTTTATTGGTTCCTTAACAAAGACTGCCATTTAAAGAAAGTCAAATTTTCTGTCTCAGTTGACTAAAAACTCTCAGATACTCTGCTTGGTTAAGAGACATAGGATGATGTATGTTGACGAATGACCTACTGTATTACATATACTTACGTGACTTCTTTTGGCAGTTTCCACAATAACTCATCATGACCAAGAGTTCCTATATATTCTGGACTAGATTCTTACTCCACAAATAGTCCTGTCAAAATTAATGGCCTCATTTATAGGGTTAGGTGCTACTGGATATGCGAGTATCAGACTCTGGTCCTTTGTGGTATGATGCTGTAGCCATTACTCACTAAACCTACCTAATCAATTACTTCTTTCTATCCTCAAATTACTACCTTCTTCCTTTAAGCACATTTAGTGTTCTAGGAACTTAACACTACCACACTCTTCAGCCCTTCCATACCTCCAATAATAACGTAGTTTTATATTATAGTGATTTTTATAAATGAACAGGCTTGACATGATGCTTTAGATATATGAAAGTATGTGACAATGCATCATTGAATAGCATGGCATATTAGGCATTGGACTGCACTTATGAAATCAAAAAGAGAAAAGTCAGTACTGTGTCATTTGCCAGCTCGCAAAGTATTGGAGTTTGTTGTTTTTATTTCAGTGTGGTTTTCTTAGTCTGTAATATTGTTTGACAATGGCAGCCAAATACTGCTTTTAAAATACTTTACAAATGGATCATGGGTTTTTAATTTAAATGGAATTACTGGTCTGTCTAGCACTATGTGTTGGTCCAGTACCTACCAGAATGTAACCGAACTGCCAGTTGAAGTACCTAGCTACTGCTGTAATGCAAATTATCAGTAATTATAATTGTGTGTGGGTTTTCAGGGGTGCTGCACATTGCCTTCAGTTGGAATTCTGGGTTCTCAGCATTCCTGAAAACCAGGCAACATTCTGGTGCCATAACTGTGTTATGGAAAAATAATGTCACTATCCTGAGGCTCCAGATGTTGTTATTGAAAGGCTCATGGAACTTTTTGAAGTATGATAGTATGGATTAATGTACAGTTACAATGGCACTCATGGAATTATTTAAGATTTGTACCAGTATAAGAGAGAATGGAATTTGGACCTATGTCCGTTAACCATCGCATAGGCTAGTCTGTTGACTAGTAAAATAGTGTTTTTGAAAGATAGCTACCACAAATATATTAATTACATTTCAGAGTTCAATAACAGGATCAGTTTCAGTCTTTAAGGAAACATCTATCATAACACTATTTTCATAATTAATACTTCCTAAATAAATTGCTTTTCTCCAAAGCAACAGAATGACAAATTATCTGTCCATGGAAGATGAGAAAATTTGACAGAGCTAGAGAAAACTGTTGATGGAAGGTATGTTCTACAAACAAAAACATTAATCCAGGCAGAAAAGATGCATTTCACAGTCTAGCAAAATTTAAAGTAGAACTGCCAAAATTATGAGAGCCTCAAAATTGAGTTTTTAATTGAAAGGCCAGCACAACTTTAATTATAGTGACACTGTCTAGCACCACTGCATGAAAGAATTAAATAAAAAGGCAAAGCAAGTCACAGGAAGAAAATAAAGTGGAAAGTAATATGCAGCGTAAGATTAGAGGATCCCCTATAACAATCTAACCTCATGTAAGCACTGTACCCATTCCTCTGACAGAGAAACCAAAGGAGCACAGATGACTTCTCCTCAAATTCAGAGTGGTTTATTTCTACTACATGACATAGTGTATATCTAGTCCTTTGCCAGGTTATGTGAAATCCTGGTGGTGTTGGTGCTTGTCAGTGTAGGCTGTGTTCGTGTGTCCCCATTTAGGTGCTCTCTTAGTTCTGCAGATAGCTGAGACAGTGCTCACAATCAAATGAATCGACGCGACCACGGATTAGCTGAGCAACGAAGGCACCCGGGCCAGGTTTTATTGTGCGGCACAATGAGAAGTGACCTACAGAGTATCTACGGGTCGGCTTTCTATATGAGTGTGGTGTTACAATGGACATGGCCCAATGGCGGGACTTTCCGTTATCCTGGAAAAGGTGTTCCCTCTGAAACCCTCTTTTATATACTGTTACAGACAATTTTGTTCTGCCCCCTTTGACATAGGTAGTTGCCACCCTCTTGACATAGTCTAATACCACCCTTTACTGTAAATTGGACAATTTGGGCAAAACAACTCCATTTATCACCATATTTGACATTTCTATTCATCAAAGTGTCATTTCAGGGAGTCAGTTATCTCTTTGGTGTCAGGAGGTCTTGATGCCTTCTGCACCTGTTGTGTATTTTTAGTAATATTTTGGAAATGTGTATGCTTGCAGTATCCGCGTTTTCTCTGTGCCAGTTTCAGTCAGGTCGTAAGTTCACAGGCAGTTTCTGTTAACTTGTTTTTTTCCACTTAGGCATTAAGCCTTAGCCTTTTCTGCTAGGTTGCAGGCCTTAAGCTCTCACTTCTTACTACACCTGGGTACCTTAAACTAGGCTTTCAAATCAGTGAAACCTCTCCCTATAATCAATGAGCAGAAGGGTTCTACTGAATTCATAATATATTGTTAATTGGACATCTCTGTTACTGGAAAGTTAGCATTCATTTTTCTTTATTATTGGTCCAAATACTCCTTGTCCATAATGGAACGATGGCCACAAACCAATGCTGACTTTGGTTGCATTTTCACAGGCAGAGAGGAGCATCTCGGACTATGTCCAATTTTATATGGAGTGAGGAAACCATTTGCATCACATGGCACTCCCTACTCACAAGTGGAAAACAGGGAGGATTTATTTTTATTGTAACTTCACTTAGGGCCAAATTCTCTCCTATGGAAATTAACTGAAGGCTGCGCTTGACTTTCACTGGTCCAGGGTTTCAGTGGATTGAGTGCTTTCTGTAAGCTCCAATCCTCTGATCAGTGGGAGAATCAAGCTCATACTGTATATTATGTTTGTTTAGCCAAGTTTTTCCACTGTGCCCAGGATGCTAGTATTTGAACACCTCTGATGTATTTCAAACTGAATAATCTCTCTGCTTGGTTCTTCGTAGTTGGTAAGATAAAATAGCTTATTTAGCTTATAGTTCACTTATTAAGCAAGGGCTAAATTTAACGCCCCTCATGTCCATGGGATATTTCTATTGACTTGGATGCAGTTGGATATGGCCCTGAAGGAAGAAATTATGGTGGGAAAGCTAAATTTAAAAAAAATGAGTTTTGCACTTTGTTCCAAAATTGCCAAGATCAATAGTCATTGGTATGTCTTCTGGGACTGAGCCCCAAAGCTTTGCTGCACAAGTCTTCCCTTATTGGTCGACAGGGTCGTTGTTCCAATAGAACATAGCCATCATGGAGGGTGGAGATTGCAGCGGGGAAAGAACTCTCTGAGGAAAACAGGGCCAGCCCCAGGAGGACTTTGGATATAAAGTCAGAGACCTTAAATTAGGCTCACAATTACTGGAAAGTCAATGTACCGAGTGGAGCGATGAGGTGATTTCATCACAGTGACCAGCATTTCCAAGCAAAGAGGTTGTTGCATTCTGTAGCAGACAGTGCTTTTTAGGGTTGAGAACTTGGAATAAAGAAACACATGTGTCAAAGCACAATAGCAGCAAGTAGGGAGTCTGTAGGTTCCAAAATCTCTTCTGGAAGAGTGGAAAAATTTTAATCATGATTATTAAGTTGTGCCACTGTCTCCCACTGTTATTTGTGCTCACCCGAAGATTTTTTTTTTAAAAAAAAGCTCTATAATTTCTTTTAAAAACTATAAATTAACTTCCCTGCTTATGCAAGGAGCATACATATTCATGAGACAGCAGGCTCTCATTTCCTTTCCATTAGAGAAATAGAACTCAATCACATACATAGTCGGAGGGGGAGAGGGGGGAAGCAGGTTAAACCCACTGCTGATATTTCAGCACAATTTGAATGGAAGGCTTACATTTTAAACTGAGAACACCTGTCTTGCAACTGAAAAAATGGCCTTATATAAAAGCAGATCTTTAAGGGCAAACAGAAATGCTGCCAGTGGGAAATATTTATTCCAAAAGTGACACTTACAAGCAAAAGCATATGATGGCTTGACTGAGAAATAATCAAACTATCAGTCAAATTTCTTCATATCTATCTCCTCTGTCCAAAAATATGTTTGAAACAGGTAATACTTCTCAGATCTCTAGAACTCCAAATGTTGCAATGAATCAATTATGCAACATTAGTAAATTGTCCATCTGATTGCAGCATGGACGTGAAACAATATAGCAGTGCTGAAGCCACTGGAGTAATACGTGCAGCCCAAAGCCTACCTAAATAATACACAAACCACAGTGAACAGATTTATTCAATCTCTTAAACAGCTCCTTTTAAATTGTCATTTAAAACACTGCACTCTATATGATGGAAACGTAGACAGACAAATGTCATGGCAACAGCCAACCATCCATCACAGTAAATGGTAAGTCCATCCTTTTTTCCAGACTTGATAAAGACATGTTTATATTTCCCTTGGATTTGATTGATTTTACAAGTTTTACCTACTTGTTTAAACTAGACTCTTTCTTTTCTTGAGATGTAATTATGCTGTCACATGTTAAACTTTTTAAGGTACTATGGACATAGGGGGCACAATGATTAAAATAGCTATGTGGCTGTGATGGGGTGCATAGACCCTCATTCTCGATGACAACAAAGAAAGAGTTAACCCAGGTCCAAGGAGAAACAGGAAGTGAACTATCTTGGTCCAACTGCAGCTACAGTTCTGGCTTTCAGAGACAAGGATGGAGAAAGAAGGTATTCTTGAAAGATGGATTCAGGACCGTACAAGCTGCAGGAGCTTGTGAGTGGCTGCAGTGGAAGAAAGTGATCCACATGGTAGACAAAAGGTACCTCAGAACAGAAGTGAGGTTTTTTTTACTGAGGTTGGAAGGCTCAAATAGACCAGTCATCTTAAAAGGATGGAACTGATTGAGGGAAGATATCCCTCCCACTCTTTCTGAGAGATCCACCAAGGCTCTATGATGGCCACTGTATCCAGCACCACTTAAATTTTGCAGGGGTTTTCATAACTGATTGGGATGAATTGTGAAGTTATTTTGGAAGCTGTTGTTGACATTGATCAGAATTTTCACTGAATAAGAACTTTGTGATTTGCCTCACTTATTACTCAAGTAGGAATTTGGTTCTGACACTAGAGTTAGCATCTCCATTGAGTGCTCAAGTCCTTGGTTTTATTTCTCATCCAAAATATTGTAGAGAATAAAGCAAAAACAGCAGTAAAATTATGGGCAAATCCTGCTCCAGTTGAATTGAAAAGACTCCCTTTGATTCCAATAGGAACAGAATTTGGCTCATGGGTCATCCTTTTCCATGATGTTTGTAGTGATCACAGCTCACGCTCAACTGCTTGAGGATGGCAGCAGCAAAATGGGTTAATCTAAACCCTGTTCACAATCACAGAAAAATCCCTAAATGCAAAATCCATTTTCAGAAAGTCTCTCCTTCTCCACTGGTTGTCCCATTGACAACATGGTCCAAGGATAGCAACACATGATATTTTTAATAGTGTTTCTGGCCGATCTGAGGAGCTTGCTGGCTTTGTGCAGACTTCAGAGTTTGTAGCATCATAAAGATAAGGCATTCATGGTGCCAAGAGAAAGTGCCTGGGATAATTCAGTCCTCTCCATCTCTGTGTGTCACTTATACTTTCCTCGGCAGATTAGACAAAATTAGATATTATGCTAACCGTGATTATTCTGGTAATCACGTTTGTCATTTCAAAAGCTGTCAGGGGTTTTCACATAAGCAAAGTATCTTCCCATTTTTTTCTAATATGTTTTGTCTCAAAGGAATTAAAAAGCAATGAGGATGAATCTTTATATGAGGAGAAAAAGTATGGTTACAGGAGGATTCTTAGTTAGGCCTCAATGCTCATCACTGACTGCGATGAAAAGTGTCCCAGCGTGAGTCTTATCAAGAGAGATAGTGTGGTCTGTGTAAAACTGACAAAAATGGTCTCATGTTAGTATGATTAAGCTTGATTGAAGATAAATTCACAGGAAATACCATATTTCTGAGCTTAAACCACGATAAGTCAAGCCTATGCTCATGGGTTCCTTCTTCAGTCTGAGATTTTGGGGTTGTACAATGCCCAGATTTAGCAAAGCTGTTACCAGATTTGCCCGTCCCTTTGAGGTATGCTTATTTATTAGGGGTGTGATTCTATTAATGTGCTGCTTGTGTTACTCCTGTGTTCATATGGTTATAAGTCCCCTCCCAGTGGAGCTATCCTGCAGGACCTAAGGTTTTCAGATTCAGATAAACCCCCCACAGATACACACACCCATTCCAGATTAACAGAGTGCGTCTGAGCAGACCGGGCTATCAGCACTCTCAGCCGACCCCTTATACGTCCCTGAACTCAGCAGGCTGGGTGACACAGCACTGTCAGCTGTCACCCTCATGTGCCCGTTGCACCGCACCAGAATGGAGCACACTTATGAGCAGGCTGGGTCCAAACAGCACTTTTCAGCTGTTCCCCTTATGTGGCCCCTGGACTCAATCAGGCTGGGTCAAACAGCACTTTCAGCTGTCACCCTTATGTGCCCCTGGACTCCGTAGGCTAGGCAGAGCAGCACTTTTCAACTACCCCCTTTATATGCCTCTTCGCAACACAATTGTTCTAGCAGTAACCCCCTTGATAAGCAAACCCCATAGGATTTTGGGCACTCCAGGGATCTTTGGCTTAGGTAAAAGAAGCGTTGCTGCAGAGCAAGGTAGGGAAGCCAAGAACACAAAGGAGTAAATGCATTTAGAGAGAGAGAAACTGGCAACCACCTTGATTACAATAGTTAGTTTATTGCCAGGTGTATAAAACTTATAATACCAATAGTGATGCCATGCAAGGAGAGAAAAACAATCTAACACTTACAATACAACAAAATTACAGTAGGGGTATTGGAGAAGGCTAGCCCAGGTTTGATTACAAAAGTAGAAAGTTATACCTGGATTAAAGAGAGAGAGAGAGAGAGAGAGAGAGAGAGAGAATTGGGAAAGATGGAGGGGAAGGGGGGGAGAATCTCACCACTCCTTGCAGCTCAGAAGTTCCCAGGAGACAGGCTGTTCAGCTTAGGGTCAGGAACACTAGAGGGAGAGGCAAAACCCACAACAGGATCAGTCAGGAAAGCATTTGGGTCCAGGCATCAGAAGAGGAGAGCAAGAGAGAGATTTGAACTTGGGTAGGGGTATTTTGTAGAACCAGGTTTGTTTGTGGGTAAACAATGTCTCAATGAAGTACCCCAGGGTGGTTCTCTCTATGCTGGACAATAGGAGCTGATCACGCCCAGCTATGGTCAATGTTCCTGGGGGGAGCTCACAATGCAACCAGGCAGATTCAGTGTTTTGCATATCAATACTAGAATGGTCTGATAACTGCAGAGCTGGATGGGTGTAGGTGTGAGTTCATTTACATCAAGCGCAGAGATCTCCCATAATGCAGTGTGTCCCTGCCTTGCCAATCCCAGAGTTCAGTGCGGTTCCTGCTTTGGAGCTTGGTTCTCCATTCTTCATGCTAATTCTTGTTCCATCTTCAATGTAAATGAGGCTCCAGTTATCCATTCAAGGTGCTAATTGAGATGCCTCTTTTTACATCTTCTGGGTAGATGAGGCATGGGGAGTTGTCTCAATCCTATCACCCTTGTTGGGAGGGTTTTAGGTGTGTCTCCCACAGCCTTTTCATAGCTTTTGTTTCTGGTTCAAGCAGAGGCTGGGGGGGATTCAGGTGAGCCAGATAGATAATAGGGGTTTTTCACCCTGATTCCCCAAGAATACAAAGCTGCCAGGTAACAAAGCCCTTAGTTAAACATGTCTATATATGTGCCTCAGCATTGTGTTGGATTGGGAAGTGAATGGGGTCATATCATGCTATCATTTTTAGGCAAAAATCTTCATTAAACTCAGTAAGGACTGTTCTAATAATTGGGCCTACATATTTACCCTAGTTCTGAACTCAACTTTAAAAAGTGAGTGAAAGTTCAAAAAATGTCACAATAACCTATAACAACAAATGTTGATATGATGGGGAAAAAAGAGACAGATTTAATTAGTCCAAACAAGTCCAAGCACTGTGTTATGATCATGCCTTGTAAAAAGGAATAGTTTGAGACAGTAAACCAATGAACCAAAATTGGTGTGTTGAAATTAGGCCTAACAGGTGACTAACAAAATAATGAGGAGATAGGTTATTCCACCCATTACTCCCATTTGGGGTTACTCAGAGAAGGAGTTTGGAGGAGAAGCTGGCTCCACTATGCTGGCTGGCTGAAAGAAGGGAAAGGAACAAGCTTCATCAATGGCTGCCTCCCCCACTGTGTCTTGGGACCCTGGACCTCCTTCATCCTGATCTTGAAAAATGTCCTGACTTGGCCAGGCCAGAGTGGAACAACAATGACATCACCACCTCCACCGGCTCTGGCTAAATCCCAACTAGGACCTGGGATGCGGGAGTTTGTCTCTCTCCATTTCCTCACCCCACCCAATATTCCTTCCTTCTCCACTTTTTCGTCTCTTTCCTATCCCTCTTCTTTTGCCTTCTGTCTGAGTCTTGCTTAGCCAGCCAAGACTGCATATTTCGCAATAGTGCTGCAAGCCTGTGACCAAAAAGGCATCTAAAAGAGATGCCCTAAACCATAGATGTCAAACTCAGGCCCACGGGCCAAATCTGGCCCGCAGTGTAATTATATTTGGCCCGCGAGAAAATACCAAATGTCTACTAGAGCTGGCCCACCGGTAGACAGCGCATGCACCGATTTCACGTGTTTATAGTATTAAGCTTTGCTTGTTCCAGATTCAATGTTTAAGCAAAACTTAAGTTTGTTTCCATATGAAAAGGTTCATCGTTATATTTGATGAGAAGGAAAAACTTCCTCAATTGTAGACATTTTTTGAATAAATATCAAGGTTGGCCCGCGACTTTGTCCAAGTTTTTAATTTTGGCCCACTGTGTATTTGAGTTTGACATCCCTGCCCTAAACAGTCCAACACTGTACAAGTTTGCAAGGTCTTGGTGTGGCTAATAAGACTGGGTGCCAGGCCTGTGTTTCTCTAGCAGTGCATTTACAAGGAAAAATCAACACTAAAGACAGAAGCTGCGTTTTCTGTCTTTGCTTTACTTTTCTTTCCCCTTTTGTGTGAGTTTGTCTTGTTTTGTCTTCTAGGAAATGGGACAGGGCTTTAGTAGGAATAGCAGCAATGGGAACTCCCACCCATCCCAACTAACTTCTCTTTTTCCCAGAAGGACAGTTATTACCATCTTTAATACCATATAAAATATTTCAAATGGGATGGGAGGGGAATTTTTCCTTCTAAAATCTCTCTCCAGCTAAAGGGAAAGGGAGCAAGGGATCTCATTAAAATAAAAGCCTTGCTTAATATTTTACATTTCAAATAGTTTGACTTCATTTTCTATTTATTTAATAAAGGGTTAAAGGGATTTTTAATGGTGTGCCTCATGGCAGTGAGCAGGCTAAAGTCTTTGTATACCAAACACCCAGTCTTGTTTAATGTTGGACAGTTTCAGGGTCATGTTAATACCTTTGACTCTTCGGGTCTTTATATTCCATCTAAATGAATGCAACAGGAATTCTGCTTAAAAGCTGACAGCACAGTATGGATCCGGTGGCCACAGAAAATTGTGGCCCCCTTATAACCAATAGCTAGAACATTCACCCACGTGGTGGGAAACCAAATACCCACTCTGTCTGATTCAGAGCAGGAACTTGCGTGCCCTAACCACTTGGTTACAGCATCATTCACTGTCTCTGCTCCAGTGATTATTTAAATATTTCATACAGTGGAATCTTCAACAGGTGAGACCCACCCCAAAATATCCCATAACCCAGCAGTTTGGGCACTTGCCTGAGTGGTAGGAGACCTGGGTTCAAGTCCCTGTTCTAAATGAGGCCAAGTCGCGATTTGAACACGGGTCTCGTACACCCTGGTGGAGTGTTCTAGTCACTGAGCTAGTGGGTTTGGAGAAGAAGAGCAAGACTGTTTTGGGGAAGTTCTATGGCCTGTGTTATAGAGGAGGTCAGATTAGACGATAACAATGGTCCTTTCTGACTTTGGAAGCTATGAATGACTCTATGACCCACATCTTCCTCCACCTCAGCTGTCTTTTGAGCAGGGTAGACATGCATATCTTCCAGATCAGGCCCACAAGCAAGGGGGCGGGAATGCCTAGTTTGCGAATCTTGCTGGAGTTTTGGCTTGAGCTAGGCACCGAGCTACTTAGCAGTGTCAGGTCTTAGGTGGCTGGACCCATGTCCCCCAGCAGAAATTTAGATGCCTACTGGGATAGGTAGCAGCCAAAGGCTATTTTTATGAATGCCAGTGCTGCTTAAATGTTAGATTTTAGGTGCCTAATTCCCCCTGGTGACCCTAACAGACATTTAGGCTATAGCGAAGGGATGATTTAAGTGTGCGAGAAATGCAGGATCTGGTCCTAAAATATCAATATCTGAATCAGAGGAGCAGCTATTCTGCAGCAGGTCCCTTATTTAATCTACCATGCTGGGGGAGGGGGCATGAATTTAGAGCTAGCAGTGAGATCTGAAAACTGACTGCTGCAAAGTCTCTGATGTAGAACAAGCCAAGGCTACAGAGGTGCTTTGAAAAAGACTTCTCCAAATGTGCTAGTACATGTAGTAACAGCTGTACCAGTACTTCATAGCCATGAACTTCAGAAAAGCGTTTTTAAAACAAAGCAGTAATGTTCTCTTTTTTCCTAGAGATTGGCATGTCAGCTTTCAAAAAAGAAAGTTAAAACCCTACCATGCTGTAGAAATAGAAAAAAAATAAGTTGCTGGAGGTATTTATATTAGAGAATTGAGCACTTCTGTCTGACAAGTCCCTCAGACTTCATGATAAATGCCCAAATTCTGAGAGGTGCCGAACACCTATAACTTTCTTTTGTAATCAGTGGGTGATGTGAGTGCTGAACTCCTCTCAAGATCTGGTCCAAAGACTTCATACAGCTGCAAGTAACGCAGCAGAAAGATCCAGTTGTCACTTCCCAATCAAGTGAAGTGGGTGTTTCAAAGTAGGTGACTCAATTATGAGAACCAGAAGAGCTTTGTTTCCTAAACTGTTACAACACAGCCCACATGAGGCTGGTAGCTCTGCATCATGGCCCACTATGGACAAAATGGCCCAATCACCTGAGGGATCCTGGCCAGATGACGAAGAAATTTCAAAAGGAGCCCTATCAATTCTTACTGAGCTGGAAGAGAATGGTGGGCAAGAGACAAGGTCTCAGGGGTCTGGGAGATTCCTCTAGACCCAAAAGAGTTCTGGAACCACCCAGTCTGCTCACTGAAAAGCAAGCCCATGAAGGCAGCAGAGCTGAAGTTGCATAAAGCAGTGGGGAGAGAGAGGGCTTCCAAGACCACGCATCTGCAAAAGGCTGTCTGCCCACTAACAGCATAGGAGTAGAGTGTTGTAATGCTCTGTAGGAAATGGAGGGGAGGGCTGGAGATGTCAGAGGGGCTTAATTTGCTAGATCTGTGAATGAGGAATTGAAATTCAGGCTATTAGCTGGCTTCATTTACTTAGTGAAGAACCTCTAGGATTCATATGGGCCTCCTGAGGACTTTGGAGTTAAAGCAACTGGAGAAACATGGGGATAGGGGGCTGTGTGAAAGATGCTGCTTGGGTTTGTTTTGGGACAAAATCCTTTTTTAAGCTGGCTGCTGTTGCTGCTGCTTTGATTGCCATCTGTCAGCTCAACAATGACAATGGGGCAGCATGGAGCATTTTTGGTTCTTTGTTCATTTTCTGGGGCCTACTATTTGCCAAGTGTTCGACCACAGCTTCTTGGCATGCACTTGGAGGGCCAGCAATGCCCTTCACTAGCAGTTGCTGCCACCTTACCAGGTTTAGCATGCCAGTCTAGGCAATGTCCTGGGGAGTTGCACTGCGGTGCACGCTCACCGACTGGGGTTTTTAAACTAGCTTCACTTTTTAAAAGTTCCAAGCAGGGAGATCAGACATAAAAGTGGCCATAGAGCAATAAGAGTTAGAAAATTCAGTGTAGTGAGTTTTCACATCCTTCTATTCAAACCCTGTATTTCACAGCTTGGCATATGAATACATAAATTGAACTATCTAGTGATAATGTTGCAATTCAGCAGCCTACAGAAAAGGCCTGTAGAACTTATGTATAAAACCATTGGACTTCTGTAGAAATTGCTCTAAAATATCCTGAATTAGTAGAGAGTTATATTCTTTCTCTAGATTTCCTGAGTCATCCAACATGAGGTAATTCTATAGCAGGGATATAATTCTTTAATTAAATTCTATAGGTTTGTTCAAAGCTGCTGTGGAAGGAGAGGATATAATTCATTCAGTTCAGTAGGATTTTCTCACAAGAACCATTATTTGAGAATTCAAATGCAAATGTATTAATAGCTACACTATGACAAGTATAAAGTGCTTCATGTTATTACTTTTCTTAAACACAGGTGATACTGAACCAGTTCTTGCTGAATAGACTAGCTTTGCCAAAAACGAGCGGCTACTAAAGGTCTGATCCTGTGAGGCATTTAACACTGCATAAAAGGTACTAAGCATCTTCATCTTCCACTGATCTATTGGGGGTCAGGGAGCACCCATTTGGCCCTCAAGTATATGTGCAACTTTGACATCGCTCCACTGTTAGTAAATTCTACTGGAGGGGCAGGGCTTACTAATTGCTCTGCAGTGCTGGAGCCTGCTGCTACAATAAGATGCTCTTGTATGGATTCTTAGGCATGAAACCCTCCCTTGTGGGAGAAATTCATAATGAAACCCTTTGGCCCATCCTTGGTTCCTTGAGTGGAGGCAGCTGCAGACAAAAAGGTAATGTGAATGAACGGAAGACACTTGCTGAGATCTGTACATTTTTGATGTGGCTGTTAGATGTGTCAGTGCCTGTGAAAGACTACAGATTACATGGGGAAAGCATTAGCTAGCAGATGCCTATGTAAATCCATTATTTAGTAGGTCAGCAGTTCAGGAACACACTTAAGCAGTTGTTTAAGTCAGGAAAGCATGTGCTGCAGTGTCATTCTGAACATGTCCTGATTCAGGAAAGCATTACTCTGCACCAAATTCTGCTGTCCAAAATTGTTGGGTTTTGTTACAAGCTTCATTATTCTAGAACAGATGGAATGGCCCCTTTGGGTCTGTGTAAGAGTCTGCAAGAAGTAGATAATGTAATCAAATAATCCATCAACTAATGATGCAGAAAGTACATATTTTAGTCCATTAATACACAAAACAAAAAAGATTTCTATAACACAAATTAGTCTCCTGATTATTATTAATTTCTCAAGCAATTCTGAAAGGTAATGTGCAATATCACTTCATTTTATTTGATAGTTAGAGAGCTCATCAAGGATTTTAAAAAAAGAAACCCGTATGTTATTTAAATGGAGAGATACTTATCTTATGCCCAAGGCTGATTTTTGCCTGGAGATCTAGGTTTGCAAGGAAGAAAAGAAAAGAATTTATAATATGAATCTTCCAAGTATCTAAGATAAAAATATATGCCTCTTACAGGTAACATCTGAATGCTAAGGGTTTGAACAGAGCTGGTCAGAACCTGGAATTCGTATTGTAAGTGAGATTTGGGATTTTTTTCATTCCAGATTTTCAGTTTATGTTATAAATTACAGCACAAACCCACTTATCCAGAGGGCTCGGGGGACATCTGGAAATTTCACAGAAACAGGCATTTGGATAAACAGAAGTGCTATTTAACTAGCATAGAGCTACATAGGGGACACACTGTGGATTTGAATAACTAGGATCTTTGGATAAAGGGAATTCAAATAACTGGAAGCACACAGTACAGATATCAAAACATTTTGTCTATTACATTATGTCATAATATGGCAACTGGTACTTGGTTTGCTTAATTGGTGTTCTAACTGGTCGTTTAATTGGTATTTGGTTTGGTAATTTTTTATTGTAAGTGTTATAATAGAAGACTAAAATTAAAATAAAAAATAGGAAGCTAGCTGGGGTGTCTCCCCACACACCAAGCCACTGGGGAACTGGCCAGGGAGCTGCTGGGTAACTGGAGAGCCCAGGAAATCTAAGGAGCTAGAACTAGCTGGACAGAGAATCGAGGGGACCTGGGCAGCCTGGTTTCCTGACAGTCTTTTTGCCACCTGGAACATCCTGGAGGCTGTTTTGATTCCATTGAATCAGCATCTTCCAATGGAAAACTGTTCCATGGGAAAAATTTTGACCAATTCTAGTTTTGAACAGGATGTTTGGTATATTGTATAGGAGAATTGTGAGCAAGTATATCAGGAACAGTGTCACAACAATAACTTATAGGCTGAATACTCAATAAAAAGGAAAAGTGATTTGACGGATAATATTAGCAAAGTGCTAAATTAGGGCCTATTCTCACTGTAGTCCAGAGCTAATGTTTTCAAGAGCAATTTCTAAGTGAGCTAGGAGCCCATCTCCCATTTTAAAGAATGATTTAGGCACTTGGGGCAGTTTTTAAAAGTTATTTAGGTGCCTACAGCCACAGATAGGATCTAACCTGTTTAGGTGTTTTTGAAAACTCCCACTAAGCACTTAACTCCCATGGAAATCAATGGGACTTAGGCACCTCAGTGAATTAGACACTTTCCAAATTTCCATTAAGTGCCCATTTGCAACTTCAGTCACCTAAATATAGTCCCAAGTCCCTAAATGACTCTTAAAAATGGGACTTGGCACTTTAGAAAATCTTACACCATGACAACTCCTATTGACAAATTGGAGCAGGAATGACACTTGTGAGAACGTTACTCCTCTCTGAAAAAGGCAAATCAGTAAATAATGGATGAAAATCAAGTGAGCCTTATATTTCTTTAGAAACCATTAAGCATTTTCCCTGGCTTTGTATCCTAGGCCAGTTGTCTGTTCTTAAGCCATAGTAAAGTAGTAAGTGACACTTGCATCATTCTTTAACACTAATGCCAAAATTTTCACAAGTGCTGAGTAATTTTGTGAGAGAGAGGTTTTTTCATGCCCAGCACACTTTGTGTCTAACTTCCAGGATTCACAGATTCCATCAGAGTCAAGTGACCCTGCCGGTCCTCAGCACTTCTGAAAATTGGGCACAAAATATCTGTAGATGGGCATATAAAATTAATCAAGACTTCTGCAAATGTGTCTGCATGCATCCTGGGTCTAATTAGCCTAAATACTTGCCCACCTCTGAAGTAAGCAAACTTTGGAGGCTACTAATATGACTAAAGTATGTGATCAGGATGAGTGCAGATGCAGGTATGGGGCAAGAAGTAGTTCTAGAGTTGTGGTGCTCGCCTCTGACTATCTCAGGGAGTGTAGTGTTGCTTCCAATACTGGATTACCAAAAGAAATTGGGATGATTGTGGCCCCATTCCTCCTTTCATGAGCTGAGGGGGCACCAGGGGGCAGCATAAGCTACAGAGGTACAAAAAGTTGGAGTTTCAACTCCAGATAGCAATTTCGTCTGGAGTCCCAGAGCATTCTGGGAGTCTGCTGAGCACACAGGAGCCTGCTGTTGTGTAGCATTTGATTCTCCCTTGCTTTGCCCACTCACACATGCAAACCATAGGTTGTGGCTATGTATAGTTCAAAACATGGATACGCTTATATTTTCTAATCATGAAATTACCTGTTATTGAAAATAACTATTTTTGTTTGGTTTCTTTGCTTCCTAACTGTTTACAAACCACTTTTTTCTTGATTAAAAAAATCTTTTAAAAGAAGATCAGTAGCTCAGCCACTGTGGAGTTGTCATCTGTATCATTTCATTATAATGGATGGACCTATTTTCTCTTTAACCTGCTGACATTTACTCTTTAAATTCTCACATTTACTCATTCTGATACACACCATTGCTGTTAACTCTTCCCCACCTACCTTACCTGATTTTCTGTACATTTGTTTGGTTTATTCCTATTTATTTACTGCCAATAAAGGGCATTTCATGCCTCACATCTTTCTGAAGCTTGTGAAGCCATATTATCTATTTCTTACTCTTGTATTTTTTTTCCTCAAGAATGATAGGGCCAGATCTTCAGGTGGGTTAATTGCAATAGCTGGTGGTAAAAGCACTGGAATTAAACTTAGATCTTGATTGAGTTTCTGGCTGTGCCACACACTTCTTGTGTGACCTTGAGGAAGTCATATAAGGTCTTGTATCTCACTTCTCTCTCTCTAAAATGGAGCTAATAAGCCTTCCATCCCAGTCTTGGTCATTTTTATCTGTTTAGATTGCAAGTTCTTTGAGGTACAGCCTGTTTCGTACTATGTGTTTGTAGAGGGCCATTCCCAACATTCCCTGATTTTGAGGTATCTAGGAGTACTGTAATACAAATAAGTCACTGTAGATACACTGTTTTGCGTAAACTGAGGTTAAGGCCCAAAAGATCTATTTCACCTTAATTATGATGTATTTTAGAATTCTCTAGCTGTCCTCCAAACTTGTGACTTTATGACTTGAGACTTCCCACTGAGCTATGCTCACTAGATTCACTGGAAACTGAACTTTTTTTTAAAAAAATGCTTGGAGTTGAGTATTTTCAGGTCAGGAAGTTTCATAAAAGGAAACTTTAAGCGACCTAATTAGAATCTTTTTCTACTCTGAAAAGCTGCTCACAGCACTGAAAGCTTTGTCAGTCAAAAATCTCCCTTATCATCTGAGACGGGACTAAATAAAAGATAAAATTCCATTTTAGACAGATTCCAAGAGCAGCAGTGGACTGGACGGAATTACTTTTTGAATCGCAATATTGTTGGGTCATATATAATGTTTTCAGTAAGCCACTGGGATCTGATTAAAATTCTTTGTATGTTCCAGGCAACGGACTACTTTTACATCAACAGCTTCTGCGTTCAGTTCAGGTTTGCTTGAATCACACTCTGTATTCTATATTTTTCATATTATCTTTGTGTTTGTGGCCATCTCTCACTGATATTCACAGTCTGACTGACTATGCTCCTCTTTAAGAGAGCAAAACTCTCATTTAGCTCAGAGGACCTTCTAATGGTAACAGGTGAAAACCCTTAGAGCCACATTCAGACTGCTGCTGTGCTCCTGTGATTCCTACTGATAGAATTTTGTCCTTGTCTTGATCAAATCCTTAGTCTGGATTTGAGAGATAATTCACCAGACATCACATTTCATGGTTGTCAGGTAATACCTAGGAGAACCACCGGTGTAAATTTGAGCAGCCCTGAGGCTGTTCTAACTTCAGCTGGACTGAAAAGAAGGAAAGCACAAAGATGGCTTAATTCAACTTTTGCCCCACATCTCATTCCAGTGCTGAGTGGAACTTCTCAGAATGGAGACTCCAGCCCTCTTTACTTATATTACTGTCAACAACTGAGAGCTTCTTTTGCTCTGGGCCTGAGGGTAGAGAGAGGTTACAAAAGTACGCAAGAAAGTAAATCCTGCTGAAGAAGTTCTTCAGCTAGAATTCTGCCAAAAACATTCCACAATCAACAAATTGTATGTGGGGGTGGCAGGGTGGATGATGGAAGTGATGTGGGGGAGCAGAATCTCAAAATCTGTCTGACTCATCGAATGCAGAAAACAGGACTAACCAAAAAAAAGGCTGATTTCTGTGCTGCTGTCTGGTGCTCACAATTAGAAAACATTCAGAAAATTTTGCAGCGTGGTTACATTTTCTGGAATGGCCTCTCGCATGATTGGAGATTATCTGATTTCAGCCCCAAATAAAAATAAGCACTCTCTCTCAGCATCTAATGACCAACACACACTACTTAGAGTTTCCTACAGCAAGCTATTAAGCATCCACACCTTCCACTGCTTCTCAAGATTTATCCCCATGGTCACAGAGAGCATGCAGCATTTTGAAGAATCAGGCCATAAACGGTTGAATTAATATGCGTTTAAAAATTAAATAAATGCAATAGATTCTTCTCCAATCAGACAGTCCAGATCAGTCTCTCTCAAAATCCAGTATTGCATAAATCACAGCACAAGCTCCACAGAAACCTATTGAGAAACATTCCCCTTTTGCGGTACAGACTCCTTGACCTGGTCTTGCACTTTAACTGCAGCTGCTGCTGCTTTTCCAGGGTCTCAGCAGATCAAAGCCAGGAATAATAATCTGAAGTTGCTAGGACACTGGATCAAAGTGTAAACATGCAACTAAATGCACTGATGCTCTCTGACAATGGCTGAGCAGGTAGTGGGCTGAGGCTATTGTTTATTGTACAGTATGTGTGCTCATTTTTCTGTTGGTTCATCCTACGCCTTTGCCACTCCACTTCTCTGTTTTACCTACTGTTGCTTCTTGTCATGAATCTGCATCCTGATCCTGCAAAGACTTACAGTCAGATTTACAAAGGTATTTAGGTGTCTAAAGATGCAGATACATGCCTGAGATGTGAGAGAGCCATGTTCAAGTCCTTGCTCACCTGATTTGGAGCAGTGACTTGAACCTAGGCTATAAAAATCAGTCTTTGTTTTGCCTGTTGGATCTGTTCCACTTTTATAAATATTAATTGGGCCAGAGCCAGCAAAACTGACTCTATAGGCCAGTGGTTAATGAACTCACCTAGGATGTAATAAAACCAACATTCAAGTCCCTCTTTTAAATCCAACAAAGCCCTTGTTTCAAAACTCATCATTTGGTTCTGATAAAACTTTTGTTGGGAAAATTTCTCAAGTTCAGGATGGAGTGAGAAAAGAGTCAAAACAAGAAAGACAGACAGAGAGAACAGATGCTCTGTCACACACATCCAGAAATTCCATCTTGGACCTGAGTAACTCTTCTGATGAATCAGCATTTTCAGATTGGGAACTTGAAAAAAAAAAGTTGAATTGAAAATCAGTTTAGTTTTGAAGCATTTACCTTGCCCACTTGGGATTCTATTCAGAGGATTTTCAGATCCAGGCAAGAACATTTGAATAGGAACCAGATTGAAGTTGCAATGCAAAAAGTGTGAGTTGTTTCAGGAATAAGTCCAGTAAACACCTGTTACACCACAACCCAGTCTTCAAGCTGTTCTACAGAAATGATTCAAGGTCTCAAAACTCATTAGTCACAGTCAACATCTGTTCTGTCAGCAGATGCTGCCAACGACTCTTCTTCTTCTGTCTACTTGTGATAGTGGAGATCAACATGTTGGGATTCAGCAGAGTATAGCTTCATAGGGCAGATGAAGCAGGATTAATAAGCACTTGAACCTGGATCAATCACTGACTCACTTTGGGAGTGAGAGAATCAATGGGGAATAGTGATTTGTTGATTAATTGACTCATGGAATGATCTACAAAAAGGCACTTTACATGGCGCAGTTGAGTATTCAAAAAACAAAAACAAAACAAAAACAAACAAAAAAAAACCCTGGTATTAAAATACACACCAAATCGCTGTTTTCTAATTCTGAACTTTTGTTCTATGGACTCCAAATAGCTTATCATTATGGGAGTGTATGTGCATGTAGACATAGACATACACACACACATATGCATACACAGTCTGTGATATATCAAAAAATTTCCAAGTGCTCAGAACTAAAGCTGATTGGAAATTTTTCAACTAGACTTTTTTCCTCAGAAAATGTCAATTAATCAAAAGGTTTCTCTGGTGTCAGAGCACCTCCCCATATAGCCAACAGCCCAGTGGTCAGGATGCTCATCTGGGGTATAAATCCCTAAATCAGACTTTTCTGGGATGGGTCTTTCTCTTTCTCTGATGTTTTGCACACACACACACACACAATTTCAAAAGGTCTTGGTTTTGTCCTGGAGCAAGAAAATTTTTGAAATTGTAACAATGGGGCAATTTTGTGGCATGGGGAAACCATTTCCAGTCAGCTCTACTCAAAACCCACTAGTGGACCCAGTTTTCCAGGAGTCCTCACCACCCAGCACATTCCTATGACACATTTATGGCCAGCGTTTCAAAAGGACTCAGCCCCCAAAATTGCAAATCTGGCCTTTTACTTCAGTTCTTGAATGGGAGTGGAGAACTTTTGAAAATCAGACCCTAGGTTAATATGAGAGGATTTCCTATTGATCAGAACAAAAGTACAGAGTACAGAATTGGCCAAGCCTCAGCACTATTAGACAACTCCACAGTTTTATTTCCATGACATGTATGGCTTCCTTATAACCGTGTTGGATTTTACTGGTTTTTGCAAAGTCTTCACTTTTATCATAAGGTAAAACTTTGTTGGAATCCAATACAGATATAATATAAGCTGATCAGATTCATTTGGCTCTTGGGTCTTCTGTCAAGCTACTGTACCTAATAAACCTTTTGGTTGAGATTTTCAAAGACAACTAACTGACTTAGATACTACCTTAAATTGGGTTTGTTGGATTATATCTCCTTGATAGCTTTGAAAATGTTACTCTAACCCTAAATAGACTTCCATGCTTACTTTTTGTGCAATTCTCTTCCAAATATAGGTATGTTAGTACCTGTATACATGTAGTAGGAAAATCCACACCACAGTAAAACATTTAGCTTAATACCCTTTACTTTTTATAAAGTCTATTATGTTCTGAGGTTTATATTCAAATTTTTATCTCCTTTTCCCTCTATGTCTATTCATGCAGTCTAAAAACTTAAAGTATTTCTTCACTCAGATGTTTTATTTCTAGTAGGTACAATACTTAAATCCCTTCAGGAACATTAGCATTTTTACTAATGCCCAGCATGAAATGTTTAATTAGAACTGAGGGGTGAAAAAATCTGGGGCAAGTTTAAATTTTCATCCAAAATTGGAAAACTGAAATATTTCAGAAGAAAAACAAAACTTTTTTATTTGGAAATACTGCTGCTTTTCCTCATGGAGTTGTAGTTTAGATGCCTCAAGCTCTCACTCTTCTCTATAGGCCAGGCTTTCTGGTTGTACTATGTCTCTCATGATGCACTAGGGTTTTTCCCTTTGGTAAGGGGAGATAGATTAGCGTGCAAATCCCTGCTTGTCAAGCATTCAGGTTTTCAACAAAAAAATTAAGTTTTCCATGAAAAACAGACACTTTCATTTTGCATTTTGTCAAAAATCCCAATTTTCCATTGAAAAATTGTTTCAGCAGAAAATTTTGACTAGCCCTATCTATCTCTGACATTATGCAACTTTGTTCCTTTACAAATATTTTCAATACATTGTCACTCATTAAGATTAGACTTACTGATAATTTTCTACTTCCATTTCAGAGTTGGCTAGGCATGAATAAAGCCTATATAGCATGTAGGAAATTCTGTAAAGTTTCTATTGATGGTTCTTTTTCCTAGTCATACTGTCATGTGAAAAAGATTTACCCTGATACCTGCAGAATATGAAATGAAGCTTATGTTTTCCCCTAATTCAGCAGACACTCAATGTCATGTGAATAGTGATAGATTTTTAATTTCATCCTACCTCACCCCACCACAGAAACGAGCAGTAGAGAGGTCCTCTAAGCTGCCTAGAATGGTTGTGTGGGACACAGCCAATCAGGAGAGAGGCTTCAGCGAGTAACCAGTCAGGACCCAGCAGGCTTCTATAAAAGGAGCTGCAGGGTCAGTGTGAGTTCAATCTGTTTGCAGGAACGGGGGGAGCAGTCCTGGCTGGCTGCAGAAACTGAAAGGCTGGACAAAGCAGGGCTGGCTGCAAGAACTGCAAGGGATTAAGAAGGTTAATGGGAGTGACTCAGCAGGGAGCTGCGGTCAGTGAACTGAGTCCAAGGGGGGTGGCTCAGTAGGAAACCTGGCATCACTGAAGACTCAAGTAGAGGCAAGGAGTCCCAGGCAAGAAGCCTTCTGGGTGCTGCTCAATTCCAGAGGAGGAGCTTTACAACTTAGCAGGACTTTGGTGGGCCCAGTTGGACTGTTATAGGACTGATCCTGAGGAGAGCTGCAGGACATTTTGGACTGATACCCCAGAAGGTGTTTGTTTGTTTGCATGCACACAGACTGTTAGACTCAGCCAGAGGGCTGAGTCCCCCGTGAGCAGAGAAGATTGAGGGAAAACTGCAGAAAACACCCGACCAGAATGGGGCTCTTGCAACAGGTAGGTGCAGCCCTCTTACAGGGCCATTATGACTTTCTGATATGACCACTTGCATAACATAGGACATTGGAAATTGGCCTAATTTCCACCACAAAATATTGAATTTGCTTTATGAACTATAATGTAGGAGGGAGAAATTTTTGATAGACTAGACCCCAGTAATATTCCTAGACTACTACCTGTAGCTAGAATATTAGTTGTTCTACTCATTGCAGAAAGCAGCTAGAAAGGCCGTTTCTGAGACCTTAGCACAACTGACAGACCAGGAGGGGAGGGAAAAGTGAGTGGCCCTGAGGAGTAAACATGACTCGGTGCCCTTCTGACTTGAGCTTTTTGCTGAAACATGCGGTTGTGCAAGATGGAAAGGCTGGCAATAGTTAACTATTGCTATGTGAAATACAACTGGTTAATTGATGGAAAAATTCCTGCCTGACAAGCTGGAAAACTGCATGCTTAACTTCTGCTCAGCAGGCTTTTTTTTTATGAACAAACTATGTAATATTAACAAATTGGTAGAAAAAGATCTAAGCTCGGTAGACACTTGGAACACCTTGGACATTCCTTGGACACCTCTCAAATTCCCCTGCAGATAGAAGCTGGCCACTAGAAGTCTACAGGTTTCTACTTGAGACCTCCTCAAGACCTTGGGTAAATATTAATCTAGGGTGCTCAACTAACATGTTGCCAACATATGTAAGTGCTGGAGACTAAAGTAGAAGCTTTAAGTGAAAGCATTTTTGTTTGTCTGCTTGCATCAATTATGTATCAGCCAGACACACGTTGTCCCCCTTGATTTATTTCTTCCCACCACCTCACAAAGAGAAAAGTTACTAAAAGCTTTAGGGTAATCAAAACCTGGGTAACAAAAAAGCGTATCTTCTAGAAAGACATCCAGTCTTGATTTAAAAACTTCAAATCATGTAGATCCCAGGCCTTGGAAGGGTGCCCCAGTAGTTAATGACAGTCACTTTTTAAAAAAGTGTGCCTTATTTCTAATTTGAATTTATCTAGCTAGCTTCCAGACATTGGATCAATGTTTTTCTCTGCTAAATTAAAGATCCTTCTAATAAGATAACTTCTTCCCAAATAGATATTTTAGGACACCCCTGGTGGCCCAGCCCTGCTCATTTATTTCTATAAGATGATGAATATACATATTCCAGAACTTTTCTTCCTACTGCTAACTAGAGCTGGCTGAAAAAACAAACTTTTTTTGGCTGAAAATTTTCCAGGCAAGTCTTCAAAATTCAAATTGCAGATGAAAGTTCATGGAAAATCAAAATTCAAAACTTCAACCAGCACTTTTGCAGAAATCCTAGATTTTGTTCTGCAATCATCTTTCCAGCTTTCCACAAAAGACTATTTTTCTCTGCATCATCTTTGTATTTCTCTGGTCTCAATGGTGTTTGCATTTCCTCCCAATTTAGTACCGTCTGCAGATGTCACAAATGTGCTGCTTATTCCTCTTTTTAGATTATAATATAAACCCACATGTAACAGCAATTCTTTAAGTACCCCCACTATATGCCTTCTTCCTTGCTCCTCCCTACCCTTCTATTGCTCCTCTGCCTGGCCCAAGTCTGAAATCGTCCTCATTTTAATTGGTATTTCATCTCTTGGGTCCTATTGAACCCAAGAGAGTAAGTACTACTCAGTGTACAGACTGCAGAATCAAGCTCTCAATATTTTATTGTTTATTTAGTCTTTTCCAATCTAATTTGAATTAATTTTGATTAGGAGATCAAAACTATTTCAAATGCTTTATAAAAGTCCAAATATATTGGACCTCATTCTAATGTCATGTACATCAGATCAGTGAAGCTACTTCTGATTTAGACTAATATAAGGAAAAGCAAAATCAGGCTCATGTCATCTGCATTCCCTTCAACAATTGCGTAAAATATAGCAAATATTAAAATATAAACGGCAGTGTGGATTTAATTTAAATTAAAATGTAATTCATGAACTGGGGTGATTATTTTGGGGAGTCACTATATAATCTCACGTCAATGACTCACACACATACCCTTGTGTAAATTACTCATGCTCCTGTCATGTAACTGGGGGCGGATTGTGAGTGAGACAGGCTGTTGCCAGCCAAAATAGGGGTGCTTATTAGTGTTGCTTTAAAGGTGGGTGGGTGTGTGCACATGCTGTCTCAGTGGCATTTGAATACAGGCACTGAATTTGGAACTATGTATTTAAAGAATCTTTGGGTTTTGTTTATTTCAGTTGGATCCTTGCCAACAATTTTACCACCCTTTTACAAGCATCTATTAAAAGTATTTTGAACAGCTCTGAGCAGGATATTGTAAAATGTATTTCACCATTCAAGACTAGCCCTAAAACTATTCTTTCATAATTGTGCCCTGAAGTACTCTTATCCCAAATACAAATGCCAGTTAATTATTAGAATCTGATTCTGAGGATGTCAGAGGGAACACTATTCTTCTATGAGCAAATAATTGTCAAGTATTTTCAAGGCAGCTCCTTCATCTTTATTGTTATGGAAGGGTTTTCAAATTCAGAAGACATTACAGTACATAATATTTACTAAAATTCAGCTATGTTTATATAAACAATGGTGGTAGGATTTCCAACGTGAACATTGATTGGGTTACTCTGGTAATACTGATATAGCAGCTAAGAGCCCAAGTTTGAGGAAAATGCTTGGGGGATGAGACTTTTTTATAAACCCTGTGTGCTGGCCTACATCTGCGTTCATTAGTTTGACTCTGTGCCCATTGAAAACAATGTTGAGTGCTTCTGAAAATTTCATTGATAAATTCTACCCAAAGCTCCTATTTTAGGAGGAACACATCACATCTTTTTGCTTTAGTAAGGCAATAAGTGAACTGTTGAGCGTGAAGGTAGGTAAAGTTATACGCAGTGCTTCTTGGTTCACACTGTATATTAAGTACCTGTTTATAAAGGGTCAATAGATGTCTGTGGCATCTATGTGCATGTTACAGGTGTGCTATAGATGGTTATAAAAGGTGTATAGGTGGTTATAAGAACCTCAGACTCCATCTCAATCTAAAAATAAATTATCCATTTACTGACAAATTAACCTATTATAAATCATTTATAAACGGAACATTTAAGATAAATTATGACCCAAACTTGCATATTTAGATGCTTAGAGTTAAACGTGGAGGAAATATTCATAGCTGAAGCAAGTTATGAAAGTTGAAAGGTTGTTGTTGTTGTACATAACTTGTTTTAAACTTAGTGTGTGTTCATAAAACTACTTTAATCCTAAAAGATCCTATTTTATGATGGATACTACATCTGGTTTTGTTGCTGGTTTTGGTTTTTGATTTGCTTTATTAAAGCACTAAACCTGAACTAGACTGCTTAGATGAATGATTTTTTTCTTTTGGTACAAAGTATAAGTATACTAATTTATTTTTGGTTTAAGATAAAGACACACTAGTTAGCAAACAAGCTAGCCTGAAAAGCTTGGTCTGGCAAGCATAATGTAGTGAGTAAGGCTTAGTGACACTCTTGGAGGGCAGTATTAGGGCTTGTATTTGTTATCTGTAGTCACAGAGGGCAAAATGAACATGCATCACTTGGGTGGAATGGATGACATGAACATCCTAAGGCAGTGATGTACATAAATATTAGGGGAAGACGTATAATACAGACAAATGTGACTTTGAAATGACAGCTTGGCAACTAGAGCTGGTCAGAAAATATTTTTGTAAACTGTTTTTCCCATTTTGTATTCAGCAACATTGACGTTCAGGGTACCTTTCCGAAACTGTACATAAAACATGCTACAGAGTAAAAATACAGGGGCACTCTACCACCTAATATATTAGTAGGAACTTACGCAGTTGCTTCTTCTTTCGTTTACACTCATGCAAACAACACGCAAGCCCCAACCCTACCTTGATTTGTACCCCATTGCACAGGGTGTAAGATACAATTTGATAACCAGGAAAAGCAGACCACAGCTGATCTTGCATTTTAAGCTCTCCTCTGAAAGGCCCCTTACACAATACGTTTGTTTTCTCTGTCATGGATGGAAGGATTTTTGAGTCAACCATGATGGGATTCAAACCTGTGGTTCCAGGTACTTGATATACATCACACTAGATGCTTAAGCCTTTTCTACACTAGAAAGTAGTAACAACGGTAGCTTTTATATCACAGATATAACACTATAAATAATAACGCTCATGCCTATCCACACAGCACCCTTGTAACCAAAACACATTCACACTCGGTGCTGTAGTATATACAGTGAGAGCAGTGCATCATGGACAGCTACCCCACCGTGCAACTTGGCAACTTCTACCATTAGGAATTCTGAGGTTGGGGAGAGGAGTGTGGAGCAGCATGGCTCAATGTCCCATGGTGCATTGCCTTTCCATGCCATCATTCATTGCATTGATGGTAGCAACTTACACCATTTTTTCAATGGCTCCCCGCAGTTTACTGTGCACCCACCATCTCTATCCGAAAAGAGGGATCCCACACTACTCTCCACTGTTGCTTTCAGCATTCTGAACACATCATGACTAGTCATGCAGTACATCATGAGCTCCAAATCAGAACAGGAATCCAAGGAGCCTGACCTGCTGAGTGACATGCAGGCCAACAGTACCACATTACTGTTGTCATTCATGGAGCATCTGCACACAGTGAACTGCCACTTCTGGACACGTGAGACAAGCACTGAGTGGTGGGATTACATCGGTCTGCAGGTCTGGGATGATGAGCAGTGGCCACAGAACTTTCGAATGTGCAAAGCCCCCTTTATAGAACTCGCAGAGTTGGCCCCTGCCCTGTGCACAAGGATAGCAGAATGAGAGCTGCCCTCTTTGTGGAGAAGTGCATGGTGATTGCCGTGTGGAAGCTGGCAACTCCAGACTGCTACTGGTCGGTCGCTAGTCAGTTTGGAGTTGGCAAGTCCATTGTTGGAGCTGTCATCGCAAGTGTTCCATTAATCACATGCTGCTGTGAAGGACTGCGACTCTGGGCAATGTGCATGAAATAGAAAATCCCATTGCTGTGAATCCATCCGCTGACTGTGATGGGACACTAGATGGTGCACACTTCCTAATTTTGGCCCCAGACCATCTCGCAATTGAGTACATCAATAGGAAGGGGTACTTCTCTATGGCCAGAGGTATTGGGGGGGGGGAGGTTGCAATGGGGAAACATACATATAAGAGAGGCAGTGAGGGACCCATTTTGACAGGGAGAACCCATCAGATATTTTTTTGAAACAGCACTGACTTTCTATGACTGCTATACATCTTAAGATGTGTCTGTGGAATGTGCAAATATCATGCAAGACGGTCCATGACTTTGGTAGGAATGTGATGGGGGAGTTGGAGTGCAGGGAAAATAGTTCTGTTGCAGCTGCAGAGGGGGGAGGGGGAAAGCGAGCTTGCATGAAATGTGTCTATAATGACACTCTTGTCTTTAGAAGCTCTATCTGTTTATCCATGGCCTTGATCATGTGCTCATGCCCAGACAATTTCTTTTCTGGGTTTTCCTTCCATTCCTGTCTGTCCATCTTCAGAGATTGATATTACTGGTCTCCATGCCCTGGCACATCCCTTTGCTTTTCCAGGGTCGCTTCCTTATCAGCCAGAGGCGGTCTGCTGGCATAGGGGCCTTGGCAGTGAAGGGCACATCTGTGTAACAACAATAATTAACAGAACCATTATTGTGAGTGACCTACCAACACACATGAATCACTGTGAAACACACCTCATTTTCACTGTCCCCCAGCCTGGGAATAGTAAGTTTGGAAAGTAGGGCAAGACTGTCTAAGTAAATGGAGGTTCTGGGTGGGTGCTCACTTGGACCATAAATGCAGGTGCACTGGGAAAACCAATTTTCAAATTGTGCCACCATTCTTCAGACAGGGCCATAGAAGCCAATATCTCACTGCAGATGCTAGGATGTATCTCCTCCACATGAGCAGCTTTGAACCAGGTCTCAATGCTGCATGATTGTGCACTGCTTTCGTCCCCACTCAAGTCATTGCCAATTGGTGTGGGAAAGCGTCCTACAATGAGGGGAAGAAACACAGCTGCTCTGCCAAGGAATCTGAGGCAGAGAATTGGGGAGTACCTCCAAGAAAGTTTCTTAGAGGTCACACCGGAGGATACCTGTGAAATCTCAGCTTGCATTAACGTCCTTCTCAGCCATACTGTCTGGATGTGCAAGGAAACAGGAAAGCACATGCAAACACAGCTACTCCTGTAAAAACAATGAGAGTCCTGTAGCACCTTAAAGACTAACAAATTTCTGCGAGCATAAGCTTTCGTGGGCTGCAACCCACTTCGTCAGATGTACTCCTGTGCATTGATATCCCTTCAACTACCTGTATGTTCTAGCCATGCTAAGGACCCATGCCTCCTGTACACAAGCAGCATTGGCTTCCAAACACTTACCAGAGCTCCCCTCTCCTATAGCCTGAGTGTCTGAGCTGATGGGATGGAGCTGGCCATAGCCTTTTGAGGTGGAAAACAGCTCCTGACTCCCAACCTCACCAGCTGAACTCAGCTCTGGCTCATCCTTCAGCATCACTTCTTCATCAATGACCACTTTGTCAGGGTTGAGTCTGGGATCTGGTGGCCCCGGAGGTGTCTACGGGCATCTTGGGGGTGGATGTGGGGTCCCCACTGAGGATGGCTTCCAGCTCTTTGTAGAAGAGGCAGCTCATTGGCTCCATACCAGAGTGACCCTTTGCCTCCCTGGCCTTTTGTTAGCTCTGCCACAGCTCCTTGATTTTAGCTTGGCACTGCAGCGTCTTCCGCTCATAGCCCTTTTCTGCTACGGCTTGAGAAATCTGGCCATTGGTATTAAAGTTCCTTTGGCTAGAGCAGAGCTGGGACTCCACGGCCAACTCTCCCCCAAATGCTGATCAGGTCCAGCATTTCTGGTGTGCTCCAAGTGGGAGAGCGTTTGCTGTGTGGACAGTGGCATACCGAAGGTCCCCAGGCGTCGGAGACCAATCCTACATTTGCACCCCTCCCTCCCCCAGGCCTCATGCCTTCCTTCTCTCTCCCTGTGCAAAGCAGGAGTGATCCCGGTACCGCTGCCCTGGGGTGGGAGGCTTGTACCTGTGGGTAGGGCGTCAGGCATTGGGCGGGGGGCCACAAATGCAGGCTTGGCTCTGCAGCCCCAGTGTGCAGCGCCACATCGACTGCTGCAGCCTGGTGCTGGCTTGGATGGGGTGGCCTCACCCCCTCCCACCCAGCCTGGGGAGGGGATCTGGAATGGCCCTTCATGATGCATGGGGGAGAGAGGCGGTGAGGGGCAGCATGATGCGAGGGAGGGAATGCTAAGGGGCCATCGCAAAGGGCGACCCGGCATGCCCCCCTGCACTCACCTGCTGCTGTAGCCCCGCAACCCAGCACCACCTCGGACTGGGGGTGGCTTCAACCCCCGGCCTGGGGGTGGGCACAGCAGGTCGGCCCTTCACAACAGGCAGAGGGCAGGAGACTGAGGGGTGGCTGCTCCCATTTCTGCCCGTGTTTTCCCTTCCCCCTCCCACCCGCGTGTTGTGATGGGCTGGCCCCCGACCCTGGGCTGGGAAGTGAAGCTGCCCCATCTGAGCTAGCACCAGGCTGTGGGGTTGCGGGGGCAAGTAAGTGCACTGCAGGCCAGCCCTTCACGATGGGCGGAGGGCCCAAGAGGCTCTGCGCCCCTTAGAGCCTCCTGCATCCCCCACCTCCCACATGTTGTGAAGGGCCATTCCGGCACCCCACACCCCTGCAGGCTGGTGCCCGGGGGCCTGTCCCCGCTCTGCTCTCCACTGTGTGTGGAGCCACCCTGGTCAGCTAGGAGGATGAGAAGCAAGCTTTCCATGCTGACCAAGCAGGAGGTCGAATAAAAATTTCCAAACTTCCCACAACTTTAAAGGGGGAGGGGCGGGTGGCCGCAGAGCAGCGGAGTGTGAACAGACGCCCACCGTTGTCAGTACTGATAGTGTGGGACGTTTCCGGAGGCCGTTTACCATGACACAAACATACAGCGCTGTCTACACTGGTGCTTTTGTGACAGAAGTCTGGCAAAAAGGGTTCTATGCCTCTCGCCTAGGTGGTTTTAGGTTGTCGACAAAACAGGGCAGTTTTGTCGACAAAAGGGTCGTTGTAGTGTGTACACCAGGACTGTGTCGTCAGCTTTTGTCGAGGAAGCTCTCTAGCATATAGTGGGCCCTAGACTATCGAACAATCCGCACTTAATAAAGTAACTTTCTCGAGAGCCATCATTCTAGCTTAACATGGCTGATTGGTTTAGAGGAGCCCCTGGGTCTGCAGAAAACATGACAACCTGATAATTTCCTTGTAATAGGTTTGTCTGTCCCTTTAAAGGCCTGAGGCCAGCCAGCTCTGCTCATTAATCAGGTGCGAATGAGGAGAGGACAGGTGTTGTCCAGAGAGAGCAAGCCTGTCAGTAAGGAAGGAGCAAGAAGAGGAAGAGTAGGGAGTCCCTTAGCATGGAGGCAGTACTCAGATCATAGAATTCTGCAGTAGACTCTGAGGGACAGGATTGAAGAAGAGGGGAGAAAAAAACTTGGGAGCTGTAGCCGAGAGTGGGTTGAGGAACTGTGTTTTTGCCTATGTTTGGAAAAATAAAACGGTGCCTTGAAAGAGACCCTGGGTCCTTTTGTGTACTGGACTCAAGCCAGCTCTTTATGTTCCTACCAAAATGTGATCTGACAATCTCTGCTGTAATGTGTGATTTCTGTGGGAGGCTGCTCAGGGAAATATCCATGCTGCAGTAAGGATAATCAGCGAGAAGACGAATATTGTACTTAAACTGCCTGTGGCAATTCCCAGGGGCATGAACGAAAAACACTTTTTGCCTCACAGGATGGGGCATTTTGTGTCAGGGAGATACTGCAGCTGAGTTCTTCCATGCCTAAGAATGGATCTACATCCAAACCTCCTGCCATGAACTGCCTTTATACCAGTATTGCGCTAATGTGATTTCACAGTAGTACCGTGGGCAATTCATAAACTCTAACTACTATTTTCTAGTGCCATACGAATGTGTGCTTCCGCTGAACTCCGGGTACTTCTACACGCTGAGCCTGGGTCAGCTGACTTGGGCTCACAGGGCACAGGCTGCGAGGCTAAAAATAGAAGTGTACGTGGTCAGGCTGGAGCCCCGGAGCGTGAAGCCCTTCCCCTGTATCAGGGCCTCCGCATCCACACTGCGGTTTGATAGGCACATGGCCTGAGCCCCACAGGCTCGAGTCAGCAGACCTGGGCCAGCTGCAACTGTGTCGTGGGTCTTTTATCACAGTGTAGAGTGAGACCATACTCTCAGTGGTAAAACACCCATTGACTTCAGTGGGGTAGGATTGGCCCTCAAATTTAACATTACATAAGAGCTAGTGCCGGACTGAGGTTGGCAAGTAAAGGAAGGACAGTGATTGCAGTAATTTATGATGTTGATCATTTACGAACTCTCAAGATGCACATTGAATAGACAGAGGCTTTTCATCAATATTTGCTTTGATTTGATTCTTGCATTTATATTCGCCTTATGATTTAGACTCATTCTTAAATCTAAATTGATTTTTCTTACTCCTAAAAGTAAATAAGGTACAGGATTGAACTGTGATGTGGTCTTCATTTAGATTTGGCTAGATGCTGCTTTTGATCCTAAATATCCCTCAAGATATTTATTGAATGGCTCTGGTTAGCTACATATAGAGCCAGAACCAGTGGAGCCATGCCTATTTACATCAGTTCTGGATCTGGTGCCTAAGCTATGACTGGCTGTATTGCAAAATAATGTAACACTTAAAATATCATCATTGAAAATAAGCTTAATTAGCAGGTGCAGCAGGAAGATAGATTTACCATTCATTTCTTTTGTATTGAATCAAGGCCCACTCTGGATGAGGGGGTAGAACAGAGCAATGTGTTCCTAGCAATTTTTTAAAAATTGCATAAGGTACTTAGGAGTACAACTCTTAGGTACTTTTGAAAACCTTCCCCTCATCATTTGGAGGAGGTGTCAAATCAAGGTACCGACCACAGGTGAACCAGAAATGCAATGGAACTTTGATTTTAGGTTTATTGGACTTTGTGTAGGGCTAATGATGGGTCTGGATTTGTTGTGTCATGCTCTTTACACAACAAGCTTTATATGAAGGAACCACCAAGGCATGCTAGGGTCCAAACAGTGGGTAATGAAGATATATATCATGCATGGCTCATAAGCTGCATTTACACACTGCTGCTCTGATTGGGTCTTCAGAATGATAGAAAATGGCGAGTCACTACTACCTCATTTCTGTACTCCAGCAGTCATAATGAGGCAACATCTTTGTCGTCTAACACTTTCCAGTGTAAAGTTTTCTTGCAACCTTTCCTTGGGGAAGCTCTCACACCTCCCTTGTTTGTGCAGACCTTTGATATTTAGCAGGGAGCGCAACTTCAGACTATAGCAGTGCCCTTTCTTTGTGCCATGTAATGCTTTTACATCGAACACTTCAGCACAAGTTGAAAAGTCACCACTTCCCTTTTATTTGCAGCACATGCTCATGCCTTCTTTGGGGGCGTTGTGGGGAGTAGGAACCTGGATGGGATCTCCTCTTTCCCATAAGCCCCTTAGCCCCAGCAGCCCATTCATCTCCCTTATCCCATTTCCCAGACCCTGCTCTTCTTGTGAGTACCCCGTAGGCCTAGTCTTCTGCCAGTTTTCAAGTGGGGTTGGAGAGAGCCAAGCTGGGCAGGGTTGAGCCTTCTATACACCCACTCTCACCTTCTGTCCCATCTTGATCTTCATTCTGAGAGCTTGGCCTGTAGCTCAGGTAGCAGCAAACTGTGCTGCCCTGCTGATTCATGCAGGGGAGCTGTTACAATAGGATATAATATACCCCTGGGAGAATTGTGCCACTGTACAAGTGCAAAATTAATGTCCCCTACAGAATAATGGATTCTGACAGGGGCAAAGGGAAGCAGAAATTACACCTTTCACCCACCAGCTGGCACCAGAGAAGAGGGCAGCAGGCTCACAGGCTGCCTTCCTCACAGCAGGCTGCCTGCAAAGCCAGGGAAGGAGGCATGGGATATGGGGGAGGACTGCTATAGGGCTGCTAAGGAATCACAGACTGGGGTTCAGAAGGGCTAGTGGGGGAGGACAGACTGATGGGGGCACAGGAGCTAGTGGAGTGACAGCATTGAGCCATGGGCAGGGCCACAGGGAGATAGCGGAGCAAGGTTTCAGGGCCACCTGAGGATGGGGAGTGGTTGAGTGGGAGGTGCAAGGCCAGATGGGGACAAGTGCAGCTGTGCCTGACTGAATGGGAGAGGCTAGGGGCCAGCCAGACTGTGCATGGGGGAGGCTCCCCAATGCCTTAACAATCCCTTCCCACCCCACCCTCAAAAAAACCTGTGCCATATGTCATGGAAACTAGATTTTTGGGGGGGCGGGGCATTTGTGTTGTTTGACATTAATATGTCAAAATCCTAAGGATTAATGTAGTACATGCCATTTCAGGTACTGTCAGAAAGGTTATGATATGCTGAATAAGATATTTGTGTTCATGTGTAATATGTGTGAGGAAAGTTATGGAGATCTTTGATATACCTATATATGAAACCGTGCTGTAGAAGACACACCCCAGATGAAGAAGCCGCAGGACAATAGCCCGCTTAATGGCCCATCAAGTCCTTTACAGAAGCCAAAGGCCCAGGAAGAAACTAAAGGCATCCCTGAAGAGTTACCAGGATTGGCCCATGTGACTCTGGACTCCATTTGAGTTCCTGTAAAGTTCCACATGGCCAGTGACAGAGGGTATATAAGATCAAAGCACAGGAACCATTTTGTCTTTGTTCTGTCCAGCTGCAGACACACCTCTGGATCAACACACTGTGCAAATGAACTGAAGGACTTAGACCCATCCAGGTACTGGATGTATACCAGGGGACTATACAAGCCTGCAACTCCACAATTGTTCTAGAAACCTGATGTATATGGACTTTTAAATCATTTGTATGATCTGATTGCTTTAAGCCTTTAACACTTCTCTTATTGTTTGTTTTTCTTTTATTAATAAACCTTTAGTTTTAGTTACTAAAGGATTGGCTGGCAGTGTGGTATTTTGGGTAAGATCCAAACTTATAGTGAACTGGTACTGTGGCTGGTCCTTTGGGATCAGAGGGAATCTTTTGAATAAAGAGCATAGAGTTTAAATAACTGGTCTCTTTACTGGACCTAGTGTCAGTTTGGGAGCTAGAGACTGAAATGCAGTAATGGGGGCTGTGTGTATTTGTATAGTGGCTTCTTGATAACCAGTGTGGGGGAATCAGAAGCACTGTTTGTGGCTGGTTGGGAAGTCTGACTGCAGTGTCACCCACCAGCGCTGGGAGAATTCGCTCTCCTTTCACAGCCTGCCCTGACCCTGGCATTATCAGTGGGCTACCCTGGGCACGGACGGGTCACACCATACTTTTCCCAGCCACGCCCAACAACCCTCCATGTTTACTCCCAGGCTCCTTCCCAGCAAACTACTTCCCCCTCCCTCAGCTTCTGTTATTCCTGACTCCCTCACGCCTTAGCATGGCTTCTGAGAGGTGCAGGAAATAAGCTTCTGTATTTTAGTTAAATGATTACTCAGAGATCTGTATGCCAAGTAAGGAATCTGTCAGAACATTTCATGACTCTTTTTTGTTGTCTATATTGTTAGAGACATACTTGCTGACAGGTATTTTGAAATAAATTACCAAAATAATTGAAACTGCTGTGATTGTATTGTATTATTTTGACAAATAAAATACACTGAATTTTACAGAAATTAAAAATTGTGTACAGAATTAATTTTGTCACAGAATTCTCCCAGAAAGGAAAAAAAAAATTACTATCCTAGAAGACTTAGGAAATTACCAATAAAAAAAAACCCTACAAATTAAAAGAATCTTATTTGGACTGCAAAATGAAACATTCTAAAGTTAGGAAATGCTAGATTTAGGGTTGTCCAGGACAAAATTCTTTCATGTATGCATACATTAGAATACTGTCTCTAAATAGTCAGATGACACTTATTTTCCATAGGACCCCCACCACATTCCATACACAGAATGGGTACACAAGGGGACAGAATGAAGGTTACCTGGATTAAAAATCTGGCATTTCCTAGCTTTGAAATGCTTTACCTTGCAACCTAAATAAGGTCCATTTAAGGTGGCGAGGATTGTGGGTATATATTAGTATATTTTTAAAAACTAAATACAGACTTAAATACCCAGTGTTCCTAATCCTGTCTTGGCTACTAGCTTAGTGATGATTCTCTGCCTTAGTTTATCCATCTTTTAAATGGGACTTAAAAATCCACCTACCTCACAGGGAGTTGTAAATTTCAGTAGTTAATGTTAGCAAGTGCTATTAGTTAGCCTGAGCTTCCTAGTCAAATTAGTTTGGATAACATTTTTCCAGCTAAGTTCCTCCATTGCTTCAGTTTAGGAATTGCTGTGTAGAAGTTTTTCACACACACCTACCCCCCACTCCCAACCCAGAAGTGCTGGCATTCCAGTGTGTGGGTGAAAGAAGGTTTTCCCCATTACTCTGTTGCTGTCCTACAGATGAGTATGTTACTGTACAGGCTTTGTGTGGTATAACTAACTCCATGATGTTAGATGCAGGAATATTTTATATTAACATTGGCATGTTTTTTCTGAGAATAACTATGAAAAACAAAATATAAATGTGCCATCAAGTAAACCCTAATTTGAATAGTACACTTCTCTTCACATTAATATAGCAGATGCACTTCCTGGAAGTGTATATCAATACTGCTTGCCACAACAATGAAAGTGCTGTATAAACAGGCTACTAAATCCTCAAATTTCAATGTTAAACTATTGTAACATATGAAGCTGAAACAAAATATTTACTTCATAAAACAAAGTTTAAGATGTATAAATTCATAAGTAATGGTTTGGTTATTTTAAGTGACATTTCAGTCGTAGGTGTAGAGTTGTTGTAGCCATGTTGGTCCCAAGATATGAGAGAAGGTGGGTGAGGTACTGTCTTTTATTGGACGAGTTTCCATTGGAGAAAGAGACAAGCTTTTGAGCTACACAGATCTGTATAGTTTGAAAGTTTCCCTCTTTCACCCGGAGAGTTTGGTCCAATAAAAGGTAGTTCCTCACCCACCTTGTCTCTAATATTTCAGTTGACTTTACAAAATAAACTAGGAAGCAGTGAAACCGATTTTCTTGGTGCCTGGATAGAGCTAATCAACCAGTTTGCCCTCTTGCTGTTTTATGGATACAACTACTAAAGTGACCTCTGTTCGGGTTTTGTATGATTGTAACTGTAGCATTTGAGCATCTTCTTGAAGTGAGAGGCAGAATAAGTGACTGTATCAGTGTGTGTGAAAGGAAGAAGTTTTGTCTTTGGGGGCAGCAACACTCAAGAGCTTCTACAAGGTCTAGGATGTTATAGAATTTGGAAAATGTCTTCATGGCAACTCTTAGGCAACAATGAACTGAGGTCAGAGCAACTGACTTTGTGATTAATGAATACATTTAGAAAATATATGAATAAATTTGTACTTTTATTTATTATGGGGATTATTTTATTAGAGAGAGAGGGTGGCCTTATGGTTAAGATATTGACCTGGGACTCAGTTTCTGGGTTTTATTATTTAATCTTTGTATCTTGCTTGCCCATCTTTAAAATAAAGATTATTTGTCTGTTGTAGCTTTTTAGAGTGTAAGCTCTTCAGGATAGCCTCTTTTTTTACTGGGCCTCTTCAGTAACTATTACAATCAGGACCTAATCTTTGTTAGAGCTACAGCATGAACATACATATTATGGTTATGCAACACAGACTTTCTAAAAATCCTTTCTGGGGTATAACTTTAAGAGCTTAATTCCACACAAAACAGGAGGACATGACTCTGTATTTCATAGGGATTTATATAGAAGTGGCCCTAAATTGAAATATAACCCATGGACTATCCTACTTCAGCTATTGCATTCAGCATGGATTAATCACTTTTAGTACAAATTCCAAAAATTCTCATGATGAGTGAACCAGCTGTCCCAGCACATGGAATGCAAAATGATGTGCTTGACAGAGTTTGTCCAACAAAATCTCAGAGCCATTCGTTTCATGGTGAATAATGTTTAGAGGAAAAATATCTACTGTAGAATCAAAACATATTTTGGCCCAAATTCATTGTGAATTGGTTGCTTGATCACTCAAAACACTATAAAAATTAATTGGCTGCCCAGCTGCTAAGAGCAGGATTGCCTGAAAAGAGAAAACTATGGAGATTCTAGTATTGTCTAGTTCATAACCAAAAATATCTTACCTTATGAAACAAGTTAAAAATGGACAATATTAAGTAGTTTAGATAAAAAATCATGAGTCTGACTGCCAAAATATCTTGGTTTTCTAAGAATGCATTTGCCTTTTTGGTTCTTAAAGCTTTAAGGGAAAAGCCACCTGTCCCAAAGTAGGTGTGAGCTTTTAAGGGACAAAATCCCCAGTCACCTTATCCCTCCCTATCTCAGACCCACATCATTATCCTCTGCACTCTCCTCAGTCTCCCTTCTGCTCCTCAAATAATGACTTTCCCCTTAGTCTCTTCCTGCCTCTATACACCCTTAGCACTCCATCCTCCTGCAACCTCTAAATCTGCATCCTGCTCTCTCCATGCCCATTTCAAAAGGCCTCTGCTGCCCCTCAGTCTCTATGTCCTAATAGTGTCCTGTCTAGCCCCTTGAGACAGAGTGGCAGCTATTTGGCCTGTGGGCCTGAATTCAGTCCAATTGAAAATAGGAGGTAGCAGCTATCTTTATTAAGGGCAACCTCATGTCTGCCAGAGGTCAAAAGAGTTGGTAGTTTTTCAAAGAGACATTATTAAAGGCTCAAGAGCAAACTATCCCACTGCATAGGAAAAACAGGAAGTAAATGGCAAGAGACCACCCTACTTAACCAGGAAATCTTCAGTGATCTGAAACTCTAGATAGTCTTACAGAAAGTGGAAGCTAGGTCCAATTACAAAGGATGAATATAAACCACTACAAGTATGTTGGAGCAAAATTAGAAAGGCCAAGCCACAAAACAAGATTAAAGAGCTAGAGACAAAGAATTGCAAGAAAAACATTCTACAAATACATTAGAAGCACGAGGAAGACCAAGGACAGGGTAGGCCCATTATTCAATTGGGGAGAGGGGGAAGTGGGGAACCATAACAGAAAATATGGAAATAGCAGAAGGGCTAAATATCTTTGATTTTGGTAAAAACTAAAAGTTTAGTAGTGATGAGACATCTAACAGTGAAAATGAGGTAGAATCAGAGGCAAAAATAGGGAAAGAGCAAGTTAAAAATTAGACAAGTTAGATGTCTTCAAGTCACTAGGGCCTGATGAAATACATCCTAAAGACTCAAGGAGCTAACTAAGGAAAATGGGAGAGATTCCAGAGGACTGGAAAAGGGCAAATGTAGTGACAATCTATAAAAAGGGAAATAAGGACAACCTGGAGAATTACAGACCAGTCAGCTTCATTAACCAGAAAGATAATGGAGCAAATAATTCGCAAACACCTAGAAGATAATAGGTAGAAGATAAGGTAATAAATAAGTCACATGGATTTGTCAAGAACAAATCATGTCCAACCAACCTAATAATAGCCTTCTCTGACAGAGTAACAAGCCTTGTGGATAGGGGAGAAGTGGTAGAGCTTGATTTTAGTAAGGCTTTAGATACTGTTTCACATAACCTTCTCATAAACAAAGTAGAGAAATGCAACCTAGATGGAGCCACTATAACGTGGGTGCATAAATGGCTGGAAAACCATTACCAGGGAGTGGTTATCTGTGGTTCACAATCAAGCTGGAAGGGCCTATTTAGTGGGGTCCCGCATGGATCAGTTCTGCATCTGGTTCTGTTTAATATCTTCAGTGATTTTTGATAATGGCAGCGACTATTTAATAAAAATTTGCAGACAATACCAAGCTGGGTTGCAGCAAAGGCAGTTTAGGTTGGACATTAGGAAAAACTTCCTAACCATCAGGATAGTTAAGTACTGGAATAGATTGCCTTGGGAGGTTGTGGGATCTCCATCATTGGAGATTTTTAAGAGCAGGTTAGACAAACACCTCTGAGGGATGACTTAGATAGTCTTTCATCCTGCCATAAGTGAAGCAGCCTGGACTAGAAAACCTCTCAAGGCCCCTTCCAGTCCTACAGTTCTATGATTCCACATTCAGATAGATTCTAGTGTAACACCATCCATCTTCCTGGATTCAGCTTCACAGACAGTAATGGGAGATGGTGACCATTTTGGATAAGGGAAAATTCATGAGTGGCAGCCTTTCATCATGTTTTCACAAGACAGGTGGTAAAACATCCCAAAATAGTTATATTTGCAATAAAGTCATGAAAGCTGGCAACAGCTGGTCAGGATGGTACTGGACCTAAACACAGAACAAGAATGAGTATCTCAAATGGCCAAGGAATAGGCCTGGGATTTAGGAGAACTCTGTACTATTCCTACCTCTGCCATAATCCTTGCTTCATAATATCCTTACTATTCCTTTTGTTTATTATAATAGATTTATAGTTTTATATTAGAATATTTTTGGCATTAATGCGGGGAACCTACAGGTCATATCCTGTATGGTGAGATAAAGCAAGTTAGCACACAAGTTTGTGACCTTTGACATAGATAAGTGGCCTACCAATTGCCCTCTATGAACTTAATGGGTACACCATAAAGAACATGGAAATAACCATCACCAAACTGGTGCAGGCCAGAAATAACAGGTGTGAGAATGAGCAAACTTATTAATATGTATGAATATATTATCAATATGTATGAGCATGTAAGCCTATAGAAATACACACACATCAATATTATGTGGATGAGGACATCAAGTTTGGAAATGGAAGGTTGGACACGTATTTCTCAGGCTCTATAAAAAGGGCACCCCCACCGTATGAGTTTATCTAGTTTTTCTTGGCTTCCTTTTTCTGGCTTTCTAGCTCTCTAGCCTCTCCTAAGTTTTTCATCTTCCACATGAGCATTGTGAAACCTGGACCATCAGATTCTTGGCATGCCAGAGCTGAGGCTGGTCCTTTGTCTCTTATCACCAGGTTCTCATGGAAGAATGAGTGTGTTAATCTAGGAAATGTTATAGTAAAGGATACCTCTAGAACAGTACTATTTCCTTTTAATTCTGGTTTGGAACTTGGATTACGTTTCCATTTAAGCTAATAAGTCTCTAAGGCTGTATTTTGTTCTCAGCCTGAATGTCCTTGTCATACATCCCAAGGGTCCTCGCAAGACACTGTGTAGCCTGATTCTGGGACAAGAGCCTTATCTTCTGATCAGATCAGCTGGCGAGCCTATAATCTATATTACATAAACAATAATATCAATCCCCTAGAAATCAGGCAACAAATCAGAATTGCTCAACTAATGTCAACTAGAGAGAAAAGAGGAATGGGATAAACAATGAGATGCTGCACACAATCATGGCCACTTGTAACTTCACCGCTTCACTAATGTATGGAATTTATATACTGGTACAAGTGCAAGCTCTTATCTTAGAGCTAAGTCCTGTCATTTTGTTCTCTGTAATACCAAAATACTAAAAAACCAATCCTTCCCTCTATCCCCACTGCTAAAAACCCTTGAACATGTACAGTTACTGTCTCCTTTTCTTCTAAACCTTATGAAATGATCTCCCTCTCCCATCACCCTGATACAGAGGGAAGGGATCTAACTTCTCATTGGCTTGTCTTTCACAGAGCCACTTCACTTTTAAGGCCTCCATAGTCCCATCTATGCCTCTATCTCTGAGGTGTTTCTCCTTCTAATCCTTCTCATGGAAGCAAATATGTTTTGTCCTCCATTTTACACATGGAGAAACAAAAACACAGAAGGTGCTCAAGGTCTCATGCCAACTCAGTGGCAGAGCCAGAAATAGAACTCAGAACCCTTGATTCAGTGAGGCCTTATATGCTCTCACTTACACACATGAACAGCCTGTGTAATGCCATTGAAGTTAGCCCTCATTTGCACCAGTGTACATAAGAGACTTAGGACCCCATGTCTTGTACTACACCTATACAATCATCCTTCCTTAAATAGTTCAGTATCATGACTCTAGGGGCATCACCACATTAATATCATTCCCGCGGCCCCCCCCCACAATTTACAAAGTCTGTCAGTAAAATAAATACAGTTTGCAATACAGTACTTAATTGCTTTGCAGTATACCAGGGAAACATAATATAGAAATAATAGCAGGAATCCAGAATACATCCGTAAGCCAGAAACCCCCAAATTAAATTTGTCAACTTACCTAGGGACTAAAAGCTTTCTCTGAATGCTACATTGCTGCTTAAAGATTGAATTAAGCACTTCCATTATGATTTGTTTACAGCAGCAAAGTCAATCTGACTTTGCAAAATAATCACAATCAATATGTATAACCCAATTTTTTTTATAGAGGCTGAAGAGGTATATTACCAGGAGATCACTTCCAGTATCCTTATTGCCTCTTCACCAAAAAAACCAAACAAACATGAGGTCTGCAGTCTTCAATTGATTTCAGCGGGACACAAATGCCTGCTTAGGTTCTGTCCTGAATCAGGATGCGTTCTTGAATCAGGTCTTACTTTGTTCAGCTGTTCCCTCAAATTCTGCTTAAAATAAAAACCCTTTAAAGTGTCCTCAGCAGTCTGAAGTCAAATGACCCAGCTGTTAGTGATTACATTTTTTTAAAGCAACATTAAAAGTGACTAGAACTGCATGAGTCAAAACGCTAAATCACCCATCTCCCAAAATATACCAAGTATTTTAAATTGTCTGAAGGTGTCGGGTAGGATTTTCACCAGAAACTGTCATTGCTATTTAGTGCTAGAGCCATAGGGTGAAAGGAGGACAATAGTAAAGGAAATCCACCAGAGGATAAAAATGAAAGGATAATTTCTAACTACTCTACAGATTTCCTAAAATCTTGAATTTTCAGAACTGTTAAAAAGTATCAAATACTTTTACCTACAGCTTTTAAACACTTAGAGAAGCTCATTTACCTATCCTGTGTAGGTTAAATTCTTGAACAGCTACACACCAGTCCCTTCTCTTCGCTCTCGTGCAAACTCTTATCATTATCTGGCTTCTGGCCCTGCTTTGAAAATGATCAATGAGTTTTAAGTAAAGGCATATGACCCCTTCCAACTTCAATCTGAAATAGATTTATGATGGCTTTGCACTGGGACTCATTTATAAGGTGGCCAGATAGCACATGTGAAAATTCCTGACACTTTTGAGGGTGGTGTAGGTGAGAGGAGGGAGTAGAGTATAGTTCTATGTACAAGACAAAGCCCCTAATAGGGTGACCAGACATCCCAATACTCAGTTACATGGTTTTATAGGCTGAGTTTCAAAAAGGATTTCCCATGGTCAGACCATAGGCAAGGGTCAGTTATAATGGGTTCATGCCCACTGGTCAGGAGCCCGAGGCGTTGGCTGTGTTGCAACAAAATTCTGATCTTGGAGAAACAATATGATCTTGTGCAACTGGGATGTAATTTTTATATGAATCAAAATATCAGAGACAAGGAGGGTGAGGTAATTGTAGCTAGTAATTGGGCTAACTTCTGTTGGTGGAAGGGACAAACTTTTGAGCTTCACAGAGGTCTTCCTGAGGCAAACCTCCATAGAAAGACGTAAGGAAGAGCTCTGTGAAGTTCAAAAGCATGTCTCTTCCTCCAGCAGCAGTCAGTCATTAAAAATGTTTTACCTCACTTACCTTGTGTCTCAGACCTGCAACCAACACAACTACACCACTGCTACAAACCTAATATAAAATAGTAATGGGATGTTTCCCAGTAAATTGGGAAATTACAGAACCACAAAAGACAAAGGGGCTATGGTGAGACAAACCATCACTCGCCTTCAATTTACAGTCTGTAAATGCATCAAGACTCATGGTAGTAGGCCCAGTTCCTAACATTTTCATGAACACTGGGTGGGAATCATGTTCTGTTCCTCAATGAGAAGTGAAGCTCCCTACACACACTCTTCCCCCTCTCTCAATGTACCAATGCTACACAGGGCATGATTTTTGTTCCTTATTACTTAAATATCTGTACTAATTCTTTGTTACAAAACATTTTAGGATTATTTCTTGCACACAACTGGTTGCTTTTTCATCCAGCAATGTATTGTTTTTCATTCAAACAATCATTTTAGCTAATGATTGTGCAGAAATTAGTGAAACTCTTAGCAGGGTCCAGCAGTTGTATGTTTAACATAAAAGGTCAAAAAGTAATACATTGCAGAAATAATTTCCATTTTCAGAAGCCACTATTTCTAACACTCTCAGCAATGGGCACAAGTTACTGTTGTTATCCAGCTTCTCTAAAACAATTAGAGGAGTGAGATCCTTCTCTCTCTCTGGGTCAGAGGCCCATTGAATCAACACTGCTGGTCCTCGAGACCCTCTGTTCTGTTTCTCTATTGGTCACAAAGTCCCTTTTTCCCCCATTTGAGTGTCAGATTTATCAGTTGGCTTCATCTTAGAAGTCAGAAGGCTGGTAAGATTGTGGAGACTGAGGGGCGGGAAGAAATAAAGGTTTGATTTTAGGCTATGCAAGTGTAATTGCTTGGAAGCTAGCAAGTCTGCATGAATCCTCTGCTATAGTGCACCCTGCCACTCAGCTGCACCCCAAAAGGTAGAACCCCCTTTAATCCCTTTTCTATTACATATCTAATACCTATTGATTCCCCCTTCTTCATTTTAAGTGCATCTCATTCTATTATTTCAAGGTGATTGAGTCCTGGTTGTATGTCCATTGCATTTTGTTTTGATTTAGTGTAATAAGGATGGAAGTGATAGTTTTGTTTATCAGGTAAATATCAGCACTAACATTAGGGGAAAATATATTTCCATGGACTGTTTCTACAACTGGACAGTGGACAGCTAGGTCCCAGTTCAGGAAAGTGTTTTAAGTATGTGCTGAAACCCCATTGAATTCAGCCTCATTGATTTCTATGCTTTCAGCAGTGCTAACCAACCATTTTCATTAGGATTTAAAATTCTTCACTTTGCTCATGCACTATCCCGAGTCACCAAAAAAGGACACGGAAAGTAGGAACAGTTTCCTTCATGCCGCAAAGATGGTAGACATTGGCACTGCTAGAGCGAGTGCAAAGCGCTGACTCAGATTGCACAGCAGGAGTTACTCACTTGTTAGGCAGCCCCCCTCCTACTTTACCATGATAAAATCATACGATTTTAGTGTCAGAACAGAATATTATCCTCTAGTCTGGCCCCTGGCATAACAAGCCTGACCCAATAAAAATTTCTGCATCAAGACTATCATGTCTGTCTGATGTCACATCATTGAGAGACAACCAACCTTGATTTAAAGATTTCAGGTGATAGAAAATCCTCCTCCATCCCTTGTAAATGGTTAATTACCCTCACTGTTAAAACTGGCTTGTTTCAAGTTTGAATGTGTCTTGGCTCTCGGCTTTTTCTCCTAAATTAAAGAAACATCTGTTTTTTAAAAAATAGTCTTCTACATGTAGGCACTTGACTAATCAAGTCATTTATTGACCGTATATTGGAGAAACAAAATGGTTTGAGTTTATTTAGTATCTCTCTAGAAGGCACGTTTTCTAGACCTCAAGTCATTCTTGCAGCTCTTTTCTGAGCCCTTTTCAGTTTGTCATCATCCATTTTGACTCATGGATACCACAACTGACAAGATATTGCAGTAACGATGACAGTTCATGACCTCATTCCAACAAATCAAGTCATTCCATTCACCTCGAGGAACCAGAGAGTCAAGTGATAAATATACTGACATGTTTCAATACAGAATATAACAATGTGCATATATGTCGCACTACACATTTGGGACAAGAAAGTACTTACTAGAACTTGCAGTGGCCATTCTCCAAAAGTTTCACTCCTATGGTAGGATACAACACCTTGTCCCAGTTTCATTGCTCAGCTACTCCCAGTTCTTTCTTCACACTTCAGCTCCTGATCAGGTCTGTTTCTTTCTCTGCCCACCCCATTTTCTCCCCAGGTTCATAACTCCAGTCTCCCCCACCCCCACATTTTCTTGTCAGATATTAGTGCCCCTCCCAACCAACTGGCTCCCAATCTCCTTGCCTAACTAGTCCCAGCCTCCCCTTGTCCCAATATACTCTTTTTCCTTCCCCAGCTGGGGTTCATGTTCCCTCTGCACTGGAATCAGAGTACTTCCTTCTCCATTCTGCCGAGGTGTATCACAGGGTCCACTCACTGCTCGGGCACCTCCTCCTGGCTTCTCTGGTTATAAGCTCCTTCTAGGTCTGACACTCCTTTCTACTACTTGTTCACTTGCCTGTCTGCAACTCAGGATACCATCTTCAAGGCTTAGTCCTCCGGTCAGGTCACTAGCCCTCCTTTTCTAGCGTACTAACATCCTATCCGATGACTGACCCAGGCAGCCTTCTGCTCCATAAACTTGTCTGCACCATTTCCCCTAATGGCTGATAGGGGAATCTAGGTCCACCCTCTATTCTGAGTTCTACTGTAAGAACCCTATACCTAGCTATTGTGATCTGCTGTCTTTCAGATGCTGTTGCTCTTTTCTTGGACTCCTTCCTACATATTCTGGTTCCTCATCTCTGGGTTTATCAAACCAAACTTCCACCTCCTGAGGAGTAACTACAGACTACTTAATTCAGTTGCTCTAAATACACCACCCTCTCCCAGAAAACAACTACAGCCTTCTTCGTCTGCACCCCTTTTCACTTGCTAACTTTGTGGCTTTATAGTAGACTCATCTGTTCCTTCACAAATGGGCTCTATCATCCATCAACCTTTCAAGCCCTGGCTCTCTTCCAGCTGCTACCTATCAGATCAATTAACTTAATTTTACCTGTTTTACCTTGGGGGTGCCAGTAGAAGGGTGATTGAGAGCACAAGAGAGAGAGGCTCCCTGTTCTCAGGTCTTGTGCCTGATCCCATCCCAACCTGAGGCAGGTAGGATCAACCATTACAGAGAAAGTCTGGCTTCACCTCAGCACCTATGGGTTAGAGCATCCTCAGTTCTCTGTGGGGATGGTGCATGAAGAATCTCATCAGTATTGAGAGCTGTGCAGGAAAGGAATATGCTAGTGAAGCTGGAATGTTTGGAGATATTTGTTGCTAAAATCAAAGAAGTCTCTGCTGAGTATATGCAAACTGATTTTGTTCAAAGGTTCTAACTTGGCCAAATTTAGGAGGATTTGCACAGGGACAGCAAAAGGCACTGTGACAGAGAGGGCAAATGCTTGCAATACCCTGGGCACATTTTGTTGATTTAAGTTTGTGTCTGAGAAGCTCATTGTAATAAAAATACAAACGTTTGTTGTTGTAGGATTGCATGTAATTTATCTAGGAGATATGACTAATGTAAAGCTTGGGATGTGCAATGAGCTTCAAAGGACTCTTTTTAAACAACAGACTAAGACCAGAATGAACTGTTAGTTGAGTAGGTTTCCTAGGAAATACATAGGAGGAGGGGAATGCAAATTACCCACCCACAGGTCCACCCTCGTGAAGCTGTACACTAGGAGAAATCCAGTATCTGACTAATAACCAATTCATAGTCTCTTCAAACACCCAGACTAGATAAGGGAATTAGTCTGAGTCATGAATGTTCTTGTTCTGAACAAAAGGGGTTCTGAACTTGTAACCACAGGAAAACCACATGTGGGGTTTGAAGGACTGTTTGCTGGAGAAATCCCTTTATGGAATCAGGGGTTGATTTCTGATAAGCTTATTTGAATGTGTGTAGGTTTTGACTTTTTAGCCCGTTTTCTCTGCAATGTTTTTACCTTAAGAAGAAAATGTGCTTCCTTAGAAAGAGCTGTGTGGTAACTTAATTGTGGCAATTATGCTGTTTACAAGTAAAGCAGGTCTGCTTAGGCAATATGAGTTTGCTGGGGAGATCACTGTGTAGGCAGGGAGCAGTGCAGTCTGGAAATACCCCATTCAGGAAGGAGAGAGATGCAGCTCTCTGCCCAAGAGAAGCAATGGAAGCCTAAAAGTGGGTGCCCTTGCTGGACTATGGAGAGAAATACAGGTGCAGTTGTCCTGAACTGGGACATGCTCATCCCTGACAATGACTACCCCTTGCCAAATTTCAAAACCCTGCTCCAAAGCACGGACCCTCAAGCTTCACAAAGAAAAAAACTCTAAAACTTTACATGGGCAAAACAATACTTTTCTCTGCTAACCATTTTAGCTGAAACCATTTTAGGTGAAACTTTCTAAACCCGTTTAGCATATGGCAGACACCCAGAATGGAAAAATTCAACCTCAGTTATTAAAGTTTGGCAAATCTAGAAAAAACTGAAAACAGGGTTCTACGATGGGAAGTGTTGGGCAACCTTAAAAATAGGGAGAGCTGCCTGTGCCACGTATTATACACTTCAAGATAAAAATTCCACTCCAGATCACAATTATTACATCCAATTACAAAATACTCCGTAAATCAGGAAGCTGTAGTGTCCATAGATCAGAAGAGGCTATGATACATATAAAAGCTCTAATATCTACAGCCACTAGTAGTTCAATCTGAAAAATAATTGGAATGATTAAATCTGAAAAATTAGGAATTATAGTTCTACTTTCTTGTTACCTTTCACGGAAAAAAATCTGCAAATACAATTTTGCTACGTTGGCAGGTAATATAGGCAGCGATGCTCTCCACATTTCTAACTGCTAACATTTAAAAGCAAATAGTCTGCACTCTGAAAAGTCATTTTAAGACTGTTATCTGAGAAATTGATTTTTTTTTAACAATCATTACATCCAAGCTTTACAGAAATCACATTTCTGATTGTTGTTATTCATAGCTACTGCATCTTTTAATGTTTTACTGCAGTGGGAGCTCCTATAGAAATTCCACCCAATTGTCGACCAGCGAATACTCGGATTTTAGACTAGTCTCTCAAACATTGCTACCACTGAACACAGTGTAAATGTTCCCAACATCACAGAAAAATACGTTATGAATACTTTTTGATTTCTAATTCCTGCACAGACAGCTGGGACAAGTCAAGATCATGAGATTTGAGTCTATTGCTCATCAGTTATGGATGGGTGACTCAGTCTATATTAGGGGGGAAAATCAGCTACTGTCTCATCTCTAGTCATCATGCCTCTTGGATCCTCTTCATCTGGATTCATATACTCAGCCTTGGCATCCCCATCCTCTTCTTGCCTTTTCTACTTCATCCATTAGTCCTGGATACAAAAGCAGTCTTCCCTGTGCTGCACGTCATCAGTTTACAAGCCATACTGGGAATGAAGAGTAGCTTCCCTGTAGCAGAGTGGAGTTCGCGTCTGCACTGGCAGTCATGTTTTCTCAGTCAACACCTGAGACTGTGAATCATATAATATGGTTATTGTTCTGGGGTATATGGCTGAGCATATGGAATGAGGAGATCAGATTTCAAAAGCTAGCCACTATTTGCTTTTAAAACTAGTTAAAATAACCTTCCATTTCATATACATCCATGAAATACAGGTACAAAATGTGCTGTGCTATCTCCTCATGACTAAATTATACTACTGTGAATAATGGAACTGAAAACCATCTGAGGCAGCATTACTCCCAAGTCACTTCAGTACACATACCCAAGGAAAACAGACATAAACCCCACCACAGGCCTGTAAGTAGCTGTTACCAGTTCACAGAATCATTCGCTCTCACTTTCTTACAGTAACATTTACACCACTCCAAATGCATGCCGACCAACAAGGATTAAAGGAGGAATCAGTAGTAGATAGAAGGTTATATCAGCCCCTTCAGACACTGCCTTTACAGGCCAGCTGTAATGTTCTTAGAGTGTTATGTCTTATACTTAGACTGTAAGCTCTTTGGGTCTGGGACTTTTTGTTCATTGTTTGTACAACACCTAGCACAGTGGGTCCTGGTCCATGACTGGGACTCAGAGGCACTGTCCCAATACCAACAATAATAAGACATGTGACTGAACACGGATGGACCAAATGTCCTCATGTATGTCATTGCCGACATGTGACTCAAGCAATCAAAATGGCAAATGCCTGGAACGGATAAAAGCTGGGTTTTGTGATGCACAGCGCTGCAATTTACAAATTGGACTCGATTTTAACTGTTGTTGCCCTGTTGCTGAGTGATAGCAGATGAAGTGGCTTTACTGGTCAGTTTCCCAGTTGGAGATGAAATAGTTGGTGCAGAGTCCGGGGATTTTCTTACAGTGGCTTGTTTGTTTGCAAAAGGTGCATAAGCAGTGTTTCCTCCAACAGAAGCAGGTGCAAACTGCAAATGAACAACTCTCTTTTGCAGACTCTTCAGCCACAGACCTCAGGGACCAAGAAACAGTTGTCTTGGTCCCTGTCCCTCTTGGTCCCGCACTCCAATCTAAATCCATAATGCAGAGCTCCCTCTTGCTGCTCCAGTCCCTGACCTGGGAATCTCACATGCTCAGAACTCCTCCCTGGGGGCAACAGAACCTGGAAAGGTGACCCTGATTGCAGCATTTCTGCATACAAAGGAAATTGTACTAACAGCTAAAGGTAAATGCTTTGACCCAGACAGGCTCTTTAAGGTGATCAAAGTGGTTATACATCAGTGACTTACAATGTGCAAGCCATTGTCAGCTAGCTCTTAACCATAACCCTGTACAGAAAGGATGTGTTCTCATGGTATGAATTAAATACACTCATTTAAATAATGAAATATAGAAAACACATTCCATCATATGCAATGATAGACATCATAGACTCATAGACTCATAGGTCAGAAGGGACCAATATGA